>CM059037.1:44005123-44033436 GCA_030279155.1 Forsythia viridissima
CTTAAATAGAATAAATTTTATAATGGTCAAAAAACTTGTTGTGCGATTTATATCTCGCAGGTGGACGGATCGTTGACAAGTAATATAGTGATAAAATAAAGTGTCGAACCCACGAGGACTATATACTAAATTACCAATTAATTTCACAACTCAAATTTTAACAATAGAAATAAACACAGATTCAATTTTTGATTCTTAAAATTGTAAACTAAATTAACTATTTTAATTAAATTGAAATTCACAATAAGCAACTCTGAAAAATGAGAACGAATTAAAGTTTAACAATACTAGGATTCACAATTCCACCGACACGTTTTACTCAATTATCTGTTAATCACTTTTTAGCTTTTAATTACCTTGGACTAAAAATCTGCGTTCCTAAATTAATCGAAAGCCTCTCTCGATGGTCAATCAAATCTATATGTTATGCGAACTTCATTATCTCTAATTAAGTTTCGAGCATAAACACATGCATTAAATTCTCAAGAACGGCTAAATGGATTTCATAAAGCATAATAGTAATGTCTATCTATTATTGGACCCTATGTTATTCAATACCACGTGCTAAATCTATATTGAATCTCTCGACTTCAATACAGATCACAATATATTCTAATGGTGCGCAAGCATTAAAATAATAAAGAAACTGAATAAAGAATAATCAATCCACGGGCAATTAATTACTAAAAAGGAAAAACTACTAATTAATCAAAATGTGAGGTCTCATCGTTCATCCTAGATAAAGTAAATTAGCCGGACATGATTTCTTCAATTAACGAAAGAATTGAATTCATCATGATCCGGAGAAATGAAAACAAAAAACAAAATAAAACCCGTGATCTCGGCTCGATGATCTTCGATTTCGCGCCTTGATATTCGTTCTTGCCTTGTTTCTTGTTCCTCTAAAATTCATCTCCCGCGAAAAGTCTATCTTCTGCCTTTTATACTCCTCTCTCAAGACCTCCAAACGTGTGTTTTGTTGTTGAAGTTATTTGGACTGGTAGAATTCTAATCGAATCAGATTTCTGGAACTTTTTCGAGTTACTATTCACCTCGTAAAAGTTTATCGAGTTGAATAGTAAATCGACAAACTTTTTCGAATTTAAAAAAAAAAAAAAAAAAAAAAAATTTGTAAAATTTTTGTCGAGTTACTCGACAAAAAAAATTTTTTTTTTTTTTAAAGTCAAGTAACTCGACAAAAGTAAAAAAAAAAAGAAATTTTTTTTTTTTTTATATAAATTCGAGTTACTCGATAAAAGTAAAAAAAAAAAAAAAAATTTTTTTTAAAATAAATTCGAGTTACTCTACAAAAGTAAAAAAAAAATATATATATATTTTTTTTTAAAAATTCGAGTTACTCGACAAAAGTAAAATTTTTTTTTTTTTTTTTTAAACTTGAGTAATTCGACAAAAGTTAAAATTTTCTTTTTTTTATTTGTTTTTTTTTTTAAATTCGAGTAACTCGACAAAATTTAAATATTTTTTTTTTTTAAATTCAAGTTACTCGACAAAAGTAAAAAAAAATATATATATATATTTTTTTAAATTTGATTAATTCGACAAAAGTTAAATTTTTTTTTTTTTTTAAATTCGAGTAACTCGACAAAAGTTAAAAAAATAATTTTTTTTTTTTTTAAATTCAAGTAACTCGACAAAAGTTAAAAAATATATATATATTTTTATTTTTTTAAAAATTCGAGTAACTCGACAAAAGTTAAAAAAATAATTTTTTTTTTAAATTCGAGTAACTCGACAACATTTTTTAAAAAAATTTTTTTTTTTTTTTTAAAATTCGAGTAACTCGATAAAAATTTTTAAAATTTTTTTTTTTAAAATTCGAGTAACTCGACATAATTTTAAAAAAAAAAAAATTTTTTTGTTTTTTTAAATTCGAGTAACTTGACAAGATTTATATATATATATATATATATATATATATATATATATATATATATATATTTTAAAAAATTCGAGTGACTCTACAAAATTTTTAAAAAAAAATGTTTTTATTTTTTTTGGCTAGTAACTCGACAAATTTAAAAAAAAAAATTTCTTTTTTATTTTTTTGTCGAGTAACTCAACAACTTTAAATATATATATATATATATATATATATATATATATATATATATTTATTTATTTATTTATTTTTTATTTTTTTAAATTCGAGGAACTCGACAAAATGTAAAAAAAAAAAATGTCGAATAACTCGAGAAATTTTAAAAAATATTTTTTTTTAAAAATGTCAAAATAAAATTGGGCTACTTTTTAAAAGTTGTAGGACTTCATATACATTTTTATTTTATTTTGTTGTTTTTTGTTTTTTTTTATTATTTAAAGAGGTGGACAAAATAAAATTTGAAACGAAATTTAAAAGTCGGGGATGGCCAAATTCAAAAAAAAAAAAGATTATGGGTAAATTTGTTATAAAATGAAAAGAATGTGGACTAAAAGTGCAAATTACAAAAAAAAAAAAAATTTAATGTTTCCCACTTTGTCGAGTTACTCGGCAAAGTGGGAAAATTAAAATGTTTTTTAATTTTCCCACTTTGCCGAGTAACTCGACAAAGTGGGATAAATTAAAAAAAAAAATTCCCCCACTTTGCCTACTCGGCAAAGTGGGGAAATTTTTTTTTTTTTTTTTTTTTTTATATTTGTCATGAAAAAGTCCACCTACAAAAAAAAAAAATTCTTAAACAGTCACTTTTCCATTGCACGTACGATGGGAAAAAAAAAACTTCAAAACATCATTTAGTCATGGATTAACAAAAATTCATTTCACATAGAAAACGATCACCGAAAAATATGAAATTTTCAGGGAACATAGAATACTCATGTTGCTACCACATATCAAAATTTGACAGTCCGACGGCATATTTCGGCTTACTAAAATGCTAATCGAAACATCCTAGTTAGTTTTTCAGATTTATGCTGTCACAGTTTACAAAATTGTCTATAAATTGAGTTATATAACATGAAATTATGTAAAACCAATGCTAATGGTTAGATAACCCATAGGGCTATCGTTTCCAACTGGAATTATGTAAAAATATTTAATATATAAGATGCAGTAAATGTTTGAGTTGGACAACAGAAACTGTATCTTAGAAAAACATGAAGTTTAGCAAAACCTTTCAAGTTCACATCATTAACGTGTAACCAAAACATAGGAATCCACTAAAACTACCACAAAACCAAGGTCCAAAAATTTTTAAGAAGATATTTACACTACTTAAAGTTTTTTGATTGGTTTATAATAGCGAATCCGGCACGCCGACGACATAAATCCGAAAAACAGCCTAGGAGGTTTCGCGGTAAGTATTTTAGTAAGCCTAAACATGCCGCCGGACTACTAATTTTTGGTATGTGGTAGCTACCTGAGTATTCTATGTCCCTTGAAAATTTCGTATTGTTCGGTGATCGTTTTCTTTGTCAAAAAATTTTTTGTTACTCCATGACCAGGTGAATAAAAATTTCAAAATAAGGGCACTGTTACAAAAATTTCTTTACCCGGTCATGGAGTAACAAAAATTTGTTTGACATAGAAAACGATAACCGAAAAATATGAAATTTTCAGAGAACATAGAATACTCATTTAGCTACCACATATCAAAATTTGATAGTCCGACGGCATGTTTCGGCTTACTAAAATGCTCACCGAAACACCCTAGGCAGTTTCTCAGATTTATATGGTCGTAGTTTACAAAATTGTTCATAACTTGAGTTATATACCATGAAATTATGTGAAATCAAAGCCAATGGTTAGGTAACCCATAGAGCTATCGTCTCCCACTGGAATTATGTAAAAATACTTAATATATAAGGTGCAGCATATTTTTGAGTTGGTCAACAGAAAGTGCAGTTTCGAGAAACAATTCACCCAGTCATGGAGCAAAAAATATTTATTTGACATAGAAAACGGTTACCGAACAATATAAAATTTTCACGGAATGTAGAATACCCATGTAGCTAACACATATAAAAATTTGATAATCCGACGACATGTTTTGACACACTCAAATGCTCACCGAAACATCACAGGCAGTTTCTCGGATTCATGCTATCGCAATTTAAGAAATTGTCCATAACTTGAGTTATATAACATGAAATCATGTGAAACCAAAGCCAATGGTTAGGTAACCCATAGAGCTATCGTCTCCAACTAGAATTATGTAAAAATACTTAATATATAAGGTACAACATATTTCTGAGTTGGTGAACAGAAAGACAATTTAAAGAAACAATTTACCAGGTCATGGAGTAAAAAAAAATTTATTTGACATAGAAAACGATTACCGAACAATATGAAATTTTCAAGGAACGTAGAATACCCATGTAGCTACCACATATAAAAATTTTATACTCCGACGGCATGTTTCGGCATACTAAAATGATCACCAAAACATCTAAGTCAGTTTCTCGGATTCATACTGTCGCAGTTTACAAAAATATCCATACCTTGAGTTATACAACATGAAATTATGTGAAACCAAATCCAATGGTTAGGTAACCCATAGGGATATCGTCTCCAACTGGAATTATGTAAAAATACTTAATGAATAAAGTGCAGCAAATATTTATGTTGGACAAAAAAAACTGCACTTTAGATAAAATGAAATTTAGCAAAACCTTTAAGAATCGATTGTATTTCGTCATTTGTTCTCCATAGCAACTGGGGATAAAAAACACCAAATTTGATGACTTATTAAGGAAAAAATGAATATATATTGACTATAATATATAAGAAGTCAATAATTGCGGCTAAAAGACACTAATATATGTATATTAAAACAAATAAAAGAAAAAAAAAAGATGAAGAAGTCAAAAAATGCGGCCATATATATTAATTTAATATACAAAAAGTGTCAAAAGATTAGAAAAAAATGGTGAGATTTGGACAAAATTAAGACTAATACTACATGAAACGACGTCGCGTTGGTTGAAGGGTGAATAGTAAACATGCCATAGACACTTATATTATAGTATATATATATATATATTCTTTTTTTAAATTCGAGTAACTCGACAACATTTTAAAATTTTTTTTTTTAAATTCGAGTAACTCGATAAAAAAAATTTTTAATTTTTTTTTTAAATTCGAATAACTCGACATAATTTAAAAAAAAAAAAAATTTTTTTTGTTTTTTTAAATTCGAGTAACTTTACAAGATTTAAAAATATATATATATTTTTTTTAAAATTCGAGAAACTCTACAAAATTTAAAAAAAAATGTTTTTATTTTTTTTTTCGCTAGTAACTCGACAAATTTTAAAAATTTTTTATTTTTATTTTTATTTTTTTGTCGAGTAACTCAACAAATTTAATATATATATATATATATATATATATATATATATATATATATATATATATATATATATATATATATACTAGTTATATGTACGTGCTATGCACGTAAGTTGTTCGTGATAATCTACTAATTAAAAGTGATTGTGTTAATATAATTTTGATAGAATTTAAATATTCTTTTGTACTTGTCAATTAATGAACTCATTAATTTTTGTAAAGTTATGTTGTTCCAATGGTGGGATTTTATTTCTAATTGTCCCATGCCTTTGTTAAGTTAAAAAATTCTAACTCTTTGTTTAATAATCTAATAAGCTTAATAATCAGTTCTCCAGTCGCAGCGACAAAAAATAATACAACTCTTAGCATTTTCAGTGAATCATCTTAGATATGCACGCATGAACTCTCAAAACTGCACAAAAATCCTCCATTTTTCGTTGTGAATAATTTTAAATATTAAAATCTAACATGCTTCCAAATATTACAAGATATTCAATTTTCTGATCTAGTGTCATCTAAGGTCCAAATCACCATTGTAATCAAAATTAGATTGTTCTAATCCAATGTGCTCACAGAGAGAAAAATATATCATTCCACATAAATATCCAAACCTAAGCTTCACTGAACTTTATGTCTGGGCAAGATAATAGCTCCGAGATATCATGTTCTCAACACCAGATATATACTACATAATAATCGGGAAGTTATTAATCCCTTAGGAAAAAATTTTCACCAAATTTTTTTTTTGTTTTGTATTTTTTTTTTTTTTGGTGGCTTTCTCTGGAAGCCACCAAAATTTTTATTTTTTTTATTTTATTCTTTTTTTACTTTCTGGAGAAAGTCAAAAATTATTTAGAAAAATATATATATATATATATTTTTACTAGTTTGCCGAGTTATGAGGCAAAGTGGAGAAAAAGGGAAAAAAAAAATTTCAAAACTTCGCTTATTCATGGATTAACAAAAATTCATCTGTGTTCAATTTGCTTATAAGAAAAAAAAATTAAATAATAAAAAATTAAATGAAAATCTATTTGCTACTAAATTATAGAAAAGAAAAACACACCAAAAAAATAATAAATAAAGGTCCAAATACGCTCGACAAATACATACCCAAATTAAAAAATTATAAAAAAAAAAAAATTAGTTTAAAATGGGCTAAAAAAACCCCATTTTTATTGTTTTGGGGGTGTGTTTGTTAAAATACACATCCCCAATATTTAAAAAAAAAATTAAAAAAGGATCAAAATGGGCTTTTAGCCCATTTTGATTTTTAGTGGAGGAGTGGGTGTTTGTCGTGTAACTCGACAAACACCCAAATACATTTTAAATAAATAAATAAATAAATAAATAAATAATTTAGGTGTGTGTTTGTCGAGTTTCTCGACAAACACACACTAATATCAATGACTTTACAAATTTTTTTTTATATAATTTTTTTATTTTAATCCAACAAACCTTTGAATTGTAAAGTAAATTTTTTATATTTTTTTTACAAATTATTCTAAATAAATGCTGCATATGTTTAAGAATCAAATTTATAAAAAAAAAAAATTAGTGAATTAGAAATTAACCGTTCACGCCATCGACAAAATTATTTTTGAAATATTTTTGACTTTGTGGTATGTAGCATTTTATTCATATAAATAATTGAGCAACTCGGCAATCTCAAATTTCAGTTTGTCAAGTTCTTTGATAATTTAAGCACATGCATAGTTTTTTTACCCTATCATTTATTATAACATTGTATAATAAATTATATATGATATAAAATTATTATAATATACTTTATTTTAACAATTATAATAACACAGTGGAATGCAAATTTATTATAATAATTATGTCAATTTATTATACTAATTATATAAATTTTATTAAAATAATCAATTTTTAGTATAATTAATAATTATAATAAAACTTAATATGAATTTATTGTAAATAAAACATTTGTTTTTTAAAGTTGCAGTTGGTGGCTTATAACTGATCGATATATTAAATTATTATAATATATTTTATTTTATTTTATTTTAACAATTATGATAACACAGTGGAATGCAAATTTATTATAATAATTATGTCAATTTGTTACAATAATCAATTTATTATACACTGGAATAAAACGTTTATACAACAAATCTATAGAACAAATTTAACATAAAATGTTATCAAATTATTTAGAAAAAAAAAAAAAAATCAAATGTTATCGACTTAAAAAATTTATTTTTCAAATTGCATGTGTACAATTTGTTTATAACATAAAACAAAAAGTTTAAGCATTATCATTAATTGTTGATTTTTTTCCATTTTTTTCCTCCTTATTCCAGTAGGATGTTTCGGTAAGCATTTTAGTAAGCCGAAACATGCCGTCGGAGTATCAAATTTTGATATGTGGTAGCTACATGAGTATTCTATGTTCCTTGAAAATTTCATATTTTTCGGTGATCGTTTTCTATGTCAAATGAATTTTTTTAATTCATGACTAAGTGAAATTTTGAAATTTTTTTTTTACCTTTTCCCCACTTTGTCTTATAACTCGGTGAAATTAGTAATTTTTGAAAAAAAAAAAATTTACGCAAATGACTTTCTTGAGTTACTCGAGAAATATTTTTTTTGGTGGCTTTCTCGAGTTACTCGAGAAAGCCACCAAATTTTTTTTTGTTTTTTTTTTTTGTGGCTTTATCAGGAAACCACCAAAATTTTTATTTTTTTTATTTTATTCTTTTTTTATTTAAAATTTTTTTTTTATTTTTTTTAACTAATTTGCCGAGTTATGAGGCAAAGTGGGGGAAAAGGGAAAAAAAAATTCAAAACTTCGCTTATTCATGGATTAACAAAAATTCATTTGTGTTCAAATTGCTTATAAGAAAAAAAAATTAAATAGTAAAAAATTAAATGAAAATATATTTGCTACTAAATTATAGAAAAAAAAACACACAAAAAAAATAATAAATAAAGGTCCAAATACACTCGACAAATACATACCCAAATTAAAAAATTATAAAAAAAAAATTAGTTTAAAATGGGCTAAAAAACCCCATTTTTATTGTTTGGGGGGTGTGTTTGTTAAAATACACACCCCCAATATTTAAAAAAAAAATTAAAAAATGTTCAAAATGGGCTTTTAACCCATTTTGATTTTTAGTGGAGGAGTGGGTGTTTGTCGTGTAACTCGACAAACACCCACATACATTTTAAAAAATAAAATAAAATAAATAAAAAAGCAAATTTAGGTGTGTGTTTGTCGATTTTCTCGACCAACACACACTAATATCAATAAAAATGGGCTTAACCTTTTAAGCCCATTTTGACTTTACAAATTTTTTTTTATATAATTTTTTTATTTTAATCCAGAAAACCTTTGAATTGTAAAGTAAATTTTTTATATTTTTTTTTACAGATTATTTTAAATAAATGCTGCATATGTTTAAGAATCAAATTTATAAAAAAAAAAATAGTGAATTAGAAATTAACCGTTCACGCCATCGACAACATTATTTTTGAAATATTTTTGACTTTGTGGTATGTGGCATTTTATTCATATAAATAATTGAGCAACTCGGCAATCTCAAATTTCAGTTTGTCGAGTTCTTTGATAATTTAAGCACATGCATAGTTTTTTTACCCTATTATTTATTATAACATTGTATAATAAATTATATATGATATAAAATTATTATAATATACTTTATTTTAACAATTATAATAACACAGTGAAATGCAAATTTATTATAATAATTATGTCAATTTATTATACTAATTATATAAATTTTATTAAAATAATCAATTTTTAGTATAATTAATAATTATAATAAAACTTAATATGAATTTATTGTAAATAAAACATTTGTTTTTTAAAGTTGCAGTTGGTGGCTTATAACTGATCGATATATTAAATTATTATAATATATTTTATTTTATTTTATTTTAACAATTATGATAACACAGTGGAATGCAAATTTATTATAATAATTATGTCAATTTATTACAATAATCAATTTATTATACAATGGGATAAAACGTTTACACAACAAATCTATAGAACAAATTTAACATAAAATGTTATCAAATTATTTAGAAAAAAAAATAAAAATCAAATGTTATCGACTTAAAAAATTTATTTTTCAAATTGCATGTGTACAATTTGTTTATAACATAAAACAAAAAGTTTAAGCATTATCATTAATTGTTGATTTTTTTTTCCATTTTTTTCCTCCTTATTCAAGTAGGATGTTTCGGTAAGCATTTTAGTAAGCCGAAACATGTCGTTGGAGTATCAAATTTTGATATGTGGTAGCTACATGAATATTCTATGTTCCTTGAAAATTTCATATTTTTCGGTGATTGTTTTCTATGTCAAATAAATTTTTTTTAATCCATGACTAAGTGAAATTTTGAATATTTTTTTTTTTTACCTTTTTCCCCACTTTGTCTTAAAACTCGACGAAATTAGTATTTTTTTTTTTAAAAAAATTTCCCAAATGACTTTTCGAGTTACTTGAGAAACCCAAAAAAAAAAAAATATAATAAAATAAAAAATTGGTGGCTTTCTCGTTTTTGGTGGCTTTCTCGAGTTGCTCGAGAAAGCCACCAATTTTTTTTTTTGTTTTTGGTGGCTTTCTCTGGAAGCCACTAAAATTTTTATTTTATTCTTTTTTTACTTTCTGGAGAAAGTCAAAAATTATTTAGAATTTTTTTTTTTTTTTTTTTACTAATTTGCCGAGTTATGAGGCAAAGTGGGGAAAAAGGGAAAAAAAAATTTCAAAACTTCGCTTATTCATGGATTAACAAAAATTCATCTGTGTTTAATTTGCTTATAAGAAAAAAAAAATTAAATAGTAAAAAATTAAATGAAAATCTATTTGCTACTAAATTATAGAAAAGAAAAACACACCAAAAAAATAATAAATAAAGGTCCAAATACGCTCGACAAATACATACCCAAATTAAAAAATTATAGAAATAAAAAAAAATTAGTTTAAAATGGGCTAAAAAACCCCATTTTTATTGTTTGGGGGGTGTGTTTGTTAAAATACATATCACCAATATTTTAAAAAAAAAAAATTAAAAAAGGTTCAAAATGGGCTTTTAGCCCATTTTGATTTTTAGTGGAGGAGTGGGTGTTTGTCATGTAACTCGACAAACACCCAAATACATTTTAAAAAAAACAAATAAATAAATAAAAAAGCAAATTTAGGTGTGTGTTTGTCGAGTTTTCACACTAATATCTATGAAAATGGGCTTAACCTTTTAAGCCCATTTTGACTTTACAAATTTTTTTTTTATATAATTTTTTTATTTTAATCCAGAAAACCTTTGAATTGTAAAGTAAATTTTTTATATTTTTTTTTACAGATTATTCTAAATAAATGCTGCATATGTTTAAGAATCAAATTTATAAAAAATTTAAATAATTTTTTATTCTTATTTAGTGGTGTTATTTTTCAAGAAACTCGTGAGTCTTAAATTTGGATTTGTCGAGTAACTCGATAAATAAAGCATATACAAAATTTTATTTAATGTTTCATTTATTAGAATATAGTAAAATAAAATATATATCATATAAATTTAATATATATCATAATCAATTAATACAATATATTTTATTTTATTTTATTTTATTTTAGCAATTAGTATAAAAAAATATTAGTAACATTATTGGTAAGAATGTTATAATTAATAGTTATAAAAAATAAAATATGTTGTTAATTTTTTTCATTGAAAAAAAAAATTAGAAATGTAAAAGCTCACCATAAAAATAAATAAAAAAAAAAATCATGAACAGTAACTTTTTCGAGTTACTATTCACCTCGTAAAAGTTTGTCGAGTTGAATAGTAACTCGACAAACTTTTTCGAATTAAAAAAAAAAAATTTTTTTTTCATGAACAGTAACTTTTTCGAGTTACTATTCACCTCGAAAAAGTTTGTCGAGTTGAGTAACTCGACAAACTTTTTCGAATTTAAAAAAAAAAAAAGTTTCATGAACAGTAACTTTTCCGAGTTACTATTCATCTCGAAAAAGTTTGTCGAGTTGAATAGTAACTCGACAAACTTTTTCGAATTTTTAAAAACAAAAAATTTTTTTTTTTTAAAGTCGAGTAACTCGACAAAAGTAAAAAAAAAAAAAAAAAATTTTTTTCTTTAAAATTCGAGTTACTCGACAAAAGTAAAAAAAATAGTATTTTTTTTTTTATAAATTTGAGTAATTCGACAAAAGTTAAAAAAAAAATTTTTTGTTTTTTTTTTTTTAAATTCGAGGTACTCGACAAAAGTAAAAAACAAATTTTTTTTTTTTTTTTTAAATTCGAGTTACTCGACAAAAGTTAAATATATATATATTTTTTAAATTCGATTAACTCGACACAAGTTAAGAAAATTTTTTTTTTTTATTTTTTAAAAATTCGAGTAACTCGACAAAAGTTAAAAAAAATATATATATATTTTTTAAAAAATTCGAGTAACTCGACAAAAGTTAAAAAATATATATATATTTTTATTTTTTTAAAAATTCGAATAACTCGACAAAAGTTAAAAAAAAATTTTTTTTTTTAAAATTCGAGTAACTCGACAACATTTTAAAAAAATTTTTTTTTTTTTTAAATTCGAGGAACTCGATAAAATTTTTTTTTTTAAATTCGAGTAATTCGACATAATTTAAAAAAAAAAATTTTTTTTTTGTTTTTTTAAATTCGAGTAACTTGACAAGATTTAAAAAAAAAAAAAAAATATATATATATATATATATATATATATATATATATATATATATATATATATATATATATATTTTTTTTTTTTTAAAATTCGAGTAACTCTACAAAATTTAAAAAAAAAATGTTTTTATTTTTTTTCGCTAGTAACTCGACAAATTAAAAAAAAAATTTTATTTTTATTTTTTTGTCGAGTAACTCAACAAATTAATATATATATATATATATATATATATATATATATATATATATATATATATATATATATATATATATATTTTAAATTCAAGGAACTCGACAAAATGTTAAAAAAAAAAAATGTCGAATAACTCGAGAAATTTAAAAAAATATTTTTTTTTTAAAATGTCAAAATAAAATTGGGCTACTTTTTAAAAGTTGTAGGATTTCATATACATTTTTATTTTATTTTGTTGTTATTTGTTTGTTTTTATTATTTAAAGAGGTGGACAAAATAAAATTTGTAACGAAATTTAAAAGTCGGGGATGACCAAAGCCAAAAAAAAAAGTTATGGGTAAATTTGTTATAAAATGAAAAGAATGTGGACTAAAAGTGCAAATTACCAAAAATAAAAATAAAATTTAATGTTTCCCACTTTGTCGAGTTACTCGGCAAAGTGGGGAAATTAAAATGTTTACTTTGCCGAGTAACTCGACTACATTTTAATTTCCCCACTTTGCCGAGTAACTCGACAAAGTGGGATAAATTAAAAAAAAAAAATTTCCCCCACTTTGCCTACTCGGCAAAGTGGGGAAATTTTTTTTTTTTTTTTTTTTTTTTTTTATATTTGTCATGAAAAAGTCCACCTACAAAAAAAAAAAAAAAAAAATCTTAAACAGTCACTTTTCCATTGCACGTACGTGGGAAAAAAAAACTTCAAAACTTCATTTAGTCATGGATTAACAAAAAATCATTTCACATAGAAAACGATGACCGAAAAATATGAAATTTTCAGGGAACATAGAATACTCATGTTGCTACCACATATCAAAATTTGACAGTCCGACGGCATATTTCGGCTTACTAAAATGCTAATCGAAACATCCTAGTTAGTTTTTCAGATTTATGCTGTCACAGTTTACAAAATTGTCTATAAATTGAGTTATATAACATGAAATTATGTAAAACCAATGCCAATAGTTAGGTAACCCATAGGGCCATCGTCTCCAACTGGAATTATGTAAAAATATTTAATATATAAGATGCAGTAAATGTTTGAGTTGGACAACAGAAACTGTATCTTAGAAAAACAAGAAGTTTAGAAAAACCTTTCAAGTTTACATCATTAACGTGTAACCAAAACATAGGAATCCACTAAAACTACCACAAAACCAAGGTCCAAAAAATTTTAAGAAGATATTTACACTACTTAAAGTTTTTTGATTGGTTTATAATAGCGAATCCGGCACGCCGACGGCATAAATCCGAAAAACAGCCTAGAAAGTTTCGCGGTAAGTATTTTAGTAAGCCTAAACATGCCGTCGGACTACTAATTTTTGGTATGTGGTAGCTACCTGAGTATTCTATGTCCCTTGAAAATTTCGTATTGTTCGGTGATCGTTTTCTATGTCAAAAAAATTTTTGTTACTCCATGACCAGGTGAATAAAAATTTCAAAATAAGGGCACTGTTACAAAAATTTCTTCACCCGGTCATGGAGTAACAAAAATTTGTTTGACATAGAAAACGATAACCGAAAAATATGAAATTTTCAGGAAACATAGAATACTCTTTTAGCTACCACATATCAAAATTTGATAGTCCGACGGCATGTTTCGGCTTACTAAAATGCTCACCGAAACACCCTAGGCAGTTTCTCGGATTTATACGGTCGTAGTTTACAAAATTGTTCATAACTTGAGTTATATACCATGAAATTATGTGAAATCAAAGCCAATGGTTAGGTAACCCATAGAGCTATCGTCTCCCACTGGAATTATGTAAAAATACTTAATATATAAGGTGCAGCATATTTTTGAGTTGGTCAACAGAAAGTGCAGTTTCGAGAAACAATTCACCCAGTCATGGAGCAAAAAATATTTATTTGACATAGAAAACGATTACCGAACAATATAAAATTTTCACGGAACGTAGAATACCCATGTAGCTAACACAAATAAAAATTTGATAATCCGACGGCATGTTTTGACACACTAAAATGCTCACCGAAACATCACAGGCAGTTTCTCGGATTCATGCTATCGCAATTTAAAAAATTGTCCATAACTTGAGTTATATAACATGAAATCATGTGAAACCAAAGCCAATGGTTAGGTAACCCATAGAGCTATCGTCTCCAACTGGAATTATGTAAAAATACTTAATATATAAGGTACAACATATTTTTGAGTTGGTGAACAGAAAAACAATTTAGAGAAACAATTCACCCGGTCATGGAGTAAAAAAAATTTATTTGACATAGAAAACGATCACCGAACAATATGAAATTTTCAAGGAACGTAGAATACCCATGTAGCTACCACATATAAAAATTTTATAGTCCGACGGCATATTTCGGCATACTAAAATGATCACCAAAACATCTAAGTCAGTTTCTCGGATTCATACTGTCACAGTTTACAAAAATATCCATACCTTGAGTTATACAACATGAAATTATGTGAAACCAAATCCAATGGTTAGGTAACCCATAGGGATATCGTCTCCAACTAGAATTATGTAAAAATTCTTAATGTATAAAGTGCAGCAAATATTTATGTTGGACAAAAAAAAACTGCAGTTTAGAGAAAATAAAATTTAGCAAAACCTTTAAGAATCGATTGTATTTCGTCATTTGTTCTCCATAGCAACTGGGGATAAAAAAGTACCAAATTTGATGACTTATTAAGGAAAAAATGAATATATATTGACTATAATATATAAGAAGTCAATAATTGCGGCTAAAAGACACTAATATATGTATATTAAAACAAATAAAAGAAAAGAAAAGATGAAGAAGTCAAAAAATGCGGCCATAGATATTAATTTAATATACAAAAAGTGTCAAAAGATTAGGACAAAATGGTGAGATTTGGACAAAATTAAGACTAATACTACATGAAAACGACGTCGCGTTGGTTGAAAGGTGAATAGTAAACATGCCATAGACACTTATATTATAGTATATATATATATATATATATATATTTTAAATTCGAGGAACTCGACAAAATGTAAAAAAAAAAAAATGTCGAATAACTCGAGAAATTTAAAAAAAAAAAATTTAAAAAGTGTCAAAATAAAATTGGACTACTTTTTAAAAGTTGTAGGACTTCATATACATTTTTATTTTATTTTGTTGTTACTTGTTTTTTTTTATTATTTAAAGAGGTGGACAAAATAAAATTTGTAACGAAATTTAAAAGTCGGGGATGGCCAAAGCAAAAAAAAAAAAGTTATAGGTAAATTTGTTATAAAATGAAAAGAATATGAACTAAAAGTGCAAATTACAAAAAAAAAAAAAAAAAAAAAAAAATTTAATGTTTCCCACTTTGTCGAGTTACTCGGCAAAGTGGGAAAATTAAAAACATTTTAATTTTCCCACTTTGCCGAGTAACTCAACAAAGTGGGATAAATTAAAACAAAAAATTTCCCCCACTTTGCCTACTCGGCAAAGTGGAGAAATTTATTTATTTATTTATTTTTTTATTTTTATATTTGTCATGAAAAAGTCCACCTACAACACAAAAAAAAAAAAAAAAAAAAAAAAAAATCTTAAACAGTGACTTTTCCATTGCACGTACGTAGGAAAAAAAATTTCAAAACTTCATTTAGTTATGGATTAACAAAAATTCCTTTCACATAGAAAACAATCACCGAAAAATATAAAATTTTCAGGGAACATAGAATACTCATGTTGCTACCACATATCAAAATTTGACAGTCCGACGGTATATTTCGGCTTACTAAAATGCTAACCAAAACATCCTAATTAGTTTTTCAGATTTATGCTGTCACAGTTTACAAAATTGTCCATAAATTGAGTTATATAATATGAAATTATGTAAAACAAATGCCAATGGTTAGGTAACCCATAGGGCTATCGTCTCCAACTGGAATTATGTAAAAATACTTAATATATAAGGTGCAGTAAATGTTTGAGTTGGACAACAGAAACTGTATTTTAGAAAAAACATGAAGTTTAGCAAAACCTTTCAAGTTCACATCATTAACGTGTAACCAAAACATAGGAATCCACTAAAACTACCACAAAACCAAGGTCCAAAAAATTTTAAGAAGATATTTACACTACTTAAAGTTTTTTGATTGGTTTATAATAGCGAATTCGACACGCCGACGGCATAAATCCGAAAAACAGCCTAGGAGGTTTCGCGGTAAGTATTTTAGTATGCCTAAACATGTCGTCGGACTACTAATTTTTGGTATGTGTAGCTACCTGAGTATTCTATATCCCTTGAAAATTTCATATTGTTCGGTGATCGTTTTCTATGTCAAAAAATTTTTTGTTACTCCATGACCAGGTGAATAAAAATTTCAAAATAAGGGTACTGTTACAAAAATTTCTTCACCCGGTCATGGAGTAACAAAAACTTTGTTTGACATAGAAAACGATAACCGAAAAATATGAAATTTTCAGGGAACATAGAATACTTATTTAGCTACCACATATCAAAATTTGATAGTCCGACGGCATGTTTCGGCTTACTAAAATGCTCACCGAAACACCCTAGGCAGTTTCTCGGATTTATACGGTCGTAGTTTACAAAATTGTCCATAACTTGAGTTATATACCATGAAATTATGTGAAATCAAAGCCAATGGTTAGGTAACCCATAGAGCTATCGTCTCCAACTGGAATTATGTAAAAATACTTAATATATAAGGTGCAGCATATTTTTGAGTTGGTCAACAGAAAGTGCAGTTTCGAGAAACAATTCACCCAGTCATGGAGCAAAAAATATTTATTTGACATAGAAAACGATTACCGAACAATATAAAATTTTCACGGAACGTAGAATACCCATGTAGCTAACACAAATAAAAATTTGATAATCCGACGTCATGTTTTGACACACTAAAATGCTCACCGAAACATCGCAGGCAGTTTCTCGGATTCATGCAACGCCAGTAAAATTACTACCTTCGGCAAATCAATTTCAGGCTTCAGTCTCCTACCCCCATCAACTTTAATGGAAATATTAAAAAAAATACTGCCTTCAGGTTTCTGAATTTTCATAGAAGTACTTTTACGGAAGTATATATCACTTGAAAATAAATACAGAGTAACGCTATTAACAGACCAAGTTGAGAACATTAATAATCATAAAAAAAATAATGGATATATGTAGAGTCATAAAAACAAACACTCTGCATATGATGAGTAGTTATCATTTTAAAATAATGTACCATTGTTATTTGACTTATTTCAAATATAGACAAATTGAACTATTCTCCAACTCATTAGCAATTTAAGCACATTTTGTCAAAAAACAAGTCAAATAAATAGAGGACACTATGGTTCAACGTGTTTCCATGTAGAATGCAATGTAGAAGCTAATGAACAATGTGCAATATCTCTTTAACCATAATAAACTATATTCTCTAAATTTGTAATTAGACATAATTACCAAAGTTTTTGTATCTTTCAGCTTTGTATCTTGTGCTGAAAGATATGATACAAAAAAATGAATTCTATCTCCTTTAATGAAAAAAGAAAAACCACCCAATTTATAAGATAATGCAAATCAGTAAAAAAATAAACTTGAGAGTTGCGCAAATCACCTTGCAAAATCACCAAATTGGGCTGCCTACAATGCCAGGGAGTTGGGACTTTCTATGGAATAACCTAATTCAAAACCCAAAACTCCAAAGACAGCTGGCAGGCGAAAAGATAAACATTAAACAAATTATTCAAAATCTGCATAAAATTTGCCAAGAAGATTTTTAAATAAATATGAAGCAACTGAAACGCTAGGCAATGTTATGGTCAAAGAGTATATCAAGGCAGGATTGGCTTTTATTCAGATAATTAATAAGCCAAAAGATTGATTTAATAGCAGCAAGTAAGAATATATGTGATGCGTGGGTACAGAGCATCCAATCAATCCTCATGTCAAATGTGAGGAACAAATTCAACCACTCTTCCAAAACATAAGGCAAACAGTTCTACAAGAATGAAAGCAGATTTAGCCTTCTTGAAACTTCCACCTAGCTTCTCGTACTCAGGAGCAAGCTTCTTACAGTGCCCACACCTGTACGGAACCACCAAATTATAGCTCACTCATCACAATCAATTAGACAAAAATGTTGCAACAAGAACATTGTGGAAACAAAAAATCAACACTGAAAACAAACATCAACTGTTTAACAAAACCATGGAGAACACCGATTGTTTCAGGTTAAGGGATTTTTAGGGTTTTCGCATAGCAGACACAATTGCGGATAAATGGAGAGAAACGTTTTTTTGGTTTTTATACTTAAAAACAAAAAAACAAAAAATATAAAACGACGTATTGGTCGATGCGTGAACAGTGAGTTCCAAACTCACTTTTATATGTTATAGTTTTTGTCACGTGCGATACACGTGATGTATTTCTAATACTGTATTTAACATTATTTATATTATTTATTTTATATTTACTTTGTGGTAATTTTAAAATTTTGTAATTTAATATTTATTCTTGTCAAGATTTATGTGTAAATATGGGGAAAAAAATAGCCTATTTGATAAACACGACATAGCATGAGTATATACTTTAAAAAATTTAATTAGCACTACATAATATTTAGTATTTGCAATACACGTTACTATTGCTAAATAAATGCATATAGGGAAAATTCATTTGATATAGCTATAGCTATTGTATTTTCCAAAGAAACAGGATAATGCATCTACTTGGGAATCAACATTAACTTCATCATTTGAGCCACATACAGCATCACCTTCATGTGTATGATGCTATTAAGTGAAAAATAAAAGTTAATACATATACTTAAACCAAAACTTAAATCATAAATAGTTATCCCAAAATGCTCAACTGCTGATCAACTAAAAATTGAATTTCTGTGATTCTCAAATAGAATATAGATTGATTGAAAACAAAATAGTAAATATCAACTGAAATAATATAATTTGATCCTCGATCAACCCAAACCGAAATCCGAGATTAGACAAATTAGTCCACTAATTGAATGAAAACTTGTATTCAAATGTGAAAAAAAAATGCATATATTGTTATACAAATTATCAACGCATAAAAGAAACAGAGCAGCCCCAATATCACATAAATAGAGATATGATTAGTGTTTAGCTGTTACAATCAGCAGACTCGCGACACGATACAATATATCATATTTTGTCCACGTAGAAAAACCAATTCTACTCTTTTCCACCAATCTCCATATATTTTCGTTGTCAATATAATATACATTTTACTGGTTTTATTTCAGAAAAATAATATTTAAATGCATAACAAGAAATGCACAGTTGATGATCTATATGCTGATGATATGGACTTGAAGAGGTTACCAAATTCTGTATATACTGGTGCAGTTGACTTCAAAAGTTGGTGAAACTGAATTTGACAGTCTCCATAAATAAGGGACCTCGCCTGCACAGATATCATTTGACAGTCAAAAAATGAGATGAGCAACTATACACGCTTTGAGACACTTAAAAATAAGAACATGCTCAATATAAAACAGAAACGAATCTAAAAGCCTGAAGCGTGAAGTTTTAATATAACCATTTAAAAAGGGAAGAAACATCAATAAATGCATACTGATTTCAAAATAAAACTAAGAATTCAACTGGTGCTGCTTGTAACCTATAAATCATGAGTTTATTCAACTCAAACAGCATGCAGAGAAATCCCTAAAACATTCCAAATATAATTGAATAGAATTACCAGGCCTTGGAGAAGCCTTTGAGTGATAAAAAGCGTTAAATGAAGCTTTGCCTCTTGGCAGCCTGATACACGAAAGACTGCAAATGCCTCTGCCAGCCCACCATAACTTGAGGCTTTCGAATATTTTCTTCAACAAGACCATAGTAGGATACATAATGCTAACAGGTTCTTCCATGTAATGTATCAAATATCAAAATCTGAAAAAAATCCCAAGCACAATCCATCATCAAATTACACTCAAGTCCAATAAATACAGACCCAAAAAAAAAAAGTAGAATCATTGAAGCATAATGCACTGATCAAACATTTGCTCCACCTTGAATCAGTCTTTCCACACAGGAAATCATTCCATGCACAGCAGCTAACAATAATGGAGTATGATCCCACCAGAATCCAAGAAAAACAATGCATATAAATTAGTATTTAAAACAGACAAAAATCTTAGAAAAGAAAAATGCATCTCAACCCGAAATTACATAAAAATAATAAGATAAAACTTTTGTTAAACAAGAATCGGACAACACACATGTTTGTGGTGATTCAAGATATCTGGATTACTACACCTATCCAAAAGCACTGAAAGAACCTACCAAAATACAGAACGAAGAAAACTGTTGAAGTGATCAAACTGTATGGACATAATTAAGTCAAGAAAATGGGAAAATACAAATAATCACTAATCAAAGAAGATCACAGAAAACAAGCCAGAAAACAAGGGAGAACAGTAATATGCAGCTTAATAGCAATGCTTCACCCATTCATCGTTGCAAACATATTTAAGCATAGCAGTAATGCAGCTACAAAATAAGAAGGAAAAATGGTTGCCACATGCTACATCATCTCAAAATTTGCAGCAAAAAAATACAATTATTTCTATCGTCATCATCCAGCTAGTCTGTGTCAAAATCAATTTTCGAATGACCAAATGCCTCCTTCTCATTGATTATTTCTACTGTAGTCCAATAATGATTTGCTGCATTGTGTTAAAAAAGAAAAGTAAGCCTTCATAAATTATTAATTTAAGTTGGAAGAACCTATTAGTTCCAGAAACATTTTCCATTTTTTCTCTTTTCCATACATAATCTCTTTTCTCTTAATTTGTTTGTCTTAAACATTAAATGAAGAGAACAAATGGATTAACATAATCCTCAGAAGCTTCTTTTCTCTTTTCCATAATTCATTTTCTCTGATTTTGTTCGTCTTTGACATTAAGCAAAGAAAAAGGAAAAAAAAAAATTGATTCTTGGCAACCAAGAGTATCTAGTAGTACACAGCACCCCATCTTCTCATATAGATTTCAACCTAGCACTTTCTAGATGAAGACCAAACCAAGAATTCCTTATAAATCAAGCAAAATAACTTTACCATACGTATAAAGTATTTAAGGAAACTTGAGTTCGTAATGGAAAATACACCAGACTAAGAAACACACCAAACTGAGAAATTGTCTGGCAATTAAAAGAAGATGCAAAAATGTTGCATTTCAGCTATAATTACATATGAATGTAATTAAGAGTATTTTCAGCCGGCACGAGTCTAGTCTCTTCATACGCCATTAATTCTGACTACGCAATTTCCTCCGATAAGTGATACCTCTTGGGCTTAGCATTCTACTTCACTGGACCTAAGCTCGACTGTTCTTTTCCCATCGCTTTTATTCCATTTCCATTTCTGACCCTTCCATCTCACCTTGCAACTAAATCACTTGCTAACCTTCTATATTTATATCAGATAGTTCAAAATTCTCGAACAATCAAACAACGTAGACACGCTTACTTTATAACATGTGCGAAAGTATAGATCATACCTCACATTTATAGTTGATCATTTTTTCAAATTAGCCATTTATCTTTCCAGAATAGCCAACTCCATCCATAATAGCCAACTCCAAGACCACTGCAACCTATTGCATTATTGTATCTCAAACAAAGAATACAGGAAAAATTAAAGGAAACAACCAAGTAAAGTACCTTTCATAGGATTTATTATTCTAGTTATCTCTTCCATTTCGAAAATACCTTAAGATGAAATATAATTAAAATTCGAAAAGAAAAATAAAAATAAAATAAGCAATGGGCTAGAATATGATAGACACGGTTCTGAAAACTGGAGTAAGAGATATTATCAAGTGAAGAATAAGCTCTATACTCACATTGATTCTGCTTGAGAAGTATATTGGCCTGAAACTCAAGTAAATCGAGATGCTTTGGGATTCTCCCTCACTTAAGCAAATTGGCCATATTTATAGTGCATCTTGACATATAACTAACCAATGATACAAAAATTAATTAACCAGTGATATAGAGACATTTATATTTGAAGAATGTAATTGATGTAACCCACTCAACAAACTTGTTCTTCTTCATTGAAAAGACCAAACCAACATGGCCGTAATTTCTATTTGAGAGCAACATCACAAAAAGAACAACTCGTATACTTTTAAAGCAGTAAATAAAACTCACCTCTAAGTAACTTCTTCTCAACATGTGTACATAATCTTCTTCTCAAAGCATCTCTGTTTTCATTTCTCGTGGAACCTAACCAGAGATGCAATTCTCCGAGAAACAGTAGAAGGACTCGATGCGACGACTCTTTGCCGATTTCTGCTGCAAGAATAAAAATAATGTCACCAGTTCCTCTTCTTCAACAGCCTTCAGGTAGTCTCCAATTGAAATCATGGGCTCGCTTTCACCTTCACCTTCAGCTTCAAACACATCAGCCATTTTTCAAAAAATTCTTAACTGATATTTGTGCTTAGGTTTTCAGATTATTAGTTAAGGGGGAACTCAGAGAAGAAACGCTAGATTCTTGAGAAATCGATCGCCGAACTGTGGAATTACTCGACAAAGGTTTGACAACTCGAGAAACTCCCTGGAGTTTGTCGAGAAACTCGACAAACTACCTGGAGTTTGTGGAGTTTCTCGACAAACTCAAGGGAGTTTTTACTTGAGAAACTCCCTGAGTTTGTCGAGAAACTCGAGGGAGTTTTTACTCGACAAACTCCAAGGAGTTTCTGGAGTTAATTTCTTTTAAATTTTTTTGTTTTTTTTTATTTTTCCTGTTGAAACTCGACAAAATCTGAAAATGGGAGTAGATTGGAATTGGAATATGTTGTTGAAGTTTTTCATTGAAAAAAAAAATTTGAAATGTAAAAGTTCCCCATAAAAATAAAAAAAAATAAAAAAAATTATGAACAGTAACTTTTCCAAGTTACTATTCACCTCGAAAAAGTTTGTCGAGTTGAATAATAACTCGACAAACTTTTTCGAATTTTAAAAAAAAAATTTTATGAACAGTAACTTTTTCGAGTTACTATTCATCTCGAAAAAGTTTGTCGAGTTGAATAGTAACTCGACAAACTTTTTCGAATTTAAAAAAAAAAATTGATGAACAGTAACTTTTTCGAGTTACTATTCATCTCGAAAAAGTTTGTCGAGTTGAATAGTAACTCAACAAACTTTTCCAAATTTTTAAAAAAAAAAAAAATTTTTTTAAAAAATTTGTCGAGTTACTCGACAAAAAAAAGTAAATATTTTTTTTTTTAAATTCGAGTAACTTGACATAATTTAAAAAAAAAAAAATTTGTTTTTTTAAATTCGAGTAACTTGACAAGATTTAAAAATATATATATATATTTTTTAAAATTCGAGTAACTCTACAAAATTTAAAAAAAAAATGTTTTTATTTTTTTTTTGGCTAGTAACTCGACAAATTTACAAAAAAAAAAACATTTTTTTTTTATTTTTATTTTTTTGTCGAGTAACTCAACAAATATATATATATATATATATATATATATATATATATATATATATATATATATATATATATATATATATATATATATTTTTTTTTTTTTTAAATTCGAGGAACTCGACAAAATGTAAAAAAAAAATGTCGAATAACTCGAGAAATTTTTAAAATTTTTTTTTAAGAATGTCAAAATAAAATTGGGCTACTTTTTAAAAGTTGTAGGACTTCATATATATTTTTATTTTATTTTGTTGTTATTTGTTTTTTTATTATTTAAAGAGGTGGACAAAATAAAATTTGTAACGAAATTTAAAAGTCGGAGATGGCCAAAGAAAAAAAAAAAAAGTTATGAATAAATTTGTTATAAAATGAAAAAAATGTGGACTAAAAGTGCAAATTACAAAAAAAAAAAAAAAATTTAATGTTTCTCACTTTGTCGAGTTACTCAGCAAAGTGGGAAAATTAAAATGTTTTTAATTTTTCCACTTTGCCGAGTAACTCGACAAAGTGGGATAAATTAAAAAAAAAAATTTCCCCCACTTTGCCTACTCGGCAAAGTGGGAAAATTTTTTTTTTTTTTTTTTGTTTTTATATTTGTCATGAAAAAGTCCACTTACAAAAAAAAAAATATATATTCTTAAACAGTCACTTTTCTATTGCACGTACGTGGGAAAAAAAACTTCAAAACTTCATTTAGTCATGGATTAACAAAAATTCATTTCACATAGAAAACAATCACCGAAAAATATGAAATTTTCAGGGAACATAGAATACTCATGTAGCTACCACATATCAAAATTTGACAGTCCGACGGCATATTTCGACTTACTAAAATACTAACCGAAACATCCTAGTTAGTTTTTCAGATTTATGTTGTCACAATTTACAAAATTGTCTATAAATTGAGTTATATAACATGAAATTATGTAAAACCAATGCCAATGGTTAAGTAACCCATAGGACTATCGTCTCCAACTAGAATTATGTAAAAATACTTAATATATAAGGTGCAGTAAATGTTTGAGTTGGACAACAGAAACTGTATCTTAGAAAAACATGAAGTTTAGCAAAACCTTTCAAGTTCACATCATTAACGTGTAACCAAAACATAGGAATCCAATAAAACTACCACAAAACCAAGGTCCAAAAAATTTTAAGAAGATATTTACACTACTTAAAGTTTTTTGATTGGTTTATAATAGCGAATCCGACACGCCGACGGCATAAATTCGAAAAACAGCCTAGAAGATTTCGCAGTAAGTATTTTAGTATGCCTAAACATGCCGTCGGACTACTAATTTTTGGTATGTGGTAGCTACCTGAGTATTCTATGTCCCTTGAAAATTTCGTATTATTCGGTGATCGTTTTCTATGTCAAAAAATTTTTTGTTACTCCATGACCAGGTGAATAAAAATTTCAAAATAAGGGCACTGTTACAAAAATTTCTTCACCCGGTCATGGAGTAACAAAAATTTGTTTGACATAGAAAACGATAACCAAAAAATATAAAATTTTCAGGGAACATAGAATACTCATTTAGCTACCACATATCAAAATTTGATAGTCCGACGGCATGTTTCGGCTTACTAAAATGCTCACCGAAACACCCTAGGCAGTTTCTCGGATTTATACGGTCGCAGTTTACAAAATTGTCCATAACTTGAGTTATATACTATGAAATTATGTGAAATCAAAGCCAATGGTTAGGTAACCCATAGAGCTATCGTCTCCAACTGGAATTATGTAAAAATACTTAATATATAAGGTGCAGCATATTTTTGAGTTGGTCAACAGAAAGTGCAATTTTGAGAAACAATTCACCTAGTCATGGAGCAAAAAATATTTATTTGACATAGAAAATGATTACCGAACAATATAAACTTTTCACGGAACGTAGAATACCCATTTAGCTAACACATATAAAAATTTGATAATCCGATGGCATGTTTTGACACACTAAAATGCTCACCGAAACATCACAGGCAGTTTCTCGGATTCATGCTATCGCAATTTAAAAAATTGTCCATAACTTGAGTTATATAACATGAAATCATGTGAAACCAAAGCCAATGGTTAGGTAACCCATAGAGCTATCGTCTCTAACTAGAATTATGTAAAAATACTTAATATATAAGGTGTAACATATTTTTGAGTTGGTGAACAGAAAGACAATTTAGAGAATCAATTCACCCGGTCATGGAGTAAAAAAAAATTTATTTGACATAGAAAACGATCACCGAACAATATGAAATTTTCAAGGAACGTAGAATACCCATGTAGCTACCACATATAAAAATTTTATAGTCCGACGGCATGTTTCGGCATACTAAAATGATCACCAAAACATCTAAGTCAGTTTCTCGGATTCATACTGTCACAGTTTAGAAAAATATCCATACATTGAGTTATACAACATGAAATTATGTGAAACCAAATCCAATGATTAGGTAACCCATAGGGATATCGTCTCCAACTGGAATTATGTAAAAATACTTAATGTATAAAGTGCAGCAAATATTTATGTTGGACAAAAAAAACTGCAGTTTAGAGAAAATGAAATTTAGCAAAACCTTTAAGAATCGATTGTATTTCGTCACTTGTTCTCCATAGCAACTGGGGATAAAAAAACACCAAATTTGATGACTTATGAAGGAAAAAATGAATATATATTGACTATAATATATAAGAAGTCAATAATTGCAGCTAAAAGACACTAATATATGTATATTAAAACAAATAAAAGAAAAGAAAAGATGAAGAAGTCAAAAAATGCGGTCATAGATATTAATTTAATATACAAAAAGTGTCAAAAGATTAGGACAAAATGGTGAGATTTAGACAAAATTAAGACTAATACAACATCAAAACGACGTTGCGTTGGTTGAAGGGTAAATAGTAAACATGCCATAGACACTTATATTATAGTATAGATATATATATATATATATATATATATATATATATATATATATATATATATATATATATATATATATATATAGACACTTATATTATAGTATAGATATATATATATATATATATATGCCCATCTTCAAATCTATAAACTAATATGCAAAATAAAATAATACCATTAAGGTCAAGCTAAAATTGAACAACTACAATTCTTCAAATAACTAAGTAATTTAGTACAAAACCTTATAGGTCAACTCATTTAAAACAAACGAATCAAGAATCAATAAGAAATAGACATATGTTCAAATGTTAATTTTTTTTTTTGTATGAGTTATGTGTTACTCTAAAAAAAATATATACGGGTATATATAAATATATACATGGAATAACAACAAAGTGTATTTTTCAAGAGAAAATCGACAATTACAAATTTTAAGTTCTACATACTAGGCAATGTTTGGCCCAATTTGTTAAAATGGGAACTTCTGTCAAGAAGCTCGACAAAATGGGCAATTTATCCTTTTTTTTTTTCTTATCAGGATTCACGTTTATCCTTATTTTTTATCCTTATCCACATTTTTTTCGCGCCAGACATTTTACACTATTTTTTTCTCCAATTGTGGCGACGAGAATCTCGACAGGTTACAAATTTTTTTTATTTTTTGTCGAGAATCTCGACGTGGGAACTAAATTTATTTTTTCCTATCTTCTTTTATTGTCGAGATTCTTGACAATTGGGAACCCAATTCACCCAGCAAATGGGTATGACCTTTGGCCCATTTGCCATTTTTCAAGTTTTTTTTTTCCTTCTACGAAATTATTCTTTTATTCAATTTTTTACCAATTTTTTTTTTTATTTGATTTTGTGACGTCATGAATACTTAACTTTTGATGATAGGGTCATTTCTTGCTAAAAATTTTGGAACACTTTTTCATTTCTGATTTGAAAATTTCTTTTTTATTTGAATTTCATTTGAATCATATAAATTTTCACTACATTTTTCACAAAATAAATATAGACGTGCAATAAATAAAACTAGTATATATCTAAAGAATAGTGTGAAAAAAATTTCATCTATGGATTCAACCCTATACCACATAAAAAACACATTCCATGCAGGCGAACCACGTAATAAACAATTTTATACACACGTCACGATCTAAGTTTTTCCTACATACATCCACAACATACTCAAACTACGACATGTGACAAACTTTGCAATTGGTATTTCTTAAAATGACTAGTTTATAAGAATGGTGGTTATATTCACACCACATTTTTTGTTAACCACACTACATTTTAATTACAATAAAAGTCCCAAACTATTACTATTTTTGCATTTATGTCCTCAATTATTTTTTATTACATTCTTATCATCCACCTCTTAATATTTACATCTTATCTTTGTCTTTAATGACGATTTCTATCTAAAAATTTAAATAGAAAAATGTACAAAGATTTTTGCCTTTCGTACTTTTAAAATATGTAAAATATATATAAATTCAAAAATTGGACAAATTATTTGTCTCTCATTTCAATGCACATTAGTAGAATATTTGGAAAAAAATTGTTATCAGAGACTAGATGTGAAAATTACTGAAAATTAATGATAAAAATACGACAAAAAAAGTTGAATACATAAGTGTCAAAATGTCAAAGGTTGGGGGGCCTTTATTGCAATTAAAACGTGGTATAGATAATAAAAATTGTAGTATGAATATAAATACCTTATAACAACTGCCA
>CM059037.1:44033459-44063212 GCA_030279155.1 Forsythia viridissima
TTTCTAGCCGAGGTTGTGGTAATGGATGCAAGTTTAATAAACTCTCATTTCTAAATATATTGTGTTAGGCAAAATTTTATAACTTGTATTCAGCTTCCACCAGCAACAAACTAGGGACGAGTTCGTGCAAGATTTCAGCTGGCAACCAAATTCAGACACACTCAGCATTATCAACTTGAAAATTTGGATATCATATCCTATATTGTTATAGAACATACCATGGGCCACATTAAATAACAATCATGGTCAGATAAGGAGGATTCAAGGTCACGCTTCCACGTCTAACTACTTGAAAAACAATATTAATATCTTAAAATTATAAATATAATATTTAAAAGTCACGTTAAGTCATCAATAGTGGACACATTTTAGGAGTTTTGTGGACGACATAACCCGATTTCAATAAAATAAAAAAAATTAAATTAAAGATCGCAATATATATTAACAACTACTATCACAACAGGGAAAATGAATGTCACACTTAGCATTAACCCCATCCTCCTCTCCGAAAATGCATAGTTTATATCCCACGTACCTACATGAAAATTAAATGCCACAATAAATTAATAATCATAATCACATAAAAGAAATTTATTGTCACACTTCACATTAAAATATTCAAGAAATAATCTAAATATTTTGAAATTACAAAAGTAATCATTAAAAGTCTCATTAGGTGATCAAAAGTGGTTACATTCTAGAAGTTTATTGGACAACATTTTCACATTTTAGTAAGAACAAATTAAAAATCACAATATATTAACAACTATGTTCACAATGAAAGTGAAGGTCAAACTCAGCATCTAAACCCCGAAATCCAAATATTACATCCCAAAAACATACATGACACTTACGGGCCACACTAAATTATCAATTGTGAGCACATAAAAGTGAATTCAACATCTTGCTACACAGAATTAGAAGTAGAATTCGACTTCAGATTGGATGATTGATCAACAATTCTAGTGACAACCATGCTTCAATCGAATGGGTATGTTGAGAATTAGAGTTCAATTTCGTTCAATCTCTACATAAGTATGAGTGGAGGAATATATTTGAAAATGAGAATTTTTCTGTTTTGATTATTTTGCTTGATAAGGAAAAACATGACACAACTTAGGAATTAATTGATGAGAGAGGAAAGAGAAATAATTTTTTTTTTTTTTTTTTTTACTTGAATGTCAAAATAAATAACAAAAACTTAAAATGTCTGGAAATTATATAACAATAGTATTTTTCAGAGATAAACTTAAAAAGGACTGTTCCTCTTGAATTTCATAAATAAATTTGACAAATAATTACATTTTCTAATTTAAATTAATCATATTCTATTAAAACTTTTTAAAATCCTTATACCTACATCTAAACACGGAATAAAATTTTTAATAGATTTAGACCATTAAATTAACTTAATTTAAAAATTGTACCTATTTGTTAAATTCAACTTAAAATAAGGGTTTCACCTAAATTTCTCTAAAATCAATGTGGTACTCTTTATCAGGGACATGATCTCTTACCTCTTGGGGTTTCTTGTCCATCTGCTGAGGTGTCAGCAGGTGGACAATCTAAAGCAATCTAAAATCAATAATTGTTTGATTTTGAATTACCCACATACTGACACTTTAACAGGTGGGCAAAAATTTCTTACTCATAATGGGCAAGAGATCATTTTTCCTCTTTGTCATATGTCAACAGCCCAAAATTGGAGATGTTAGGCTGGCCAGGTTAGCTTGTAGCCCAATCAGATGGAATGTTTGTCCATTGAGCATACAACAATTTGTAATATTCGTTTGTAAAATTTCAATTGTAACACTACTTGGCACGGGTCTTATTAAGATTAATCCTAATATGACTCCTACCAGTTTCAAATGAACTCACACAACTTGTTAATGTGCAATTTATTTTTAGGGATTTTTTCATAAATAAACCATTTTTTAAAAATAGTTCTAATTTTATCAATTTTACAAATTTATTCTAAAAATATTACATTCTTAAAATTATATTAATTAATAAAATAATAAATTAAAATCAAATCTATATCACAAAATATATTTCTACTTGAATTCACTCAAATTTGTTTGAGTACTTAATTATTTGTACAATAAGTCCTTCATCTTTATAATATTTTCACTTTAGTCCTTATACTTTATCTTTCATTTCAATTTCATCCTCTTTTATTTACAACCTAAGTCCTTCAACTTTTAAAATTTTACAACTCGATCCCTATATTTATATTTTTAAATCAATTTAGTCCTTTATAGTATCACTATTTGATACATATCTTACAAATGATATTGTGTATCGATGTTTGATACAAATGTTACAAATGATATTTTGTAACAATCTGTGTTACAAATTGAAATGTAAAATATCAGTGATACAAAATATCAATTCATGTAACATGTGTTTTTGTAAAATAACATAATGTAATCTGTAAGATATTCAGTGATACAAAATATTACTTGTAACATTTGTATCAAACAGTGATAAACAATATGATTTGTAATATCTGTATCAGATTGCGATACTAAACAGAAATTGTTATAACTGTTTATAACTGCAAAATCAACTCTAAACTTCAATAAGTTCGTTATAGTATGATATAGATATTAACACATTGCTAAATTTAACAAATAAAACTATTGATTTCATCATTTGTAACATACGTAACATCAATGATACAAAATATCAATTCATGTAACATGTGATGTGTAAAATAACATAATATAATATGTAACATATTCAGTTATACAAAGGACTAAATTGATATAAAAATATAAATATGGAGACCAACTTGTACAAATTTAAAAGTTGAAGGACTTATATTGTAAATAAAAAGGACAAAATTGAAATAAAAGAGAAAGTACGAGGACTAAGTGGAGATATTATAAAGATGAATGACTTATTGTGCAAATAATCAATGAATCAATTAATAAATTTGAGAATTCACATAGTCTTGGTCCTTTGATTTTAATTTATTATTTAATTAATTAATATAATATTAATTATGTAGTATTTTTAAAAAAAATAAGCTAAGTTGTTAGATTTAAAATTATTTTAATATTGGAAAGTAGTGGGTGCAATATCCACTTATTTTTATCGTTCTCAACTGAAGTCGAGTATAAAATCCTAAATCAATTTCAATCTCCCATGGGCCACGAGGTCGACTCCCAATGAAAATCACATTTTTTGTGATTTTTTTCAATTATATATAGTCAACAAAGCTCTTTGTTATTTGTTTTTAGACCATTTTTTTTAAAAATATTTTTCAAAACATTTTAAACTTTTATTTTTTGCGACTAAACCCGTTCTTAGAAATTCTTTATAATTTTTGTATTTCTTATATTTTTTAAATTTTTATTTTTTGATTAAGAAATGATGTGTAGAAAAATTAAATCAAGTATAAGTGTATAATGTATTTAGTTTGAGCCCAAATTTTTGCTAGTGTAATTTTTTTGTAATTATACAAGAAATATAATAAAGAAAAGAACATGTGATTTTGTGAGTTTTTCAAATATTTTTAAAAAGTGAATAAAAACACTTCATAATACGATTGTTCTCGTAGTTAATATAAAAAGTATATTGATCAAATTAATATAAAAAATTAGAAAAAGAGTTTTTCTACCCATCGAAAAAGAGATGTCTCTTTCAACCAGACTTTCTGATAAATGTCAACAATGTATTTTTCTAATTATTATTTTTTATATCAATAAAGTCAACTTCTCTTTTTTATCCATTTGGTTAAGATGAGTGTCGAATTAAATCTACTATCTTCTTCTCACAAGAGAAAAAGTATAAAAGCATGTCCCATTTCATGGCATAAACCTTGTCACGCACAAGAATGACAATAAGTAACAAGAGTTGAGTACTATGAATTTTTCGTTCAGTGCATGCTTAGTGAATAAAAAGTTGGTGGTTAGTCTTTGACTTGAATAGATAACAAGCAACACTTTATTTATTCATTATGCTAAAACGGTATAGTTATTAGTGTCACACATGAGCTCGAAATGCAACTCTCAATGCAGTGCCACATTAATAAGGGTTGAACAAATGTATTAACTATTTGGGGTAACTATGCTGATGAGGTACATGAGAAAGAATTCTTGTTTTTAGTTCGCATTACTTTCAAAGAAGAATATGTTATTCTACTGAGAGCATTATTTACATAGCATATGAATAGCTAGAAATAAGCTAGACACTTATACTAAGGTCGGTTGCATCTTCATTTCATCAAGTTTGAATATGTTTTTAGCTTCTACTCGAATTATTTTCTTTAGAATTGTAAAATTATGACATATTTAATGAACTAAATTCATTAATATTGATAAGTATTTAAAAAAGTTAAAATGTAATTTTCATTTAGTAGTACTAAACATGTATATGTGTGGAAATGCCACATAGAAAATAAAGCTCCAATTATAATAGCACAATCTATCCTGCATGGTTTTTTTTTTTTTTTTTTTTTTTTTTTTGACGCGAGGGATTGCCAAATAGAAAACACAGCAACCTAAATGAAACAAACTAGATAAAATATTTCTCATATCAACTTTGGCTTAATTTCAACAACAGTCGCTGAATTTTATTAAAAAAAAATTAAAATGGCCATTAAAATAATTTCTCTTACAGTAATTAGTCACTCAAATTTCTAACAATTACACTAATGGTCACTCGACTGATAAACCATGTGTGTCACTTCTAAAGTTCAACGTGGGCACAAACAACGTTAAATAATACGTCATGTCAAACAAATTCATGTTAATTGTAGCTAAATGCATAATTGTCAAAAACTTTTTCTCCATATTTGTTCGATTTATGGTTTTTTTTTTATTTCAATTAAAATTTTGTTAAAAAATTGATCAAAATGAATAATTAATTTTAACCACACATTTTATGAAACCCACAACTTTTTACAACTTTTTAATCACACATTTCATCAACTTTTACAAAAAAAAATAAATTATTTTAATCAAAATCAAACACACACTTAATGTCTTTTGTGTCCACATTAGAATTTAAAAGTGATATGTATGAGTTTATGTTAATATGTTTAACTGAGTGATTATTAGTGTAACTATTAGAAATTTGAGTATCTATTACTTTAAAGAAATTACTTCAATGACCATTGATAAGTACAATTTTGTACTTATCTGGACTCAAAAAAATGGACAATTATAAGTTCTTTTGGTTGTTTACAGTTTAATTGCATGTTGTTTTCTTATCAATTTAGGAAAAAAATCAAAGTCAAGTATCAATTGGATAAAAAGAGAGCAAAATGAAAATAATGGGACCTAATTTCTAAAGAAAAGAAACTACAGGGGCTTGATGTGCAAATACCTAGGTGGGAAATTCAAATTCAGAACCAGACTAAACCATGCGATCGCATGGTAATATCCTGGTGCGATCGCAAGGTTATGAAAAATTCAACAGAATGCCAAACTGCTTAACCATGCGATCGCAGATCCAAAAGCCATGCGATCGCATAGGCTAATCGTGTCAGAAATCGCTCTAAATTTGTTACATTTTTCAAATTTGTTTAAAAATTTTAATTTCATATTTTTTTTGGTCATTTCAATTACATTTAAAACCTAAAATTTTTTCCTATATTTGTCACTTACGTGCAACGCACAGCTTTAAAACTAGTATATATATATATATATATATATATATATATATATATATATATATATATATATATATATATATATATATATATATATATATATATATATTCTTTTTTTAAATTCAAGTAACTCGACAAAAGTTAAATATATATATATATATATATATATATATATATATATATATATATATATTTAACTTTTGTCGAGTTACTCGAATTTTTTTTAAAAAAAAAAAATTTTTTTTTTAAACTTTTGTCGAGTTACTCGATTTAAAAAATTTTTTTTTTTTTACTTTTGTCGAGTTACTCGAATTTAAAAAAAAAAAATTTTTTTTTATTTTTTTTGTCGAGTAACTCTACAAAAATTAAAAAAAAAAATTCGAAAAAGTTTGTCGAGTTACTATTCAACTCGACAAACTTTTTCGAGATGAATAGTAACTCGAAAAAGTTACTGTTCATGAATTTTTATTTTTTATTTTTTAAATTCGAAAAAGTTTGTCGAGTTACTATTCAACTCGACAAACTTTTTCGAGGTGAATAGTAACTCGAAAAAGTTACTGTTCATGAATTTTTTTTTTATTTTTATTTTTATGGTGAGCTTTTACATTGCTAATTTTTTTTTCAATGAAAAAAATCAACAACATATTTTATTTTTTATAACTATTAATTATAACATTCTTACTAATAATGTTACTAATATTTTTTTATACTAATTGCTAAAATAAAATAAAATAAAATATATTGTATTAATGATTATGATATATATTCTATTTTACTATATTCTAATAAATGAAACATTAAATAAAATTTTGTATATGCTTTATTTATCAAGTTACTCGATAATTCCAAATTTAAGACTCACGAGTTTCTTGAAAAATAACACCACTAAATAGAATAAAAAATTATTTAAATGTATGACATCATTTAAATAAAAAAGGGAAACAAAATAATGAAAATTTTAAATTTCGTTCGTTCGTCGAGTAACTCCGGCAACTCGATTTTCAGTTTGTCGAGCTACTTGAGCTATTGAATAGATTGATTTCGTATCACATTTTTAATCGAGTAACTCGACAAACTTGATTTTGGGTTTATCGAGTTACTCGAGTAACTTCAACAATGCATATTGTTCATTTTTTGGTTTACTTTTTTTATTTAAATTATGTACTACACTTAAATTTTTTTATTTTTTAGTTTTTTCATGTTATTTTTAAACCAACTCATGAATCTCAAATTTGGATTTGTCAAGTTACTAGATAAATTAGTTATAATAAAAGAATATATAATATATTGTATTAATTGATTATGATATATATTAAATTTATATGATATATATTTTATTTTGCTATCTCCTAATAAATAATCAATTAAATATAAATATGTATGTGCTTCATTTATCAAATAAGTTAACAAATCCAAATTTCATGTCAACACATTCCTCGAATAATAATATTACAACATTCAAATTAAACAAAATAGTCAATGTATTAAATAATTTCAATAAAAAAAGATTAAAAAAATGAAAATTATGCATTTTATTATTGGCTCGAGTAACTCGGAAAACTCGATTTTAACTTTGTCGAGTTATGCTCTACAATGAATAATCAGTTCTTTTATATCAATAATATTTCATATTCTATAACTTAATATAATATGTTATAATAAAATAGCTATTATAAAATAAAATAAAATCTAAATCATAAAACAAAACAATCTTTTACAATTTATTACTTAAGCAACTCGACAAATTAAAAATAAATTTTGTCGAGTTACTCTATAACCTACATGCTAAATACATATATTTTATATTATAGAAATTTTCTGTTTACAATAAAGAAAAACATAAAATATAATATACACAAGTTCACAAAATATCAAATATATAGAAAAACTATTTTACATAAATTCACACATTTATTTATAATATTTGTAAATCAATTATACTAAGTGAACTATAATTACTTATTCAATTTATTTCACGAAAATATTCCTGTTTTATGATTTTTGCTTTTGTATCACATTTTTCATCGAGTAACTCGACAAACATGATTTTTATTTTGGCGAGTTACTCGAGTAACTTCTACAATGCATATTTTTCATTTTTTTTGTTTTCTTTTTCTATTTAAATTATGTAATATACTTATAATTTCTGTAATAAATATTATTATAAATTATGTTAAAATACTTATTACAATTATTAATTAAAAAAAACATTTAATTTTGTAATATAATTTGACATAATTATTCTAACAAAAAAATTCATTATTATAACAAATTTTTACTACAATTTATTTTCATAATTTATGATGAAATCTATTTAGTATGAATTTGTCATAACAAATTTATTATAATCACTAGATTATTATAATAATGTAATAATTGATTAATAATATATTGCTACATAATTGCTTTTATTATGCTATAAATTTATTATAACAATTTTTAGTTATAATATGTTATACTAATTGCTAAAATAAAATAAAATAAAATATATTGTATTAATTGATTATGATATATATTAAATTTATATGATATATATTCTATTTTACTATGTTCTAATAAATGATACATTAAATAAAATTTTGTATACGCTTTATTTATCAACTTACTCGACAAATCCAACTTTGAGACTCACGAGTTTCTTGAAAAATAACACCACTAAATAAGAATAAAGAATTATTTAAATGTATGACATACTTTAAATAAAAAAGGGAAACAAAATAATGGAAAATTTAAATTTCATTCGTTCGTCGAGTAACTCGGGCAACTAGATTGTCAGTTTGTCGAGCTACTTGAGCTATTGAATAGATTAATTTCGTATCACAATTTTAATCGAGTAACTCGACAAACGTGATTTTGGATTTGTCGAGTTACTCGAGTAACTTCAACAATGCATATTTCTCATTTTATTGTTTACTTTTTGTATTTAAATTATGTAATACACTTAATTTTTTTTATTTTTTAGTTTTTTCGTGTTATTTTTTAACCAACTCGTGGAACTCAAATTTAGATTTGTCGAGTTACTAGATAAATTAATCATAATAAAACAATATATAATATATTGTATTGATTGATTATGATATATATTAAATTTATATAATATATATTTTATTTTGCTATATTCTAATAAATAATCATTTAAATACAATTATGTATGTGCTTCATTTATCAAATAAGTTAACAAATCCAAATTTCATGTTTACACGTTCCTCGAATAATAACATTACAACATTCAAATTAAACAAAATAGTCAATGTATTAAATAATTTAAATAAAATAAGCTTCAAAAAATAAAAATTATGCATTTCATTAGTTTCTTGAGTAACTTGGGAAACTCGATTTTAACTTTGTCGAGTTATGCTCTACAATGAATAATGAGTTCTTTTATATCAATAATATTTCATATTCTATAACCTAATATAATATGTTATAATAAATTAGCTATTATAAAAAATTTTATATATTATTTTAAATTAATATAATATATCATATCTAATTTTATGAAATATAAAAACACAGTGGAGTAAAATTTGTTATAATAATTATTTTTATTTACGACAATAATTATATGAAATTATATTATGGAAATCATTTTTTATTTATAATATTCTTTATAACAAAATTTATATTAATATTCATGAAGACAATTTATAAATAAAAATTTAATAAATTTTATAACAATTTATAAAAAAATTTATTTAATATCAATTTGTTATAATAAATTGATTACACTCATTAAATCATTATAATTGATTAATAATCTAATAGTACAAAATTAATTTTGTTATGTTATAAATTTATTATAATAATTGTTTATTGTAGTATGTAATAGTAATTTCTAAAAGAAAAGAAAATATAATATAATATATTGTATTAGTTCATTATGATACATATTATATTTATATAATATTTACTTTATTATAATTTTCTGCTTACTATAGTCTATTATACTAAATAATACATTAAAATTATTTTATTTTTTTCTGTCTCCGTCAATTAACTAGACCAAATGCTTGCCCAATATTTAAAATTTTTCATTCTATAGCTCGACAAACGTTTTCCACATAGATAGTCTTTTATTGTTAAAGGAAAATGTTAGTTTTTTTTTTTTTTTATGGTGAGCTTTTACATTTTTAATTTTTTTATAAATTAAAATTTGATTAGAGTAGGTGTAAACAAAAATTAATTATATTATGACTCTCTTTCTCTGTATATTTTTTTTACTTTTTAATATTTAAAATTATTCACAAGGAAAAAGGGAGGATTTTTGTGCAGCTTTGAGAGTTCATGCGTGCATATCTAAGATGATTCACTGAAATGCTAAGAGTTGTATTATTTTTTGTCGCTGCTTCTGGAGAACTGATTATTAAGCTTATTAGATTATTAAACAAAGAGTTAGAATTTTTTAACTTAGCAAAGGTATGAGACAATTAGAAATAAAATCCCACCATTGGAACAACATAACTTTACAAAAATTAATGAGTTCATTATTTGACAAGTACAAAAAAATATTTAAATTCTATCAAAATTATATTAACACAATCGCTTTTAATTAGTAGATTATCACAGACAACTTACGTGGATATCACGTACATATAACTAGTATATATATATATATATATATATATATATGTATGTATAATATTTTTCAATTTATACTTTAACACAAGAAATGAAAAGAGAAAAGTAGATACAACTGATGTCTATATATATATATATATATATATATATATATGTATAATATTTTTCAATTTATACTTTAACACAAGAAATGAAAAGAGAAAAGTAGATACAACTGATGTCTGGGGCTGTCATTCATTTTTATTAGAGTATGTATGTGTTTGCTTAGCGATAAACATCAGAATACGTTTTTGAATAATTTTTGCTGCGACGTGCTTTTCAAACCATTTTATTTTGACATAATATAATTATTTTTTTGGCTTTTTGTGAATGATCTATGTTTTCCCCCCAATGTGTAGCTCCATCGCTAATTGATGCTGGTCAACTATCCCGTACTTTTATATTTACAGGTACATTGTTAATCAAATGCAATTATATTGTATTTTTAATATTTCCAGCACTTGATCCAAAGTTCATATTATTTTACTGCATATTTTTTTATATTGCGTTTTGCATATGCAACGTTTAGAATGCAATAGAGGATTTTCTACTACCATAATTATTATGAGTACAAGATATGGCCAAGTTTATATGTTCGATTATGTGTCATTTGTTTAATTAATTTGTGGAATAAATGAAGAACATAAATGAATATACGAAGAAAACGGCGAAGATAGTTACATGCCGAGCATAAAAAATTCAATTCTAAAAGTGCAATACACAGAACGAGAATCCAGTTTTTCGATTCATTACAAGTTAATTCACATAATACAAGTAGTAGTGCAAATTTGCTTGGTAAGTTCTTTTTTCTTTCATAAAGAATGTGTAATGTGGTATTTGGGAATTTTTTTTTATAAAATGGAGTATTGAGATGTACTTTCTTTATTGTAGTGGATGAAATTGATGGCGAAGAATTCATTGCTGTTGAAAATAGTACTTTTCAAGGTAGATTAGACAATACCCATTCGTTGGAAGAGGATTTATGCATCAACCATAACAATGTCTATAAATTCAAGAAAAATAAACATGTTACAAAAATTGATATATCAAATATTCTTACTCAAACCTATGTATTACAAACACCAACATTTTGTGAACATTGTGGTTCTAAAAAGTTTGAGAAAGAAAGTAAAGGTTTTTGTTGTTGTGATGGAAATGTAAAATTATATACTAGTAGTGTACCTAATGAACTATATGAACTGTACACTTCAAATTCAAATGAAGCACTGCATTGCCAAAATAATGTACGCAATTATAATAACCATTTTTCTCTTACGTCTTTTTGTGTAAAGCATGATGACGATTTACTGAAAAATTATAAAGGTATTATACATTTTAGATTCAGGGATATGTGTATCATTATATAGATTTAATTTTACCAACTGATAACAATCCTTCTTACTTACAGTTGTACTTCTACGATACTGAACATGGAATACAAAATAGGTTGAAGAAATCAAATAAATTTTGTCCATCTATGTTGGAAAAACTTATTGATATATTAACGGTTAATCCTTATAGCAGATTTTTCGTTCTCTATGTGATATAGATTGTTTAGAAATGTGTGAAATACATATAAGATGTGATTCAGGTCTTGATCAGAGGGTCTATAATACACCTACTGCCTCCCAAGTCGCTGCCGTTTGGGTTGACGAAGATCCATCTACAGAAGTTAGAGTCTGAGACATAGTTATTTATTGTCATTCTAACAATTCATATAAACTGCATTATTATTTTGGTTGTTATGATCCTCTTCAATATTCTTTGTTATTCCCTTTTGGTGAATCTGGATGGCATAAAGGCATAGAAAAGTGCAAACAAGATAGAATTGATAATAACCATGTACTAGAAAATTTATTTGATGCGCACAGCATAAATTTTGTGAATGAGTTAATTGAAAAAGAAAATACAGGTTGTTATTAGTAATATATTTGGTTAATCTACATTTTCTTATTATTTATTTTACAACTTTTTTAATTTTAATTACTCCATTTGTTTTTTTTTTTTTTTTTGGTAGCGTTGAAAGGGAAGAAAAAGAGGTTGCAAGTATCTTGTTGAGAATATTTTATTGTTTCAAATTACATGTACGGACTTGCAACAATCTTATTTTGCTTCATGCTGGTAGACTTCTCCAGCAATAAGTAGTAGATATGTATGTTAACATTGAAACAAGTTGATTAGATTATTTCGGCAGAACCAAAATAAAATACGCGCCGACTTTATCAAGGAATTGTTGATAGTGTAGAAATAGGTGAAAGTAGAGGATGCAAAGTTGGTCGAAAAATTATTTTACCTTCACGTTTTACTGGTGGACCTAGGGATATGAAAAAATGTTATATGGATGCAATGGCATTGATTCAAAGATTTGGTAAACCTGATATATTTTTAACAATAATTTGTAATCCTAACTGGTAAGAAATAAAATAGGAGTTAAAACATAGTGATATAAATCAAAATAGACCTGATTTGATTGCGCATATATTTAGAGCTAAATTAGAAGAATTAAAAATTGATTTACTGAAAAGAAAATTTTTTGGACCAGTTGTTGCTTATATTTATGTTATTGTCTTAGAAGAGAGGTCTTCCACATGCTCATTTTTTGTTAATTCTTAACAAATGTTCAAAAATTACTAATGATGATTTAATTAATAAAATTGTTTCTTGCGAAATACCAAATAAAAGTGAACAACCTCATTTACATTCTACTAGTTAGAAACACATGCATTGCACGTGGTTTTGCAATAATTTTGTTAATTTTTAATATTTTCAAAATTTCTATTTTTTAATTTATAATAGTTAAAATTTTAAAGTATCAATTGCAATGAAGATAGAACAACACAGTTCTTGATAATATGATGTATTGTATTGTTCGACATTATAATGAATAATGTATCTTATACTTTTTTTTTTAATTTTACCCTTCTTCAGATAAATTTTATTTCTACTAAATTAAAAAAATTTGCAACATATATTTTAAAGACTGAGGAAAAAGTGTATTTTTGGATTTGCTTAAAACCTATAGTCCACTTCACTATTCTTGAAAAAAAATTCAAATGTGATACATTGATCTAAGTTTTTCTAATTAGTTTTGATCTTAAGTCATCAACCCATCAACAAAAAAGTCACATTAGTATTCGAAATAAATGAGTTAATTCTTTGAATATATTAAGAAAAACCATTTAACATGGGTGGGCACTATAGACCCCTTATTAAAGAGGAAAATTGAGAGATTAAATAGAAGATTATGTTAAACTTAAATTAAATGGGTGAGAATGTTATTTTTGACCTCTTATGATTCAACTTAAATTGAAAATAAAATTGTTTGGATTAATGGAGTTTTAAATTTTTTGCTATTTCTAGGTTTGGATTGCCATTGGTTTTTAAATCAAGCTTTAATAAATGTAATATGACATCCTCTAAGTCGTTTTGTGGCCTAAGCTTGGAAGAAGGTTTAAAGGTATTAGTATTTTTGGTTTAAATACATAAACTATTCTAATTTATTCAGTAATAGAAGAAATAGTTATGTGAGAGTGTGTTCTTGTTTATTGCAGTTTTAAGTGATATTGCTTTAAACACAAAGGGTCATGAGAACAACGTGCAACCTTTTTGTAGTCATTGATGTGAATAAAACAATTCATGTAATTGTTCTATCTTGTTATAAAGGATGCTTTTCCATTTATGTATATGTTCTATTTAAATATATGATAGATTATCTCATAATTTCCAATATACATGAAAAATTTCTATACATGGCAAAATAGAGAATAGTCTATGCTTCTCATCGTTTTTCAAAAAATTGGTACTTGATAATTCGATTCATTATTTGCTAAAGTATGATTTTTATTATTGATATGAATACCAATGGATAAAAATTGAGATAAAAGAGTAAATTTACATTGGATTTCTCATTCGAGCAGCATATTAAAGTAAAGTCAAGAGATACAATGATGAATAGTTCGTGTAAGCTAGTACAACTCTTATTAATATGACTAAGTATACCAAATTGTTGAGCACTTGTAGATTGCCTATCGGATAAGTATGCCACAGACAAACCTAAAAATGAGTCCGTAAATCATTTCTCATTGACTTTTTGGTAGATATGCATGATATCATCTTTTAATACTCATTATCAATATAATTATGAATTAATGTTGTTCAATCTGTAAAAATTTTACTTTTTCAAATGTTTTTAGTAGTTAAATGTGATTTATTATAGGAATCTATTATGAAAAAATTATTTTAATTTACTTTTTTTAGAATTGACAATGTATAACAGGAATTAAATATCAAATCTTGAGAATTTTTAATATGATAATTACATATTTTTTTGATGGTCTTTTTGCTATATAATATTTGGAGTATTGGAGTCTTAGATAAATACTGTATTTATTTTTATTCTTTTTGGGCATGATTATCTACATTTAGTTGATTGTTAGTACTTATTCATCAAGTTATTAATTAAAAAAAAAAATAGAAGAAATTTATATGTTGATAACAAATGTTATAATCTTTTAAGTACATGTAAATTTTGAGGACAAAATTTTTATAAAGATGAGCATTAATGTAATATTGCGATATTTCATATACGTCTACAAGAAGTGATGTAGCTGAATAAATACGAAACATGACTAAACATTCCAAAAGCGCTTTGATTCATACAAAATACCAATAATTTAGGCAAAATGTGAAGAAAGAATCTCATAATATTTTATTATCAATAGACAGAAAAAATAAACACCAAGAACTTTTGGTTGCTATTCATGGTTTTTAAAAATACCTAATAATCGAACAATATAAATATTTCATCTATAGTCCAAAATCTCTCCTAAAAATAAATATTACATTATCATTTAAAAATATTAACAATAAAAATGAATAAACCACAAGTTTAAATGTTTTAAAATTTAAATTTCACATTTAACAAATTATTAAAAATTTAATGTAAGATCATTGAAGGTGATTTTGGGAGGGCAAGAGACATTGTAATATAATAAATAAAATATTATAAGATAATTGTAGATTAATGAACAATTAGGGTGAATATAGAATTTTAAAATTATTGTAAGGATAGAATAGTAAAAAAATATTTCTCCATTTTATGACCTTTAGATGTAGTATAAATAAAAATACCGAATTGTCAAATACTCTAAATATTTCTATTTTGTCCTACCATTCAATATGTAATACTTTAATATTATTCTATGCATTATCATTAAAATTTTATCTTCATTTTTTTTCTTCATAAAGCAAAACTAACTTTCATTTTTTTACCTGCGGACGGTACATCTATATGTTTATCAATATTTAGATTTCAAATATTGTTAAATGGTAATCTTGTTGTTTGTCTTTTGTAAGAATGTTATAGTAGATTAGCTAAGACTCATATTAGTTAACTTTTATCTATAATTACGTTACAATTATGTTTAATCACTTGTTGGTCAAATTCCTTTGTGAGAGTAGGTATGGTAATTTAGGTGCTTATAAAATCAAGGGTAAATAGCACCAGGGGTCCCTAACCTTTCAACGTTGTAACAATGGGGTCCCTAACCTTTGTTCACTAGCAGCCGAAGTCCCTAACCTTTCAAACGTCCGTACATGGAGTCATTTTTTGACGAAAAACGTTAAAAACTCTGTTAAGTTATCACGCGTGCCACTTCTGAAGGGTAAATCCGTCTTTACACTATTCAAATACCACTAAACCAAATGAGATAACCATTTATTACAATAAATCCATTATCTTGACCTCTTGTGCACCCAAAAAATCCACTCGCCATCTTTATATTTTCCTCTTTCCATGGAACCCAACCTCTGCCACTGTGGATTACCCATTGAAATGAAGACTTCATGGACAAATATAAACCCAGGAAGAAGATTTATTACATATAGAAGGAAACGAGTAAGAATGGTTTTATGTTTGATTTTTTTTTTTTACGACATTCCAATTTTTCACTTGTGAAAGTGGTTTTATGTTTGATTATTTTAGGAGGTAGGTTGATGTGATTATTTTATTTGGTATGATCCACAAATATGTGAGAGATTGAAGCAAATCATTCCCGGTTTGCTGAGAAATGTCAGTGGCTTGGAACAAGACATAAAAAATTATGTGGATCGAATAAAAAATTTGGAGATACAAATACAGAATTTGGAGATGTAAAAACAGAATTGGGAGATGCCGAAACAGAATTTGGATATTCATATGAAGAAATTGGAGTTGAAAATGAAGGATTTGAGCTCAAAAGAATGAAGTTGGAGTCGGTGGGTTTGGGGATTTGTATGTGGGATTGTTGTAATATTGTTTTTTAAGTGATTAGTTTGTAAAGGATAAAGGATTCTGCTTTGTACTTGCTACTTGGTTGAAGTCAATGTATTTGAAGTTTATATTTTTCAGCAGTCATCAGTTTAGTAGTGCAACTGGAGACAAACAAATTTAATTGCAATGTAAATGGAATTACCATACCAACAAAAGCCATAATATAGATAATCAATTCAACCTCCAAAATCATCATTCCATTGCCATCAACAAAGTCATGTAGTTACAAAAAATGGAAGTGAAAAGTTGGATGACAAAATAAATACAACTTTCAACTGCAAAAAGTGGCTACTGATGATATGTGGACCAAAAAAAAAAAAAAAAAGACTGTAATCAAGTTCATTGATGGCTGCTTGTTGGGGCTGTTGCATCATCAGTTTTTTTTCTTTTCGAGCTGGTCTTCGCCCTTGTATTGCACAATCAAATGACCTGTCTGTCTGACCATATTGTTTACAAGTCATCTTCATGCCAAATCGTCGTCTGTTTGATGTCGAGGGACGTTGTGGCTCATCGGGCTCTCTTCGCCTTACTTTCTTCGGTCTACCAGCCGTTTTAGTAACATACGGAGGCTCGAACGGAAGTTGTCCACGAGTCTCCCACATATATGGACTATTCATTGGACTTATCACCGAGGAATAAGCATTCACAAACTGCTACATCTTATAAAATGCGTCAATGTAATCGATTATCTCATCCCCCTCTTGAGAAATACTAGCTACATCATGTTCGTAAGGAAGCCCCGAGATTTTCAATTTCCTGCATGCACATGTCCTAGAATTTAAATCCACAGCCATAGTTGTTCCAGACACATGAATTACTTGGTACTTGCCTTCACCTACCCACGTTTCTCGACAATAATGAGATGCAAGCACATTTCTTTGAATTATTTTACTACTCCGCGGTCCGATTTTCTGATCCCAACTCTCCACACTTGTTCTTCTTGTAGCAAATCTTTTCATAAGGTAAACCCTGATCCATTCGAGCATTGAAATAATCGGCTTTTCCCTAGCTGCCATTATCATACCATTGAAGGACTCACAAATGTTATTTACCAACAACTCACATTTGCTATGCTTTTTAAATTGTGATTTGCTCCACTGATTTGATGGTTTGTCCGCTAACCATTTGTAAGCTTTGTCATCAATTGCCTTCATTTTCTCCATTTCCAAATTAAACATGTTAACTGTTGTTGCTCTTGCTGCTGCCACAACATATTTTTCAGTGCAGTCCCTCGATGTGTTGCTTTGAAATTGCTGGGTAGATGTCTAACACAGCACCTATGCTCGGACTCTTCACACTTCGACTGCAATGCTTGGACGAGTCCCTTTTACCTATCAGTCATGAATGTCCACGCAGCAGTATTAAACATCCCAATGTCGTAACACAATAAATCCAAAAACCATTCCTAACTCTTTCTATTTTCAGACTCCACAATGGCATAAGCAATGGGAAATATGGAATTATCTCCGTCAATACCTACGGCAGTAAGTAACTGGCCCTTGAATTCCCATTGAATTCTCCCTTCAAATGACATCCATCCAGCCCTATGAATGGTCTACATCCATCCTTGAATCCTCTTTTACAGGCCCCTAGACATATATACAGCCTCTTGAAAACACTTCTGCAACTCAACCGTAGTGCCTTCATTTGTCCTCTTCAACTCCTCGCAATAATCCCACAAGATCTTGTATTGATCTGCTGCATTTCCCTTTATGACTTCGAAGCATCTTCTTCTGGCTCTATAGTATTGGTGCACCGAAATATCCACCATGTAGTCTGAATTAACTGCCTCACGGAAGCTATTGTACCTCCATTCTGGGTTTGATCTAAAACCCCCTTCAAACTTCTTAGACAAATAACTTGAATTGGCCCACCTATTTTTGGAAACAACAGCACATGTGTGATTATCCACCAACTTGTTCACCTTAAAACTAAGCTTGTCATCCTGCACATGGGCATATATTTCCATGGACAGGGATGTTTGCACCTCATCTGAACCTTAGTGGTATCATTTTTCACGTAGTGAATAGGCCTTCCATTTTTTATTGAATATTCAACCAATGCTGCCCTCAAAACTTGCACAATTTCGAATGTCATCCCTGCATTTAATACTTATCATTAGTTACTGGACCAATGTATATAAAGCTGTAAGTGAATTGAAATGATTAAAGAAACTTACCCAAAGAAAACTGTAGATCACTCATATCTGTTTTGGGATTGAAGATTGGTTCTCTGACCCTTCTACGGGGTTCATTCGCGTCTTTGTCACTGTTTAAACTCTCCAGTTCATTCGATAGACCGTAATCAGAATGAACATTGTCAACTACTGGTTCATCCCAATTACATTCAATGTGTTCAGTACCTTGATGAACTGGCTGCTCAGTTGCATGTTCATCTCCCACTGTTGCAAGAACATGTTCTTTCCAGTTGAAGTCAATATGGTCTGACTGATCAACTATCGGTTCGTCAGAATTGTTCACTTTCATCTGATTCATTGAATATTGGTTCATCCCAATTGAAATCAATATTTTCATTATATTGGACAGGAGATGTATGCTCATTGCAATGCTCATCTTGTACTCCAGTCGTCATATTTGTTTGATCGACTTGTGGTTCTACTCCAGTCGTCACATCGTAGGTTGATTGATCTTGAACTTCTGTTTCGTCATCCAATTCAGTAATGACAACATGAAATTCAGGTTTGCCCATTGAAATCCCAATCGTCGTCTGATTCTTCCAATGACATTTCTTTTTTAGAAGATATTTCTTGACCCTCAGTTGCACCGACCAACTTACTAGTGTTTAATGGCTCGAGCACTGTCTTGTCCTCCAAATTTGTTATCACGACTCATTTTCTCTTCTCTAAAATTGGTTCAGGTACATGCTGATCAACTATAATAGAGTAATCCCATGGAAAATAATGAGGCACCACTGGTGGTATAAGGTACATGTCAACTGTCCTCGTAGGTCCAATATCTTGTAGCATCTCCGCGACATGCTGGTTTGTGGCCAGACACATTAACCCATGGGTCAAATTCAGTCTACTCTTCTATATGCATAACCCATTGGTAAAGGGATCTTCATCACATTCATCACACGATCCAAAGTGAACGTAGAGAAATAACTCGCGTAACAATTGTCAATGTAGTCAACCTTGCCTCCTTCGTATACGGTGTTGCAATCCTTAGTCAAAAAACATCCACCATAGAATAATCTTATGGTGAACTGCTCTGTATTGTATTCTCCTGCACATGGGGATATTTAATGCATTAGAATATAAAGTAGATACCAAATGGGGACCACTTACAGCAAAAAGGCCAAACATGAATGCAACTTGACTTTTACAGCACAAACACACTCCAACATATCCACACTACAAGACCCCACTTTCATTGAAACCAAAATCCTTGTCCCAAATTTAGTCAACAACTAAAAAATAATTGTTCAATGAAGTAGGGACAAACATCTTTTCATTGTCCACAAATTGAAACCCAAAAAACTATTCTGCCCAGTACCAATTTCAAACCTTACCATAATCAGGTCGAGGGTAGTCTCCACGTAGCATTTTTCCACTACCTGAGGCAACAATGCAACATAAAAACCAAAAATTCATACAGTTAACACTTGAACTTCAGATTTTCGCAAAATACCAGGAAAAAGGGGATAAGGTACATTACCGTATTGCAACTTCACCAACTTGATTTGGTAACTTCAAAATTCTCTTTATATCTTGCGAACACGTCTGATTTGCACGAATATATCTTTGGGTAAATAGCACGGAATCAGATTTCAGCGATTTAGGTTTTCCTTGGACCTTATTTTCCCCTAATTTTGGTTATCTCATTTGGTTTAGTAGTATTTGAGTAGTGTAAAGACGGATTTACCATTCAGAAGTGGTGTGCGTGATAATTTAACAGATTTTTTGACATTTTTTGTCAAAAAGGGACCCTAGGTACGGACGTTTGAAAGGTTAGGAACTCCGGCTGCTAGTGAACAAAGGTTAGGGACCCCATCGTTACAATGTTGAAAGGTTAGGGACCCCTGGTGCTATTTACCCTTATAATTGAGTTAACATTGTTCTTCTATTAACTATGAAGTTCTATACTAAAACTATGAAGTTCCAAAATGATAATCCTGAACTGATTGAGTTTTAACAATATAAAGTAACTGTGAGTAAATTTGTTGAGGAAGATGAAGCAAAATAATAACCCAACTCATCAAATCTCTTTATTTGAACAAAAAAGCTTTACATTAAAAAAGAAAATATAAAAGAGAATAGATTGATTACCAATAATACAACTATAAAAAAATATTTAAAAGATCTGATTAATAAAATTTTTATTTATCATGAGTTTTAATTGCGTCCCATTTTAATCTTGTATAATTTTGATTATTTTCACTTTTTTTTTTATTTTCAAAGAAGCTTAAATAACCCTGGTCGACCGCCCACCCTTTCTCTGGGCGATCGCTCAGTATAGAGATTTTTTGTTCTACATGTATAGAATTCAAATGGGCGAATGCCCACTTATTTTGCTTGGGCAATTGCTCAAGCAAATTTTACAAGTATTTTTCCCCCGCTAATTTCATTAACAATATTACAGCATCTTTCCCATCTCTTTGCTTCAAGAGTGATTCATTTTTTGATTGAGCAAATTGTTTTGTAAATGAACACTACCTTCACAAAGGGATCCAGAAAACACCATAAATGAGCCATAGCAAAAGTATTTTTAAAAATACTGTGTTTCTCTTCAATCTCTTTAAACGTGTTTGATAAATCTATCTATAACTCAGTCATATCATTCCACTGATTAGAATCATTGCTCTACACAAAATAAATGGTATCAATCAACAAACTCGGGCCACACATAAACCAAGCTCTATGAATTTGACGAATTGATCTTTCTCCTGGTGACTTGTAAACATATACCCCAATACCACTGTATTTACTTTTCCTCTTGCCCCTCCCAATCAACCATCCTCCTGCTCGAACTAATCAATTAATGTGATAGCGGAGAAGAAGACACGAGTCATTTTTTATGTCCCTCTAACATTGATAATTCATTATCATCCAATTTCAGGAAACAAGTCTTTCCATCTAGGCTTGGTACATAGATGACTTCCTGATAAGTGCATTTTGTGCACTTATTAGAACCTTTAAACTAAGATTTTATTCCGTCATTTTATTGAATTATTACTTAATTTTGTGTTTTAATCTTCATATTTCAGTTTTGGACCTGTTTAATAGCAACTGGAGAAGAATGGACGGAAAGAGCAACAACTTGGTGAAATCGACAAGTAAATGGAGTTTTTGAAGTAAATATCAAGAGCCAAACATTAGAGCATGAGGAAGAAGATAAAATCAACAAGTTTAAAGTGTTTTGGAGTGACAATAAAGAGTTGAATCAATGGATCAAACACCAGAAAGCTAAAGAACCGAATTGAGAAACTACCTACAGCAGCAAGTGGGGAAATTCAAGCACAACTTTTGATATAGAAATCTCCAAAAGACAAATGATATACCATTGGAAATATAATTGAATTACAAGTTCAATACTTTTTACGGATCTCAATTTGGAGTTTCCTACAAGAAGTTATGGCTATTTGAAAAACAGCCGCTGCAGATGAAACAGCGTAAGCTGGGCGATCACCCAGGCTTAAATAAGGGCGATCGCCCGGAACGTAATTTCATGAGCAGAGAGCATTTCAACTAACCTGGGCGATCTCCCGGGTTTGCACTGGGAGATCGCCCAGTGTAATTTTGACAGACGTGGATTTTTCTTTCCTTTTTGAGTTCAACTTCAATTAGGGAACCTTTTGGGACGCGATTTTAATGATTTTTTGAGATATTTTGGGGCACCATTAGGGTAATATAAATATCAGTTATTAACTCATATCAGGGGAATTTTGGAGAACCGAGTTTGGAAAGAAGAACGGGAGACAAATCAAGAACGAAGATCAAGATTCATCCTTTCAAGATTAAAACGAAGATCAAGTTCAATATTTTATCTCTCAATTATTTTTTTCTTATCCGGGTGATGAACTCCATATTTTCATCTCTTCTTTATTTATGTATTATTAGTATGCTAGGCTAGAATTAATTAGTGTTAGGATCGTGATGAAGTTTGTATCATGAATCTTTAATTCTTCGAACCTAGTTTTTGATATTTAAGCATGTTTTATTTTTGAACAATTGATATTGATTTTCTCTTCATCTACAATTATATGCGCAATAGTTGTATGATTCTTGTGGCTTATTTTATCTTCGAGAGATGGAAAATAGGTTATACATATATTAATTGTCGTAGAGTCCGATATGTGATAGAAATATACCGCTATGCTTTACGTGATCTCTAAGTATTCACAAATTCTAATGCATTCTTGTATGCTCGCATTCGTCATAGAAATATAGTCGGGTCGCATATAAGAATAGGTTTAATTCTACTCGAGAGAGATTGTTAAATTAAATTAGGAATATTGATCTTCATAAGTAAATCATGTTATCAAATTTAATGGTTCGGGTTAAAGATAATTGATATAAGTGGATTCGAGATCCTAGTACACTTTTCTTTTCTTTTCTTTTCCAATTTTAAAGTATTTCTTATTTAGTTTAATTTCTTATTTGTTTGATTGATAATTAGTTAATTAATTTTAGTTCATGTTTTAATTAGTTTAAGAAACAAACATTCAAAAGTTCATTAGATTCGGTTAAGGTTAGTAGAATTGAATTGAACTATCTAAATCTTCGTGGGAACGATACTTGGACTCAACATCCACTTTATTACTTGAGCGATCCGTACACTTGCGGAATTATTAGAGATATAAAATCGCTATCACTTCCCAACTTGTTTTCAACAGAGATAGCTGGATCCATCACTACAAGTTTGCTTGCATAGCTCTTTTAAGAAGCAGATGAATCAATTGCTATACTTAGGATGCACAACGGTTGACGTTGGTGAATGCAAATTGGGCCTGGTCATCTTGGAACTCTGCTACAAACATTCATAAATCATGCAGGCAACTTAAACCATTTAGGCACAAAATAATTCAGACAGAGAAAAAACCCTGGCTTTCTTGCATTATCACAAAGACTACAACTTTGTACTCGAAGATCTTTTGTCATCTCTTGCATCTCCAGATACCAGATTACCATTCTTTGCAAACTAATCATCTCAATTAGCACTCAAAATAGACTAAAAGCCACCATTCCCACTTAACACATACTCAAAATTTGTTAAAAGTTAGAATAAATGAAAAATGGGAACACCGTAGATGAGAAAACAACTTAGATAAGTACTATCAAATAGTGCATTGGCGTTCCCCTTCAGTTGTTAAGAAGAGTTCTGACTTGCACTTGAGTATGAAGCTGTAAGTGAATAATGTCACAGTCAATGCTCAAAAAAGTTCATGTATATGTTCAAAAAATAATTTCTCTTTCTCCACTCCTTGTACATTTTGATCTTTCCTTTGTTTTATATCAATAATATTATGTGATGAAATGAATCGAATCATCTGGAAAATGATCAAAGACAATATTCTATATTCTTTGTTGAAGACTTTCACAAAGAGAGCATTTAATTAGTTGGAACTATTCAAACCTATATAATCTCATCACATCAATACATCAATACAAGAAAATAACTAAATATAAAAATCAATAAAAATAATCAACAAAGTGTGTCATCACAGTTCAAGCCTACTTCAAGCAATATCTCAATACTATAACATTTAACTTTGTTTATTTTGTTCATTTGGGAAGAAAAAAAATTCATTATGAAAAAAATCAAACATAAATTTCCGCATGTACATACTTATTTTATCCTCTCTAACAGCATCCAGAGGTAGTCCAGCTAGAAAACACTCCACTTATTTAATCACAAATATTCCGCTGTCACTGCAAATATTATTTAAAGTGTCATAAGTATACATAAATATTATTATTCAAATCAAATAAATCATTTGAATTCATTACCTATGTTGTCGAAGTTGAGGTATATCGACAAATGACTTCTTCCAATATTCTAGTGGTTGAATTTTCTTCTTTCCAAGATCAGGTCTATCAGAAGATACATACTTCTGAATTATGTGTGGAATGAAATTAATACATGGAACAATATGAGGATATATCGTTGCATCATAAAAAAAGCGCTGGCTATTGTCAATAACTATCAACTTCCATGCTTTTAAATCGACGTTGAAGAGGACCCAAATTTTTTTTGGATCAAATAAGGCCACAATAAATTATCACAGTACACCTATTTTTTACCAAAATTTTTAGGATTAGCACCATATGCATATCCTTTCATAGCAAGACTGTAATTAACCGGAGCATGTTGCAGAACTTGTCCTCTAGGATCCAACATTTTTGCCCGAACATTTCGAAGTATTACTCCAAAACCAGTGTCCAAAACTGCATACCTTCCCAAAAATATATCTAGAAAATTAACAGCTCTTACTCTTATCAAGAGCATTGCATTGTCTAAATCCTATTCAAAGACAAATATAACAATTTAAGCACAATTCATTACCATATAATATATTTTTTAAATTAAACAATATAAATAATCTTAACCTCAGGCTCCAAAGGAAATTCAGGGTTGTCAATATTTTGTAGCCTTTCTTTTGTGAACTTTTGACCACCAGACAATTGTACAACATTTCTTTAAAATCACAAACAATCATATATTAGATAAATACAGAAAATAGATAAGCTAAATAATAATATCAAACATTATAACTTACTGATGTTTTGCACGATACATCCAACTAATAAAATCATTTTCTTTTCGCTTATTAACATCACACAATATTGGAACAATCGTGCAACTTGTACAACTTTTCTTTACAAATAGAGTTACAGATGCTTAGGTGGTGAAATGTGTAATGACCAAAATGCCCATATACATCATATATGACTGTAATTAATTCACCACTGTAAGAAAAACCATAAGTTCGGAGGAGGATTTCAAATCGAGCACAGTCCATAAAAAATTGGTAATCGCTGGAAGAAATCGTCGGAGACACCAACTGGGTCGTCGTCGGAAAGTGTCACATCACATGTTAGTAATGCATTTTTTTACATTAATAAAGCTCGGGTGGATTATTCATGTGTTCTAAAATCCATAGAGAGTGCCATTTTCGAATTAAGGATTTGAGTATTTCAATATAATACCAGCTTATGTTTGATAAGTTATGTTTTAGTAAAAGTTTAGGTTTGATTTTCAGAATTTATTTGTCATTTGTTTATGAAGATATCGTCTAGATTTCGAATTAGGGATTGTGATTTTAGTTCGTCTTCGTTGAACTCGATTTTCAGAATTTATTTGTCATTTTTTTTTTTAGCAAGATATCGTAGAGCTCGAGTTCGAATTAAGGAGTTTGATTTGGTATATCACTAAATGAATATTGCTACAACTTGTCTTATATTCATTATGTCCACACCTTTGTATCCTTGTATCCATTTGATAATACTTTAAGAGGATATTTGCAGTGCCCACTTCACATAGTGGGAGAAGTTTTCACCGACCCCACCCGACCCCAACCCCGACCCCGACCCCGACCCCGACCCCGACCCCATCTTGCGTTCACCAAGTAGTAGGTCTTTCTTTATCGTCGAATCAAAATCGGGTCCCTTTTACTTTGCATTCTGGTGTTGCACATAATGATATGATGAAAATTGAAATGCAGGTTTTATATATGTCAAGTGATTGCAATCAATTTGTTTTGTACAATAAAACTTGGTCATAAAGAGATAATTCTTTCTTTTATTTCTTTCCCTGTTGTTGGGTGGGTGGTGGTCTATTCGGGGTTTACATAAGATGGGTGTAATTTAAGGAAGAATGAGGCATGCAGATGGTGAAGTCTCACCTAATGAAATACTTAATTTACATAATGATTTCATTTAAAAGGAACTGCAGAAGAGAACAATAAAGGGAAGGATAGGACAAAATGAATTAGACAAATTTGTGTATGTATTGGTTTTATTTGGTCTTGGACTTGGTTTTATCATATGAATTCAATCACTGTCATTGTATGTTACCAGTGAACGAAGAGTGATGTGGGTTCAATTTGCAGAATGTATAATTATGGTGAATGTATATTAATACTGATATTTTTTTGGTTCCATTTTATCAATTCTAAATCAGTAGTTTTTACTCTTCAATTCATATTAATGCTTTATATTATTGCAACAGTTATGATCAATTCATATAGGTTATGCAAATGAAGTACCAAGTTATTAATGCTTTAATTCCAATTCAGGTGTATCATCACAATCATTTATATTAATGATTTCCTCAAGCACCAATATGAAGTTATGAAACAATTGAATTGCGCCAACACCAAGTTATTTCCTCAAGCACCAATACCAAGTTATTTCCTAATAGCAATCAGGTAACTGCTTGTGGATGCTAACACCAGATTGCACTTCTGTAGTTGGGATCAAGAAGTTAAAATGGATACACTTCTCTAGCAGCCGGATGCAATGAGAAATGAGGTCTAATTGGAATAAACTTGAATTGGATCATCAATATCCATAACATTATCATAAGGAGCCACAATCTGGATACATACTTTCATTCTGAAAACAGGAAAGAAAGATAAAAAATAAAAAAAAATACACTATTAAATGTCACATGTTTCGGTCCCCAACACTAAATTTGGACAATTGATTACATGAACTCAAATTACATATGAAATCATTTTTTTTAATTGGTACAAGTTTCACCGTTTTTTGCATCTTAAAAAATGTATTTTGAAAATGCGTTTGATGACATGACGCACGACTATTCTGGTTGGTAGATTTAATAGCACAAAATAGATGATGCATGGTCATTCTGCCAACCACGTGGGCATTCCATCAGTAGGCTGTTATTGAATTGTCACGAGTGAGTAACGAAATGTAACTTTAAAAAGTTGAGTGAACATCCAGCAACATTTTAAAGTTTAGTGAGTGAATAAAGAAATGACTAAACGTTCAGTGAGTGAACAAAGACACGACTAAAAGTTTAATAATTATTCAAAAATACAGATTGCTGACATGGCGGATAATTCAACATTTCTTAGCAAAAATGTATGCCACGTGGGCACTTCGTCTACCACGTGTGCTGTTCCGTCAAGTGGATGTTAATGGGCCATCAAAAGTGAGTAACGGTGAGTAACGTTGTAAAGTTTGGTGAGCATTCATTACCATTTAAAAGTTTAGTGAGTAAATGAAGACAAGACTAAAAGTTCAATAATTATTCAAATATTTAACTCAAAATAATAGCTTAATGAAAAAAACAAACTTGATACTGAATTACAAATATTTAGAGGATTAGATTGTGTTGTTGTAAGAAATTTTGACGACTTTGAAGATTTAGGATGATAAACTTTGAAAGCTCTAAACTCTTTTAACTCTCTGTAAATATGAATGAACGTGAATGAAGAATAAAAATGAAAATGTAGGTAAGTAGGTTGGTGGGAGGTGACAGAATTGAATCATGATGGTTAAAGTTAGGGTAGGGGTGGGGTCGGGAAATTTATTTACATGTGGGTGAGAGTGATTAAAGGTAGGGTAAGGTGAGGTGGGGTGGAGTGGCATGAATCACGTGTGGGAGAGAGAGAAATGTTAGGTGAGAAAGGAAAGTTTTGGAAGTTGTGAAAGATCAATTATTTAAAGGGTATAATATTTTTTTGTCTTTTTTCCAAAACAATTTTTTTTTTCCTTTCAGTTTTCGAAAAACAATTTTTTTTTTTCAATTACATAACATAAAAATGAAAAAAAAATTTATTTAAAAATTTTAATTTAATATTTTTCTTTATCATTTCAATTACATTTTAATTTCTTTTTTTTTTTTGGCTCATTTTTCAATTACATAATCTTTAATGTAATGTTTATAATTACACTACGGGTGTGTTTGATTCGTTTGATTTTCCATGGAAAATGAAAAATTTTCATCCATTTTTCAGCTTTGGTCTGTTTGATTGGCAAAATTTTTCATGAAAAATGTATTTTCTCACTTATTTTTCATCTTTTGTTTGATTGAAATTTTTGATTTTCCATGGAAAATATTTTCCACGTTTTCCACTTTTGGCCATATTTTCCTTGTTTTCAAGGAAAATATTTTCTTGGTGGGATAAGAGAATTTATTTTCCATGGAAAATTTGTTAACTTTTTCCAACCCATTTATTTTCTATGGAAAATTTGTTAACATTTTCCAATCCAAATTTTCTTGGTCATTCATTTCTATGGAAAATATTTTATTTCCACCCAAATTTTCCACTTGCAATCAAACACAACCTAATATAAAATATTTTTTTTAAATGCAAGGGAAATTTAATCACAGATGGGTGACAGTGATTAAAGCTGGAATGGAGTGGAGTGGACTGTGGAATGGAGTGGAGTGGACTGAATTGAAATCACGTGTGTGGGAGAGAAGGAGACAGAGAACTGTTAGGTGGGGAAGGAAACTTTTGTGGTAGCTGTGAAGGATTAATCTTTTAATTAGGGGTATAACATTTTTTTGTCTTTTTTCCAAAACCATTTTTTTTTTCTTTCAGTTTTCCAAAAACAATTTATTTAAAAATTTTAATTTCATATTTTTCTTTAACATTTCAATTACATTTTAATTTCTTTTTTTTTTTGCTCATTTTTCAATTACATAATCTTCAATGTAATGTTTATAATTACACTAATATAAAATGTTTTCTTTATATGTTATTTATTTTTTATATATCATTTTTCTTTGTACATTAGATTTTAGAATAATACTATTTACAGTCGTTCACTACCGGTAATTATCATACGTGACATTATTCAATTAGATGAATTATTTACTCTAATTAAGTAGTGTATTTATAGTCATTAATTATGAATAATTCATCCAATTCAATAATGACACATATGACGACAATCGGTAGTAAACGACTGCAAATAACATTACTCTAGATTTTAACTTGTTATTTTTTTTTTTACATATACGTGAAAGTTGGTACTAACTAAAAAATAATACACCATTAATTTATTAAACAAATCAATACAAATATTTAATTTTAATTTTACCTATTTTTTTAATTTATCATTTCAATTAAATTTTCAATCTAAAACTTTTTCTAACATTTTTGTCGGGAAGTGCACCGCAAGCGGCTAAAACTAGCTGTTAATAAATACGCCATTGACAGGTTAGAAAAAAATGCTCTACATACAACTCTCAAAATTCCTTCAACCTC
>CM059037.1:44063235-44193381 GCA_030279155.1 Forsythia viridissima
GAGGCCACTGTGCCCAAATAAGTTTTGTATTTTTTGTTAAATTTTATTTTAAGAAACAAATAAATAAATAAACTAATATATTGTTTTTCTTTGCGGTGGGATCCGACCGTAGTAGATGATTTTAATGGATAGAGGATTTTGATTTTAATGGTTGAGAAGAATTTGTTGAAGATTGTGAGAGAGAGAGAGAGAGAGAGAGAGAGAGAGAGAGTGTGTGTGTGTGTGTGTATGTGTTGTTGTTTAATGGGATTTTGATTTTGAAGAATATGGAGAAATTGAGAGAAATATATATATGTTTTAGTTTGAGAGGGATGAAGACGTAGTGACACATAAGTACTTTTTTTGCTCCTATAACAGAGAAAACCTCCATACGGTCAGTGATAAATTAAGGAGAAATTGTTTAAAAGTCATCTGCAATTGATTTATTTCAAATTAGGTCAAAACAATTTTTAAAATTGTCAATAAGTCATGCTCTTTAACAATTTTTCATATTAATCCCAAAATTATCCCCATGATCCATATTTGTCACACACATTGCCTTTGGCACTACTCCCACCATTACCAACATCGCCGCCGCCGCCACCGCCACCGTCACCGCCACCACCACTCTATTGCTCCAGGATGAGGTTGGTGGGCTTCAGGCCACCAGGGATGGTGGCAAGACATGGATTACTGTCCAGCTTGTAGACAGAGCTTTTGTGGTTAATCTTGGTGACCATGGCCACGTAAGTGTTGTCACTATAGACTTTTGATTCTTTTTAATTTTTTTAGAATAAAAGTGTCTTTAGCCAAATTACATAAAATCATCAATAATCATAAAGTTTATTTGATGAAACACTTGAAAGAGTTTGATAGAAGAAATGACAAATACATGCTTAATCACATGTGCGATATCTAATCAATAGGAGGTTTAAGAATGCAGATTAGCAAGCAGTAGTGAACTCCAATTACAACAGATTGTCAATTGCAACTTTCCAAAATCGGGCACTAGAGGCCATAGTTTACTTATCAAAATGTAATTAGAGTCGGAAAGTAGCCGGTGCTCGAGGAGCCCATCATGTTTTCTGAGATGTTCAAGAGGAAGATGAGCAAGGATCTTGAACTGGCCAGGCTAAAAAAATTGGCTGAAGAGAAACAACTGAAACAGGAAACTAATGTGAAACCCGAATCTGTTGAAGAAATTCTTGCTTGAATTGCTTGAGTTTTGAAAAAAAAAAATGGGCAGATTTTTTGTTGTAAATTGGAAAATACTTAGTTATGGGAATCGAATTGATTGTAATAACATCATTTGTGTTCAGCTTCCATGTTTGGTTGTGCTTGTATTAGTTATATCCTTTTGTTCCTTAATATATATGTTGTATCTTTTGTATTAGTGATATACTTGGCTTATTGCATACAATAACTGCAATAAAATACTTCTCTAATTACATTTTGATCTATAAATAACAGCTTGATAATATATTATAGAAAACAATATCAAACTGTATTATTGAATAGCAGTTTGGTACTGTATTAAGTTGGTCATTAGATTATTTTTTGTGTTGTTAGTCGTGTGTGTTGTTTGATACTGTATTATAGAAAATAGTATCACAGAAAATAGTATCATAACATAAATGACATAGAATTTGTATACATACTCAGATTTTTTATTATAATATGTTTTCACAATCATCTCGACGATGAATTTTAGCCATTTGAAGTCATCTATTTAGCTTAAAATGGTAATCTTTAATTTTTTTTTGTTTAAACAGTATTATACATATTAAAACGGTATAATAGATAAATATATCTTAATATATCAGTATCATACATGAAAGTATCTTAATAAAACAGTATCATAAACTACAACCCAATAAAATAACATTATCATAGATTAAATAATAGTATCATATGTTGAAATATTATAATAATAAAACAGTATCAAAGATAAAAGTATAAATAAAATAGTATCATATATAAAAATAAGTACATTATGTTTTTAATGGTTGAAGTAATGATACAATATCATATATAATATTTTATCTAGATAAAACAGTATAATAGATATAACTAAGTAGAGATATTTTACTGCTTGAAATAATGATATTGATTTTAAAATGTTCTATTAGTAGTACAAGACCACTGATACTGTATGCATTCAATAACAATATTATAGATTGAAATAGTATCATAGGTTGAAACGTTATCATAATAAAACAATATCAAAGATAAAAGTATAAATAAAACAGTATCATATATAAAACTAAGTACAAGATGTTTTTAATGATTGAAGTAATGATATAGATCATATATAACACATTATCTAAATAAAATAATATTATATATAAAACTAAGTACAAGATGTTTTAATGGTTAAAGTAATGATACTATTCTTAAAATACTCCATTAGTAGTACAAGATCATTGATAATGTTTGCATTCAATAACAGTATCATAGGTTAAAACATTATCAAAGATAAAAGCATATTATAAATATATCAATGTCCATTATCTAAAAAAAACAGTATCATTGATAAAACATTAACATAGAAAATAATATTATAATAAAACAGTATTATACAAAATAGTAACATAATAAAACAGTATAATACAAAACAGTACCATAATAAAACAATATCATTGAATTAGCGATTTTTAAATTTTTTTAGGGGTATGTTGGTCTTTTAGCGTTAAAATGTGACTTTAATTGAATTAAGTTTTGGCCATATAACTTTAGAGCCCATAAGTGCAATAACAGTGACCGACCTTGAATTTACCCATAAATTAAATCGTTTACGATCCATGCAACGACTCTACACATTGTTTAATCAAGTTACTAGTGAGTTGACCTCCTTATAAAAATAGTTTGTTCGATGGCAAAAGCCCGTGTCAAATTTAAAGCATGTTTGGGTGAACTTTTGGTTGTTTATAAGTTGGTCAAAGATCATTTTTATCTACATATTCTATAAGATTCACAATTTTATCTACACATTCCGTAAGACTCATTACTTATGACTAGAGCTGACAAATGGGTCGAATCGAACCGGCCTAGCACGCCAGAGCAGGGCCTCACTTGAAACTGCCCTGGGCCGACCTAGCCCAATTTTGTGCAGGCCAGAAATATGCTAGTCAGTCCAGCTCATCGGGCCAACTCGGTCTTAATTTTATTTTATTTTCTTTTTTTATATAAATTTTTTTATACAATTTTTGATAAACTTAGACAATATATATTTTGAGATTTTTAAAAAGATTAATTTTTAAAATTGGGACTCTCATGTATTAGCCAACAGATAAACATCAATTTTCTTTCAAAATAATAATGTTTTTTGGTTAATTGTAAACTATTTCTTGACATATTTTTTTAAAAATATAAATAGTAAAAGCATGTTAGTCTTATTGTTATGAGATATAAGCATGTTTGGATTAAATTAAAAAATTTACTTATAACTAAATTTAAAATAAATAATTTACTTGTCACACTAAACATAATTTGGATTGAAACTTGAATTAAACTAAATTTTAATTAAATCTAAACAATTTTATATTGGAGCTTGATATTCTTGGACTAATGTTTCAAAAAAAGACAATTTAAGTTGGAGACTTGGGCTTATGCCATTTTAGATTGATATTATTTGGATTATATATTGTGGCTATTCACAAAACGAGTGATTAGAAATTTTGTCAATATTTTTAATTTTTCATTAATATTTTGGAAAAATGAGGGGTCTGTAAATTAGCTGGCCATGTTTCACAGTCGTAGTATACTATAAAATGTTTATAATTTGTCACGCTACAAAGTATTTTTGCTTTTAAATTTAATAGCACTATATAATATGGGTAATTTGCACTTTTGGTCTCTAATCTTTCAAATTTATTACTAATATATCCTTATCCAATTTTTATAGCATTTTTGTCTCCAACCTTTGCAGGTTTGTTGCAAATCACATCCATATTGATATATTTTGATGGATGTGCCTTCCTCTTTAAATTAAAAAAAAATACAAAAACAACTAAAAACGACAAAAAAATAAAAATAAATTGCAAATAAAATCCTACAACTTTTAAAAAGTACAAAATAAGTTCATCTTCCACCCCAGTCCACCCTAGCCCAACCCACCCCAGGTCAAATCACTTCCACAATTAACATCTCTTTCACTTCTATTAAATCCTACCAATTTCATACTAACAATAATCATCTGGCAAACGACGACGTATTAGCACATTCGATCCTGAATTCAGGCCCGAATCTTGGAGCTTGTACATATCGTAGCAGTTCCAAGCATCGTCAGCCACCGAATCATTGCTGATAAACTCTGGGAGTGGCCGCAAAGCGCCATTTACAGGGTTGGTAACAAATTTGAAAGGTTGAGGACCAAAAGTACAAATTACCCATATAATATATATATATATATATATATGTTTGTAATTATATGCATAAATAATTAAATACATTGTTTATCTAATCATATTCCATGGTCCCAATTCCTTACTTAGTATAGCCTCTATGAACTATGGAATAACAATAGCTATAAAACATTCACAGTTTTGATAAGCATGTTGATGATAAATATTTTCACCTCCTTCGAGTACGGCGGCGACAATGGTGGAGACCTGCAAAAGTTGGTGAGGCTTCTTTCCCACGTGTTCACTCCGATGTGATAATCAGTACTTGATTAAACTCAAATATACAGAACATCAATATTGAGTATGCGTGTTGTATTTTTACTTGGGGGGTTAGCTTCTATTTATATGGGTTGCCTGCAGATATGACCTTTACTTAATGGCATGTGTCCTTTTATTTTTCTTATTATTAGGAGTTAATGAGGAATATTTCATCTTCCCAATTACCAGTGGTGACTATCAATCTTTTGGTTGCCTGTCTGGTTAACCTAACGACAGTTGGGTTATTGCTATTTATCTGTAGGAGGCGAGCTTATGAGACCAATGAGGCGGGCGTGCCAAGACGTGCCACTATTGGCAGACAACATATAGCAGCTGTTATTATTTATATCGTCATAAGCCCTTCCACTTTTCATAGACTGTTGTCAATGGAAAGTAAAAATAATCTACTGCACCTGCTATTCTCTAAATTTTTCAGACAGAGGATCATCGCTTCGCCTTGTTTTTCAAACAGGACTTATCGTCAAGCCTTATTTTTTCAAACAGGACTCACCGCCTAGCCTTGTTTTTCAGATAGGACTCATCTCATAGCCTTGTTTTTCAGACATGACTTATTGCCTCATTTTTTAAAACTCATTGCCATCCTCAAGTGTCTGCTCGCCTCATCAGTCCGCTCGCCTTGTCGATTTCATAGACTCGCCTCTAGCAGGTAGACAATCATAAATCAGCTGCCATCCAGTCAACCAGTCAGGCGACCCGTAGAATGACAGTTACCATCGGCCATTGTGAAGATGAAACGCTAGCAGTTGGAAAGACGAAACGTCCCTCTATAAATAAAGAGGAAGAGGAAGAGACACCCGCCATAAATGACCATTAAAGTCTGTAACTGCAATCATCTCTATAAATAGAGGCAACCTCCAGGTAAAAAAAAAATTAACATACTCAATATTGTCATTCTACATATTTCGAGTTATCACACATACTGATTATTACGTCGAAGTGGAAACAGGAGAAAAAGCCCCTCCACCTTTTGTAGGTCTCAACCATTACTGCCGCCGCGCTCGGAGAAAGAGAGAAATATCTAATTATCAGTCACAATTTGTTAAGCCACTCGAAGATTGAGCATTCGAGCTCCATATGCATTGCACACGCTATATTTTGACAGACATTTAGACGAAAATTTGAGATTACTTATGATGCAACGGAACAATTTGCTCCTTCGTAACCGTTGGAGACCAACTTGTTAATGTGACAATAGATAGGGGACCAACATTTCAATTCTTCCAAACTTAATAAAAGAATACACATCCCATCTTGATATTGTAGAAAAATTCTAGAAAATTTATTTTACCTGAGAAATTTAAAAGGAAAATTTTCACTATTTGTCCCCAACTTATTAGACTAGTAACAAGTTGGTCCTCAACATTTAAAAAATAGCAAATTAGTTCTCAAATTTCTGCATAATTGCACTCAGTCATCAATAATCAGATGTTAGCGGTCTAAAGAGCAGAAATTGAGAATATGTTAGCAACTGGATAATGTGAGTTTGGACGAGGGACTAATCAAATGACAACCTTGCAACGATTAGGAGCTACTCGCTGGGGTTTTTATTACGAATCTGTTAAGAGTGTGACATATATGTATGCCGAAACTTGCAAGGTACTTGAGGATCTTCTTGGCAACTGTTCAAATCCAAAAGCTCGGACAGATAAGTTGACAGAGTTGGATACAAGATTTAATGAGATATCAGTTCGACTCCTTAAACTTTGTGTAGCTTTGGATCTTAAAAATTCATTTGAATCATTTAATGCAAATGATATTTATGAGTTTGCAGTGAAGTTTTATTCTGAAGATTTTGAACGCCAAGAGATGAATGCCTTGTTGACTGAATTGAAATATTATCGAGATGATGTGGTTCATGATCCTCAATTTAAGTACATATGCTTTCAAAATTATGCGAGAAGTTGGTTGAAATAGGAAGGTCATATTATTACAAGATGATAACTAGATTGATTCGTCTTGTGTTGGCATTACCTATTTCTACTGCGACTACTGAAAGGGCATTTTGTGCCATGAAACATGTGAAGACGGCGATTCGCAACAAAATGGGTGACAGGTTCTTGTTGATCGTATGACAATTTTTGTTGAGAGAGAGCTTGTTAATAAAATAAATATAGATTTTATTATAGAAGAATTAGCAACTGTTAAAGATTATCGGGTACAACTTTCTTTAGCTAATTTTATATGTTGAACTTTTTAAAGATTATAACTTATTTGAAAACATTAAATTCTCATTAAAATGGGCTAAAAAAATTTTCGGGGGCAGCCCGTGAGGAGGTTCCCCCAACTCCTCACCCGGCCCGCATTTTAGCCATATCCTGACTTTGTCCCTGATTACATCTTGGATCCATCCAACCTAATCTTACTAGGACTCTAATTCAAGAATTCTACTACAAAACTATCAGAGAGTCTAGTCTCTTATCAAACTCTTGTGTTCAACCACATTGAGAGTCTAAAGCCTACTGGTCCTAAACTATCAGATTACATTAGATTCAAGAGGTGTCCTAATCCTCATAGGATTACGCTTCAAAACTCTAAAAATACTTGACATTTATCCATTATTTAGACACGTTTTACATATTTTTCAATTTATAGACTCGTGCTTATATTTCTCTGTTAATTTACTTTAAGCATTGTGGGGCTACGGGAACACAATCTCATGCCTTTGTTTCAAGTTATTTGAAGCCTTATTCGTGATCTAAGCTCACACCCTTAATATTCTAGCTCGTGTTAACTCGTGTGCGATTTTTGGTGCGAGTTTTGGTAACATAAGACAAATTTGACAATTTTTTTTATTCATCCCTACTTGAAATATTCAGTTCACAACTAAAACATAAAATATATACTTATGCATGGTGGTTTCATATTTTGCATGTAATTACTTTGGAATAATTGAACCATTGGTACTCAATTTATTGTTTGATTAACCAAGTCAATTCTCGACCTTTAAAAAAAGCAAGTTGATCCTTAATATTTAATTATAGTTGCACAATTGGTCACTAATAATGAAAATCGTTTAAATCTTCATTAAATTATTAATTAAGTGCACGTTTAGTAGAGTTTATAAACTAGTTTATTTAATCAAAATGGTTTATTTAACCAAGAATAGTAAAAAAATGTCATGTTAGCAAGACAAATTTTTTTATGAAATAAACTAGTTTATAAACTCTACCAAACGGGCTCTACGTATCCTCACATAGATGTACCACTTGATTTTTAAAACTTGTATGAAATTCAATAATCAATTGTTCATTTATACTCGTTTGATTTTATATTTTTTGGACTTATAAGTACATTTGGATGGCTCGAGCTCTCAAATGTCCAAAAACAATGTTAGTTTTGAATTTGCATTCCAAAATTTCATCCCACTCCTAACTAAAAGTTGAATAATAATAAATTGGGAAATTTGTACAAATGGTCCCTAATATTTGTCCTCAGTGCGGAAATAGTTCATAATGTTTTTTTTTTTTGGCATAGAAGTTCCTAACTCATTTGTTTTGGTACGTAACTAGTCATTGTTTGATGAAAAAGACAAATATGTACTTAGTTTTAATTAAAAAAATTGCAATCAAAAAGTACAAATGGGTCCGATACTTTTATTTTTTATAAAAAATAAATAAAGGAAACTAAATAGTTTTTTTTTTTAATTTACATTTTATTGACCAAATTGATAATATACTACATTGTTTTGTATATTTTACAAATTATTATAAAATAACTAAAATTTAAGCTCATAATTATTAACAAACATGTTAAATAATTTTTTTTTATTATTTAGTAATTATATTATTTAAATTTTAAATTTTTATTTTATATTTACAACATAAAAAGAAAAATAACTTTGTCACAAATTTGATGCTCAAATACTATTATTTAATTGAGCTATTTGTTTATTAACTACAAATATTAAAACTCCAATTGTATTCGGCATATTTTAATTTATCTTTTTATTATCATTCAAAAATAAAGAAGACATAATATGTAAGTTAAGTTTATTAGTATTTTTATGTTAAAAAACTATAATGAGATTGGTTCAATATCATAAAATTATATACGTCATTTTGTTATTTATTTAACTTAATTTTTATTCAAGTTTTTCACATCACATATGAAAGCACAATAATTTTACATTTTCTCTTATGAAATATTTAATTGATACGACTATAGTGACATATTTAATATAGTAAATTAAATATTATTTAATAAATGTACCGGACTCATTTGCACATTTTGCAAAAATTAAGAATCTAATTACAATTTTCTCGAGTATATTTGTCTTTTTCATTAAATAAGAAACAATTGCGTACCAAAATACATATGTTAGTGATTTCTGTGACAAAAAACAAATATTAGTAATTATTTTTGCACTGAGGATAAAAATTATGGACTATTTGAACCAATTTCCCTAATAAATTTACTATTTCTAATGGTCAAGTTTACCTTTATTTATTATCATTTATCTATGTCTCTTACATCACATCTCAACCCCCACCCTGTCATCCCTCATATCCCCCCAATTCCATTCCCACCTTGGCAATGGAGGCTAGGGATAGGAGGTTGCGTATTTCTAAAATATTAAGTGTATAGAAAGAATAATTTTGAATTTGAATTTATGATAATTAAGAAATTTTTGGATGCATTTAGAAGCTCCAAAATCGATAGAGCAATTAACATTGTGTATACTTATCACGGGGTGGATATGGGCAAGAGCGGGTATTAATTAGAAAAAAATTTACACTTGAAATTTTGATTTTTTTTTGGAGAGGGACATGACGATAGTCCAATCCCTCCCCCCATCTCCATCCTCGATACGGGGGAGTTTCCCTGTGCTAGAGTCCCCATTGGCCCAAAAGTTATTATTTAGATAAGAACATTGTTATTATTTTAAACAAAGTTAAATTCTTTCCTTAAAATTATTTTTTTCCAAAATGGACCCAACATTTTGACTAGAATGAAGAAATCTAAACTTAATATTATAGATGATGAGTATAAAATTATAAAAATTGAAAAAATATTAATATAAATCAAGCTATATAAAAACTAGAAAATAAAGATAGTTGAAAACTATAGAAAATGTTTTTTTTTTAATAAAACTATAGCGATAGAAAGAAAATTGTCTTTATTAAATTATTTTAAAACGCGTACACTTGTGCTGATTTTTTAATTATTTGTAAACGAGTAAGTTATTATTAATCATATTTACAAAATAAAAACTATGAAAAAGGAATTAAGAAAAGGTAAAAATATAATTAATAACATTTAACAGCAATTTCAACATGGTAAGAAGCAAAAAGGTAAAATTAGAAATACATGTAATTTTTTTTTACTTATATGCAAAACAAACATCATTAATTGTTGAAAAGAGATTTGAGTGTCTTTCTAAACCCACCATGGGTAGGAGACGAGGCTTCGTTTTTCTAATAGTTAACATCAAACAATTATTTTAATAATTCACTCTAAATTATAATTAAGGAGTAAAAAGGGGCAAAAAATGTGAGAACGTAAGTAATTTAGAGGATGTTTATGTAATTTGCTCTAAATTGTAATTAAGTAGTAAAAAGGAAAAAAAAAGTATGAGATATTGGAGAAAAATTATTTAAAACTTAAACCATTAATTCTAAAGCAAAAGTGTAACGTTTATGTCTCTTAGCTAAGAATTCCACCACAAGAATCTTTAATATTCAGGATTTGTTTGATTTTATTTAAATTTTTGTTAAAAAGTAGAAATTAAAGTTAATAATTAATTTTAACAACATATTTCATTGAATCCACAAATTTTCAATCCCATGTTTCATATATATATATATATATATCAAAATATGATAAAAAATTCATTTTTAGCATGGGTTGGTGGGTGGGTGGGGGTTGGGTTAGATATGTCGTAATAATTTATATAGAATAATGATTTTGTACCCATGTGGGTACATAGATAGGAGATCATTTATCCATTGATAATATAGGAGTGTCACATTAATCTACACAACACACAATTATGTGTGAACACTATTAAATAAATGAATTCTTACCACTGTGAATAGGAAACCATTACTCAATTTCTACCTGAAACCAATATGTGTAATCATGCAAGTAATTGTGATTGTAGCAATCAAACTGTTATGATTATGAAATCATAGCCTTTGAATCAACTTTCTTGGATACTGTGTTTGAGAAGACAAAAGCAAAGTCCAAAGCCATTCAAATTATTGTTGAGCCAAAAACAAAAGGTTCCTCCCACCGCTTCTGACACCACACCAACCCCACCCCACCCCCACCCCCACCCCCACGCCCACCCAGGGGGTGGGGTGGGGTGGCCTTAGATTCTTTGCTATCCCATGGACACTGAAACCCTAGTGCAGAAATGCAAAACCATTGAACTTTTGCTTCTTTCACTAGCAGAAATTAAAGCATATTTGTGCTTTGGACTCTGTTGAATTCTTGAAAAGTTGCCCAGAAAAGCAAAAGGTTTAAGCATATAATATGAATTGAAACAAAATCAATCACATATTTAACAAACCAATACTTCCCTCTCACAGTACTCTCTCTCTCTCTCTCTCTCTATCTATAAACAACTATTTACATATTACCATTATAATGAAAGATTCATCAAGTAGATTTTAATACATACAAATATATATATTATTATGTATAAATAAAGATTTGTCTCTGGATATACACTGATGAAGATGACAACAGAAACTAACAAACTTCTCACTGAGGACAAGTAGTGTATTAATGGCGACTCAGATAATTAATGACTAGAGAGAGAGAGAGAGAGAGAAAGAGAACAACCAACAAAAATAAACGCCATTACTGCAGCTCTAGCAAACCTTTCTTCTTCCCCGGGGACTGACTCCGAACAGTGAAAATTCATTGCTTTGAAATAAGCAGAGACTTACTTGTTGGAAATAGGGTTTGGTCCACTAGGAACTTCATGATCACCAGCCTCAAATTCTCTCCTGGAAGAAGATGCATGTGAGTACTTTTCCCTCTTTCTGGGGTGGAAATTCGTCGATTTCGTCGTGGAATCCGTGTTCAAGAGAAGCCTTTTGGAGGGAATCGTTGAATCCATAGAGGGTTTTGATGGATCAGCGGAACTGACAAGAACAAGAAAAATAAAAACAAGCCCAAGAAACAGAAGAAAAGGGTTTGTATATTTTGTGGAGATTTCTGCAGAAAATGAAGTTTTTGCCATGCAATTTTGAAATAGAAACCACCCCCCTTGAAACCACAAGAGATCAATATCCATGAACCAGACACAGGCCACCAATGGCTAAGATTTAGGGCAGACCGACAGACAATCCTGCGAGAGAGAAAGAAGAAGAAAACTTCAGCAAAGGAGGATTTGAAATTCTGTGCACATTTGTTTAACTTAACATGGAAGTATCAAATAATTTGTCTGAAAAAAGACACAATGAGGGGTAGATAAATTGACTTTTATACAACACCTTTTTATTGTGGATTTGTATTGTGTAATTAAAGATTACCTTTTAATTTCTAATAAAATTGTCATTAATACTATTATGATGTCACCAAATTGTTTAGTGGGTTTGGATTTTATGTCTCCAATAATTTAAGTTCTTATTTTTAGCAAGAAAAATTAACTAGTCGAAAATTGTAGATTAAATTTGAATCGAATTGAGTCCTTAAAAGTTTTTTTTTTTTCCCTTTGCTTGTTTATTAGAATCAAATTGAGTTTGAGTAATTAAAACTCGTGTTGAGGGAGCTTGTGTTAATAATATTTGTTTCTGTATATAAATTTTTACTTTTATGATATAAACGAGTTATTTTTGAAAATCAAAATCATTTACGTTGAAAACCATAATGATATTATCTAAATTTATAAAGCATTGATACCTAATAAATAAGAGGTGTTAAAACTAGCATATCGAAAGATTAACCAGCCAAAGTAACCACGAGCAACTACGCTATTATAAGTTTTTCTTCTTGACCGAATATGTAACATCCATTGATAGATTCATTTTATGTGGTTTTTTAATCTATCTAAAAGTTACCAATGAACCATGCATAGCATTGAATATCTAGGGAGACGCCAGATATATTTAACACGTGAAATGCAAAAGATGTTGTGCTTAGCTTTGAATACAATCACGATCTTAGAGGCAAAGACGATTCAAATTTGCTTTTAATACCACAAAAAAAAAAAAAAGAGATTTGCGATCTTTTATTTATTTTTATTTTTTGAATTGAGCATACTTCTCAAAGGTAGCATATTTGTTGTTATCCTATATTTAATAGAAAAACGAACATTAATGTTAATTGACAATTGACTCGATGTATGCTCATTTGAGATCATAGTATATAGTAACCAATTAGGCCAATTTAAACATGTGTTTAGAACTCAATGGATCATTTAAAATTAGGAAATTGAGTAAATTTTGAATTCAATATTAAGCTTCACTAAAATATTTGACAGTCCCAAATAAAAAGTAAACTTATGAAACTATTTATGTCTGCACATAGATATATTTAATCAAATCATTTTAATTTTTTTAATTCTCTTTGAATTTCCAAAAAGCCAAGAAATGGGAATTTGAATTAGGGCATTTTAGTCATAAATGGCATAAAGTTAATTTTTCCCCTTGGATTATGCAGAAATGGGGCCATTTAGTGAAATTGACATTAATAAAGAATCTTGAAATAAAGAAAGAAAAAGATGCCAAGGCTCCATATTGAAAGAAAAGGGCTGGGGCTGTGGGGAGATTGTGGTGGCTTTATCTTTTCTTTGCTGGTTGCCCAAAAAAACCACCTTTGACTTTGTCTGAAAAAATAGCATAGGAATTGTTCTTTTCTTTTCTTTTCTTTGCTTTGCTTTTTTATTTATTTATTAAAGAATGTCCCTTTCATGCCCCTATCTTGCAATTCAAGGTATGAGTATTACTATATAAATCTCCATATATAGCCTCTTTTTGTAAAAGGTTAAAGGTAAAAATTATTCTTCTTTGACCAAGATTGAATATTTATTTTCATTTTTTTTTCTACCAAGATATATTTAATATTTTCTAGCTAGGAATTATAAGAAAAAAGAGGTATCAAATGAAATCTATAAGTAAATATGATATAAACTTGCTTTGCTTAGTATAAATCTTTCAAAAGCAAAGCATATTTATTTAATTATCATAATTCATAGGGTCGGCCCGGAGGCCATGCAAGAGGTGTGAATGCACAGGGCTCCATAACTATAGGGGCACTATAGATATATGATGGGTTATATATGTATATTTTTATTAATTTAAAAACTTTTTTTTAGAAGGGAAATTTTTTTCCAAGTTAAAAAGGGCACAAATTAAATTTAAGATAAATAAAAAACTATTGTTCAACCCACAAAATATAGTCCATCTAAAATACTAAAAACAATAAATAAGCTCTTTTAGAAAGGTCTAAGCAACCAAGGGGAATTCAAAGCAAAGAACATTATAGGGCATTCATCCATTAAGGTATCTTTGTATGTATTATGTATAAATCTCTTACAAAAATAATAATAGAATGAGTTTTGATTTTTTATTCTATTTTCAACTTTCTCAAATTAATTTAATTAAGAAAAGTGTTAAATGTAATAATAATATAAAATGGGTTTTATTTTCTTAATCTTTTTCACTTTCTAATTAAGAAAGGTTTTGGTCAATTAATAGATAATATGCGAATAATATTGTGATGTAAATAGTAATATAAACTTTTAAACATAAATTCAATGTTTTATTTGTACTTTTTTCTATGATACGTAAAAATTAATTATTGAAGTATAATATTTTTGTACGTATATTGAGTAAATTAATATAATAGCTTTATTAATTTTTCCTCTTTATAAGTGGTATCAGCCAAATAATTTTACAAGATTTAATAGACACTTGCCCAAATATCAAAACAATCAATCATTAGGACTCAATACTCTTGTCTACATTTAGACTAATTTCGTTGTATTTTGCTGTTAAATGTGCTATTTTTGTACTCATATATAAATGCAAAAATGTGGAGAGAAATTAACACTAACAAAAGATTGCATAAATTAAACAAACATATTAATTGCAAGTACACCAAGAAAGCAAAAGGAAAAATAAAGCATGCCAACCACAAGTAATCAAATATCAAAGTCCTCCGACAGGGTCGACTTGGGTGTGCTAGTGATACGACCGCAGAGGGCTCCATAATTATAAGGCCACCACATATTCTATATAATTGGTTATATATATATATATATATATATATATATATATATATATATATATATATATATAAATGTTTTTGTTTTTGTTTTTTTTTGTTTTTTATCAAGTTGTAAGGCACAATATTTATGGAGAAAAAGGCATGAAGGATTACAAATATATATTTTATCGAATTTTTTTATATAATTTGACATATTATTGAGAAACAAAAAATAATTTTTTTAATATTTTTTTTTCCAATTAATGGCTTCTGTTTGAAAAAGTTTCTATTAGCCAAACGACAATTATTCCTCATCCCATTCAATTGTGAAAAAAAAAAATGACCAATTTTTTATTCTTTTTATTCATTTCAGAAAATTTACCCATTAGCCCATCCACTATTTTGTTTTATTTTATTAATTGAGTTTCTTAATTAAATTTAAAAAAAAGGCACTCTTTCAAATTTTGTACAAGGCACCGAAAATCTCATAACCGACCCTTAATTCAGATTGTATATCTTGATTATAACAACAAGATTGGATGGCTGAATTTATAAATTTGTGAAAATAATTGTTGGTTGAGTAAAAAATTAAATTGACAATTATATATATATATATATATATATATATAATTCAACCAGCAAATTTATTTAACAAAATTTGAACATGCCTCAAGATTCTATATCTTTCAATTAATTATCTTCTTTAATCAACCTACTCCTCAAAGATGTGTACCGGTGTACGTGTAGGAAATTAGGATTTCATCCCAAAAAATTAACAGTCAAATCCCTTTATATATATATAAGCTCTTCATCTACTCCATATTTAATCGATATGAAACTTTGTTTACGCCCTCTCAAGTTTCAACCGTATGAATGTAAATTATATATAAATAGAGAGGAAAAAAAAAGTTTCACAGAAAGCAAAGCATCGTATTCTCTCTATCGCTGATCACTGCTCTGAGTCTCAAATTGTAAAAGGAAAGGCCAAATTAATAAGGTCTTGTCTCCCCCATGGCTGATGCATGGGCCCCACAACATGCAAATTAACATATATATATAGACTCACACATACATACAAAAGTTGATATATATTCAACACTGACAGGTTTAGGATATTTCTGTAATTTCACTCAATACCACTGCATGCAGCTTTGCTTTTAACGAGTGGCTCAATGTCTAGTCATTGCTTTATGTCTTTCTGAAATTTTCTAAAACTGTTCCTTGACTAATGAATTATTATGTATAAAATATAAATTACTTGAACTTGAGTATAAATTATGTATATACCTCTCTTTATTGGAAATAATTAATAAGTTTTTAAGTACACGTACTCACATTAATCTTTTCAAGTTAATAAGTTTAAAGGTAACGTGTTGAAGATATATATTTAAGAATTTATAGGGTTTATATAATGTATATTAGAGTATATGAAAGTCTTGAATTCGAGTATCACAATTACTAATTGATTAAGAATAAATATAATCTTCACGTGAAAAATAGTGTTAAAAATAAAATAAAAAAAAAATAGATTTATATTGCAACCATTTTTTTCAATTTATTGAAAACGTCGGTAAATGTATTACCAATTTTTTTTTTATCGAAGAAATTTTTCTGACACAAATCTAGCAAGATGGGAAGTTTACCAACCAACTATCGAGGGATGGAAATTTGTCGATTAGATCAATTGATTTATTGTGAATTATTATCTACTAGCGATGGAAAATTTTGTCATTTGAGATTTATTTTTTTATTTTTTCTAACAAAAGACACCGACTCTCATATGTTCATTTTCCCTATGTGTTCGACAATTTGCCACAAAAGTCAACCAAGAGGACCTCATAACAAATCATGCAAATCTTGATTAATAAATTTAATAACCAAAAAACTAGGAATTAATGATTTCCATCTTTTGAAGACAAGACAACCTCAATGTATTCTATTGATATCTTCTTGGTTGTCCAAAATGTCAACAAATTAGGTAAGCAATATGTCAACAATGATCTCATTGGCATTGTATGAATATAACATCATCTATGAATTTCAATATATATGGCAAGTACTACGTGATATTGATATTAATGTTTAATTAATAAACAGTCAAGTTTAAAATTGATCTTCAATGGGTTCTCTAAAATCTAATACTAATGCCTACGTACATGTCATCTACCTTAAAATAAAATAAAATAGAGAGGAAGAGAGAGAAAATTTGATACTCTAAACATATAAACACAATCAAATAAATTGTTCGATCAACATGTCTAACAAAATATCTGAATTTAGACGGAGTTCCAGACAATGTTTTTTTTTTTTTTTTTCACATCAATTTGACAGAGTCCCTATCAAATAGCATTAAAACTGTTTTTTATTTAAACATTGTATATTTTGCTTAAGTATATCCACGTTAGCATTATTGGAGAGATACTCTTAAGACATTTGTTTAATTTGGGAATGGCCAAGACAAATTTGGTACCATAGTTTATTAATTAAACCCAATCTAGATTATATGAATCTTTTTTTAAATAGTGGTTTTTACTTGATTCTATAAGCTCACATTTAGAGCATTTATGTGGATTGTTAAAATAAATTTGCCATATATATAGTAAAATTTGACAATGTTTAAAAAAATCTTCTTCAATGCAATTTGACTGAGACTCTGTCAAGTTGATTAGCAAATTAAAAAACAGACATTGCCTAGAGTTTAGATTCAGAAACTCTATTAGACATGCTGACTTAACAAAATTTATATTTTTCATCCATAATTAAATTTGTTTTTTTTTTTTTAATTTTAAGAAAAAAATAAAACACATTAGTATATAGATACTACCCATTGCAGACTGATTTTGGATGAGTATCTATTAATTAAACATCAATATCTCGAAAACTTTCAACTTACATACCATTTAGTTAACAATTTATAGAATGCATTGGAGATGCTCTTAGCGATTCACGTCAAGAACTTGGTTTTCTTTAGCTCCATCTTTTCAATTTCTCCAAGTTCAGGGCAAGTAAATAAATCTTGAAAAAAAAAAAAGATTATCTAGTTGTGTTTATTGTTCGATTCTATAATTTTTCAACATAAGAAAAGATAAATCCAAATTGAAATTGATATAATTAATTAATAATTCTGTCGAGCTTATACACTGATATCCAATTAATACGACATACACACACTCATTAATTGCATAAACTTTGCACCCAAACTCAAAGTGTATGTCTGGTACGTACTCAAATTCGAATAATAGATTAAACTCGACTATGCCATGCGTTGATATTTACCCTAGGGTCAAAAAACACAAATCAACCTATCATTTCAAAATTTCTTTTTCACCAGAGCTCACAAAAATGAAAACCTATATAAGGTAGGGTTATGGATAGGGACAAGAGCTGCACAGAATTTGATCTCAATTGATTAGTCAATTTAATACCTCTTTATCCTCCTTTCTGTCCAAACAAAAATGAATTATATTACATGTGAATACAACTTTAAAATAAAGCTGATTTCGGCATCAGAATAACTTCCAAAGCATAAATAATTAATTGTTTTAACCAAACTTATACTTATTCTTTTCCCATTCGTGTGCTTAAACTTAATGTCAGAATCAAAGAATTGAATATAATAATTTTTTTTTTTTTAAAAAAGCCTAAAATTGAAGCAATTTGTTCATATATTGCTTATGATATTTTTTATGTGTGTTATTAGGATTAAGGCATCAATATATAAGTTAAAATAATGATAAATTACAGTTTGGAATATAATTTGTAGAAAAAATCTATCAATGCAATCATCAACTCGGAATGATACATATATGTGTATATTGACTATTATACAATATTGGACAAGATAAAATATGTAGTATAAGTTATTAAGTTGTTGCAATGGGGCAAAGTAAATTTAACCCCTCAAGGAACAAGTGCATGTATGGGTATGCCGGTTTTGATGTACTAAACTTGATATGATTAAAGAAAAGAGATGTGTGATAAAATTTGTTAATTATTGACTTGTTCAGTTCAATTTAGTATTCTAAATACACAACTACATAAATCATAATCGGTAGATTACTCAAATTCAATGAATATTTTAAAATTTAATCATACTGTGTCACATCTAACGACATGCAGAATGGTTATGTAAGGCTTAATTATATTATTCAACATGCAGGCCACATTTTTCCTCTTTCTAAAAGTTTTCTCCTAATTCCAATCTTCTCAAGAGATAAGGGATGACACATGAAGCCACAAAAATCTTAGGAAGAATCCACAAAAGCAAGATCTTCTTTTTCTCTACCAATAATATCAATAACTTATCATATATTAAACCAAAATGGTCTCAAATGCTATTTTGTGAAAATTTTATTTGTTAATATCGTCAACTTGTCTCTTCACGTGTAAATTGATTTCATTTTTTAGTGAGATGGGTGACATATTGTAATGTCACATACTTTTATTAGCTTCAGTACTATACCGCATCTAAATATTTACACCGTTACTAACTTCTTCCTCTTTAATTTCTAGTAGGGTTGGACAAGATTGAGCATAATTTAGAGTCCCCACTCCAGCTAAATATACACACACCCTCTTGGTTCTTAGCTAATAATAATTGCACAATGATATAGCATGTAAATGTAATTATATGAATCTAGAAATTATATGTCAAAATAGCTTTGACAGTGATTCTTCAGCTACCCTTTAATCATATGCCATTCTCTTCCCAAATCTTCCTTTTCACAATTTCCCATCAATGTTCCTGTAGACTTTTGTGCTCCGTAATAAATGTGAAAACCCTAGATAATTTAGATAATTCATGCTCAAATTCAAATAAGGTTTTTAAAATGGTCCAATTTCAAAGTATGTTAGAGAGCAAGGATAGACTAAAATTAATTTGATTTGTAATAGTCATTAAAAGCCTAGTTATTTTAAATTCTTCAATAGACCTAACGATAAACACATCAGTAAATTCATGCAGACCCAAATTTATAGAAAGTGGAGCATAGTTTAAAAAAAAATGCTTAGTGTGATGTTATAGGCTATGTAATATTAGTTCAAAAATGTTATTCAATAGAGTTACAGCAGCAAACACATTCCTACATCAAAATAATTTGAGATAAAATCATTTATTACAAATTAATAGGCTGGACGAAGTAGCAACTAGCAATAGAAGATTAATATAGTCGACTTAAAATTCATTATCAATTATTGTCATGCGTGTATTGAAGCTCAATTGATATGACAAAAGTTTTCAATAGGACAAGGGCAACCTTGTTTAATTATATTACAAGAAGATTTGACCACCCAACAATATAATCTCCAACAGTGTTTCCTCATACAACCTGGACCAGTAAACATTTGGGAATACCAAAAGTGTAAGTAAATAGGGACAAGACAAGACAAATTGATTAGTGTAAATTAAGAAGTTTCTTTGCAAAAGGAGATTGTCATGTAAAGATAGTAGGGCACAAGGATTATCTTCTCAAATTAACTTTTTGTTTTTGTAATCTTTTTAAAAGAATTATTAGGCTATGTGCCTGTCATTTTCCCTTGTTTCCCACCACTTGCTTTCTTGATAATTTAAGGGACAAATAATTCAAACATGAAACGGAGTACGTATAATTAATCTTTTATTTTCAATTTTCTTTTTAATTATTTGGCCTTTGATATTTGTAATAGGGGATAAAAAAAATGAAAGGATGTCAGAATATATTATTATAAATATGTTTTGTACGCTTTACTGCAGGGCAGATTTAAGGGGGGCGGGGACCAGAAAAAATCATTTTTATAGTGTTAAAAAAAAATTAATTAATAACAGCCCGGTCTTATCTTAAAATGAGCAGTCTAGTTTTCAAAAAATTTTGAATCCGCCATTGCTTAACTGAATATGATTAAAGAAGTAAGGTATGGATTTAAATTATTCGACTGCCATATCAATGTTATCAAGTCGAACGTACTGAATATATCATGTGTTCAATAAATATTTCACATGTTGGGATTTAGTTGTAATATGACTGGATCTTGGGTGGTGATGAAATATTGCAGACTTCTCAACAAGGGAAAAAATATATATAAAAGAAAATTAATAGGAGAAAAATAAAAGAGAATGCCATAAAGTACACAGCACTTGGGCTAAATATAGATATTTTATATATGCTGGTGCAGTAACTTTTTAAAATCAGTATTATAGTCTTCAATTATCTTGCATGGTATTGCATTGAGTACAACTTTTCAGTCAAAGGAGTGATGCTTTTGCTTGCATGGATTGACTAACTTAATGGAATCACTGTTAAGCATAGAGGGATGATCTACTTTCCATACGTGTCCAGTGAAGGTTATAATTACTCTCCACTATAGGAAGTAGATCATTCATTGTTAAGCATAACCCGGAAAAATGATCCTCTTAAACTCAATTTCCCATTTCCCTATTTCTAGACTAACCTGTCTTATTATATAAAATAGGACAATATTTTAACTTTTTTTCCCCTGTATACTACACAAATTGTATAATACAATGCTTTCGATATATCTTATCAAAAGTTCCATAGATGTAAAATCAATAAGAATAAGGGCAAAGACTAAACAATCCATATAAATAAAAACAAATATCAAGAAAATGACATTTCAATTTTCTATAATTTTGTAATTTGCATTTCTAAGTGAGTGGTGTCAAAACGAGTTCGACATCTTAGAGAGTACCTCATCAGTTACACCAAAATGTTCAAACCCAGGTGCCTACGCTCCAGCTGATGCATTTCCCACGCCGTGGAGCTACATCAGCGAGGTATTACGTTTTCTTTAATGGATGGCTCTAATCTACCATCAAGGTGAGAAAAACTTTAAGGTCTATACTATATCGTAATAATTTCCAGAATATATTGTAGTCTAAATCGGAATGACATTTTCAGCAAATCTATACATTTTATAAATGAAGAATTAATCTAGCATCTATTCTAGGGGTGACAAAATAACTCGTCGACTCATTCCATAAAAGCACAGCCCAGCTTGGGCTCAACGAGGGACGAGCACAAGCACGAGCCAAACCATAAAAAAAAGGGCCGAGCTCACTTCGGCTTAGCCAAAAAACGAACCGGCTCGACTCGTGGCTCGTGCAACGGTCACTTAATCGTGACCGTTGGATGATCAGTCACACCTTTTTTTTTTTTTTCAATTTCATTATTTTTTTTTTATAAATACTCATATTCTAAACTTATTTTTTCACACTTCAATCTCTTATCTCTCATTCAATTATATACTTAATCCATTAACAATTCTCAAATTTCATTATCTCAATATTAATGTTATAATTAGTATCTAATATCTTATTATCTAGATATTACTCTATAATTTTAACTTATAATTTTTCACTTCTACTAATTCTCTACATTTCTATTTTCTGGTTTCTACGTTCTAGTTTCAAGTTTCAACTACATCTTCATCTTCTCTTATTCTCTTTATTCTATTATTCCAAATGGCATACAATCGAAGTTATGATGATTTGAGTGATCTTAATAATATTCAAATTCCAGACGATATTATTAATCAGTTTGGAGGTAGCACTGATCCAATTGATTTGAAAGACTTTCAACAACATGCCGATACACAAACTACCATCGACTCTAGCACTAAACAAAAAGCCACCAAACAAAAGGCTAAGTGCTAGCAACATTTTGAGTTTGTGTCGACTGGTAAACTAGTGGATGGAGTCTCTGAGTTCAAAGTACAGTGTAAACACTGTCAAAAGAAGTTAGCTTGGCACAAGGGGATATGCACAACCCATCTAAACAGACACTTAAAAAAGTATCAATACAAACATGGAGGTTTGTATACAAATCAGTCACAACTCCAGTTTGATCTCCAGGAGTCGGGTCCAGTAGTCACACTCTCAACAACTGGATATATTCACAAGAACTCATGTGCCATGAAGGACTGCCGGAATTGATAGCAAATGTCGAGTTTTCACTATGCTTGGTAGACAATCCTTATTGGATGAAATTTATTTAAAAATATCTTCAACCAAGGTACGTTAATATTTCTAGAAATACACTTCGCAAAGACACTATTGTTAGATATAATACAAATAAATAAGCTATTATTAATTATATTAATAATTACAACGGTGTATCTTTTACATCAGACTTATGGACATGTTGTAACAAAAAATGATACATAGTTGCAACTGCACACTATATTTATAATAATTAGATAATGCATAAAAAAATAATAGCATTTAAACAAATAGACTATCATCATAATAGAAATAATATTTATCATGTTTTATTATGTGTGTTACATGAATTTAAATGTGATTCTAAGACTCGTAGTTTTATATTTGATAATGTAGGCCCAAATAATATAGTAATTGAAAAATTAATACAATATTGTAGTCCAGATTTTGATAGTATTTTATTTCATATTCATTGTGTATGTCATGTGTTTAATTTAAGTGTACAAGATGTATTAAAATTTTTAGAACTCCAATTAGAAAAAATTAGATATGCTATTAATTATATTTCGGCCCTACCATTAAGAAAACAAATTTTTGCTCCTCTATGTATAGAAAATGGGCTGCAATCAAAAAGTTTTGCAACTGATGTTGCCAATAGATGGAATTTAACATATCTTATACTTGAATCTTGTGAAGGCTACGAAGACTGCATTACTATATATTATAATGGTCGACACTCACACGGCTCAAAATATGATTTTGAATTACATGACTGGAAAATATGTGGTCATGTTAGAAAATTTTTAAAAATTTTTTACGACGCAACAACTACATGTTCTGGTGTGTATTATCCAACTACTCTACTTGTTTTAAATCATTTTATTATATTGTTAACAATTTTAATATGTATAAGAATTTTGCTCATTTTTCTAGTATTATACAGGTTATGGAAGCTAAATTTAGAAAATATTAGAAAAAATTGCCTATGTTATTTCCACTAGTATTGTACGGGAGGTGTAATCACAAAAAATAATTTTGATAATTATCTATAAAAATTAATTAATTATAATAAAATCAAACACTAAATCTTAATTAATATTAAACCCATGTATACGTTGACCAAAATGAAGATAATATTAATTAATTAATTAGCTATTTAAAATATAGATAATTAAATTTAAAACGCATTGAAAATTTAATTTTTGCAAGGATAACAAAACTTTGAAAATATGAATTTTGAATTATTTTTCTTTCACTTTGCATTGATTGTCTTCCATAATAATCTTGAAAATGCAATATCTTAAATCTGATATCTTAAATCTTAATTAGCATTAAAAAACCCATGCATATTTTGACCAAAATGAAGATAAGATTAATTAATTAATTAATTAAATTATTTAAGTATTTAAAATATGGATAATTAAATAAAAATGCGTTGGAAAATTAATTTTTGCAATAATAACAAAACTTCAAAAATATAGATTTGGACTTATTTTTTATTCAATGTGCATTGATTGTTTTCCATAATAATCTTGAAAATGTGATTTCTTAAATCTTAATTAGTATTGAAAAATTCATGCATTTTTTTTTTACCAAAACAAAGATAAGATTAATTAATTAAATTAATTAAATATTTAAAATATAGATAATTAAATTAAAACGCATTGGATAATTAATTTTTGTAATGTTAACAAAACTAAATTAATTTTTGCAATGATAACTAAATTAGAAAGTAGATGGAGTCAAGTTGGAAAAATAAAAAATCAATCGCTATTAAATGTAGTATTAGGAATGAACATTTAATGGCTATTAAAAAAATCCATTTCTGGAAACTGGAAAAAAAAACATAAATTCTAAATAAGAAAGTACATTTGGGCGGGAAAATAAATTTTGACGACACTTCTGTTTATATATATATGAACTTCTTAATTTAGAAGACCAAATGTATCTTAATAAACAGATTAAGGAAAATGAATACCTATAATATGATTTAGAACAGAATATAAGATTAGGAACTACATATGAAGAACTTAATGACGATAGATCAGAATTTAGTTATGAGAAGAACTGTATGGACACACAAGCCTATAGGACTATAGATGATACCCCATTTGATAAGACAGTTCAGCATGAACCATTTGCGTATGGACCAGGCTTTCCTCCAAGAGGACCTTATAATAAATATAATGAACCCCCAGAGGACGCAAGATATGTAGCTAAAGGTAGTGAAAGACCCTTAGAAAATAAAATAGAATTCCAATCTTTTTCGAAAGCCCAGATTTTAAATTTGACTGCTCATGACCCACAGATGTGGACTAATGTTATAGACGTATGGAAAAATACTATTATAGGACATTACATAAGAAATTTCCAAGAAATGGAACCTTTAGACATGTATAGATATTTAAAGACGTTTTTAGGAGAAAGCACAAAGGCAATGTGGGAAGCATATAAGTTAGAAAAGAAAGAAGAATTTGACCAATTAATTAGTTAATTAATTAGTTTAGGAAGTAATCCTTATAACTTCGTTAATAAGATTCAAGTATTAATTACCGGATCAAACCCAAATTCAGGACATATGAGTATACAGAGAAAAGCTATGAGAGACTTAGAAGAGCTTAGTTTATATAAATGGACTAAAGGTAAATATGTTAAGAAATTTTTAAATGAATACTATTACCTAGTTTCAATTTCAGTAAATACTTTCAATCAAAAAATAGGACAGAAATTATTTCATAAGTTACCAGGACCTTTAGGATTAGAAATAACAGAATCTTGGAATAACTTAGTTTCAGTAAAAGAATACCCAGATAAGAAATGGAGTATAGGACATAGAATACAACATGTAATAAGATGTTTAGAAGATAAATGTGTAACATTACAAATTCAAAAGCAACTTAAGAAGAATGATTATAAGTTTTGTAAAGATATTTTTACACCACAGACCTATGGCGTTTCAAAACCCATAAAGAAAAGATATAGGAATGATAAAAAAGGCAAAGAAGACCAATTAAGAAAAGATATTTTCTTAGAAAATCTAACAAAAGAAAGCCTTATTTAGATGAGAACAAACATGTTAGAAAGTTTAAACCAGAAAGAACTTATAAGAATAAGCTTAGTTGTTTTGTTTGTAATAGTAATGAACATTTAGCAAGAACATGTCCTAAGAGAATAAATAGTTATGATAAAAAGAGTACTTTAGTAGAATGTACAAATGAAGACCTAATACAATTAGATGAGTATATTTCAGACAATGAATCAATCTATAGCATAGTATCTATAGAAGACAAATCAGAATTTGAACAGCAAGAAGAGTCAGATTATAAAATTTTAGATGAATTTTCAAATCTCAGAATTAGTAAAGAATCAAAATTCTAAGAAGAAGAATTGAAAATATAGAAGAGATGCAGAAATTATTAGTTCTAAGAATAGAAATCTTAGAATCAAATAATAAAGGCAAGAGAATAATGATAGAAGAACAAAATTTAGAACATCCAAATTTCGTTCAAATAGTATGTAATTCAGAAAAACTTAAAAAAATTAAGGTAAAATGCCATATAAGAATAGGAGAATATATTATAAGATGTTTAGGATTAATAGACTCTGGATATAGTAACTGTATAATAAATAAAAAATTAATCCCAGAAAAATATATGGAAAGATCAAAAAATCCAATAGATACCCAACAAATGGATGGAGATCACTATACATATACAGAATTACTCAGACCTAACAGTAATATTAGTTTTGAGACAAATTGTGGATTAAGTATGGAATATACATTACCAAAAGACTCTACTTGGGTAAGACCTTTAAACTTAAAAGATACATACTTTATTATAGGATTAAGTTTTTTTTATTAAAAGACAATGGTAGTATTACAATTACCAAAGATTTTATACATTTCCAAAAGCACACATTATTTAGTCCAACCCAGACTCTTTTCTTCCCATCAGAATGCGATGAGAAGCGTGGTGATAGTAGTAGTAGCAAAAAAGAATGCCCCTGTAAAATAGAAAGTGAGTGTCAACTTATAGAAAACAACCATTAGAAGAAGAGGAATTAGAAAAATGAAAATTATAATTTTGAAGACTTTGATTTTGGCCCAATAGATTATCTAGACAATGAAAAGATCTATTATACTTTAGTAACAGAACAAGATATTGAAAGCCTAATTTCAAAATTAGAAAAGATAGAAATCTTAGAAGAGAATGTTCTAAAATATTGGGAAAAAGACAAAGTTACATGTGAATTAAAGATTAAGAACCCAGAATATATAATTAGATCTAAAAATATAGAAGCCACAAATCTAGACCTAGAAGATTTCAAAATGCATACAGAAGAATTGTTAAAATTATGAGTAATAAGAAAATAAGAAAACCCACATAGGTCAGCAGCTTTTATTGTTAGAAAACATTCAGAAATAGTCAAAGGAAAAAGTAAGATGGGTTTTAATTATAAAAGATTAAATGATAATACCATAGAAGATGCCTATAAGATTCCAGATAAAACAGTTCTAATAAATAAGATCCAAGATTGTAAAATATTTAGTAAATTTGATTTAAAGTCAGGATTTTGGCAAATTAAAATGCACTCCAATAGTATAGAATGGACAGCCTTCACGTGTCCAGAAAGACATTTTGAATGGCTAGTCATGCCATTTGTATTAAAGAACGCACCCAGTGTTTTTCAAAGAAAAATGGATAACATATTTAATAAGCATGGTAAATTTGTCATTTCATTCATAGATGATATTTTAGTATTTAGTAAAAATAGAAGAGAACATAGAGGACACTTACAGATTGTGTTTTCAGAATTTATTAAACATGGATTAATCATAAGTAGAAAGAAGATGGTATTGTTTAAAGAATACATAGATTTTTTAGGAGTAAGTATATGACAAGGTAAAATCAGCCTTCAACCTCATATAACTCAGAAAGGACTAGAATTTTCGGATAAATTGGAGGATTTAAAACAGATACAAAAATTTTTAGGATTAGTAAACTATGCTAGACCATTTATCAAAGATTTAGGAAAAATTGCAGGACCTTTGTATTCTAAGACATCACCCACGTGACAAAGACATTTTAATCAAGAAGATGTCAAATTAGTGCAAGAAATTAAAAATAAAATAAAAAGTTTGCCAGAGTTAGCAATGCCCCTAGATACAGATTACCTAATAATTGAGACAGATGGAAGTAACTTAGGATGGGGAGCAGTTTTATTATGTAAACCCAACAAATATGCAGATAAAATTACAGAAAGAATTTGTAGATATAACAGTGGAAACTATAAAGAGAAAGGAAATTTGAGTAGTATAGACGCAGAACTCTTAGCAGTTAATTATGCTCTAGATAGTTTTGAACTCTTTATTGTTTCTAAAAAAGAAATTTTAATCAGAACAGACTGTGCAGCAATTGTTTCTTTCCACAGTAAGCCTAAATTAGATTCAAAGAAAAGCAGTAGAAGAAGGTGGTTAAATTTTATAGACAGAATAACAAATACATGAATTAATATAAAATTCGAACATATTAAAGGTGTAGACAACAAAGCAGCAGACATTTTAAGTAGAATGATTTCTGTTAAAGATTTTTAAAATATCACTAACTGTTTTGTGATCCTTTTCAGATGTCCAGACTCCCATTAAGACCAGGAATTTCCCCTGGAAATTCTCTTGCTTCTACAACTTTACTTCAGACTTCTAATAGTCAGAACAGACCATTTTACCAAGAACGCATCAAATTTGGTAATCAAGAATTAATTTGTTTCCCTTATAGTAATATTTCATTTAAAGTTTTACCACACATTTCTGTTTCCAAAGAAGAAAGATGCATTTTAGATAACTTATAGATTTCTTTTAACAAGAATCCTAAAGATCAAAAGTATTTTCTTGCTACTTTGAATGCTTTATCAGAACATTTTAATCAGAATAGAAATAGATTTAAATGTTATGTTGTAGTCAAGGGAAAAATCCCTCGAATTTTCCATTCATGGTTAGAAGTTTTAGATTGCATTAGTGATATTAAATACCCGCTTTATAAAGGTTTTACGAGTTATTAAGAAGCATTAGAATCTGCTAGACAGTTTATAGGATTAAACTTTTACGTTTCTCCTTCATTGAAAAATTACCAAGACCCGCCTTTAGATTTTTCATCTAGTAAATACAAAAAGATTTTTTTTGTACCCATTGCGAGTGCATGCAAAATAATTTTAAAATCATTAATGATTCTAATCAGTCTTTATTAGCAGAAAGAACAGCTTTACAAAAGATAATTTCTTCATTAGAACAAGAAATTGTTAAATTAAGACTTGTTTATCCGAAAGGTACTATTGAGCCCAAGAAGTCAATAGCTAGTCGAGTTCAAAAAGTAACTGGTAAAGACTTTTCAAACCCGTTAATGGTTGCGGACTTGCCAAAAGCCCAACAGACTCAGGGAACTGTTGATTTCCCTACAAAAGAATTAGAAAAGACCCAAATCTGGGATACCCTTGGCTAGCCCAGTGGCAAATTCGATTACTTAGTAAATTACTCTCCAAGCCCATCTCAGGACACACACACCCAGACTAGCAAAGGAAAAGAAATTATGCAGGATGGTCAAGATCCAGACGATGATCTAGTATCAATTGAAAAACTTCTTTCTCAGATCCAAGAACTCCAGAAAAGTTAGAAGACATTAAAAAGAAAAGTCGTAAAAAAGAAGAAAAATAAAAAGAGTAATGAAAAGAATCTTGATGTAATTATTAAAGAAGCACTTGAAAAAATTATAGCAAAAAGAGAAGGTAGTAAAGAAAAAGAAGTTCAATGTCAACAAGACATTAGAAACCCTGAACCAGAAGATTCATTTCAAGGAAGTGATAATGAAGACAAAAATGAAAATGAAAGAGATGCATGTAACATTTCAGACAGTAGGATGTCTTTTTCCCCAACAGCATTGCATAATCTTGATACGTAGAACAGACAAGTGGCAGACAAGCCTTTTTTGAAAAAGAAGATTTCAATTTTGAAAATTGCACCAGATTTTTTGAAAGATTCTACAAGACAAACGCCTCCAGACAAATTTTAAAAAGAAGATGCTCTACAGATTTTTTGTCAGACGAATGCTGCCAAGACAATGAAATTTTTAGGAGACAGAACTTTTGAAAAAAGCAAGAAGATGTCAATCAACCTTTTGACCAGAAGTTTCTTGGTGAAACGCGTGTCAAAAGAAGAAAGAAAATTTTGCCAGAAAGAAAGACTTTTTGAAAACGAGTGAAGAAATTTTCAAAAAAGAAGATCGTCCTTTTAGATTTGATTAGATAGATTTTATCTTTTGCTCCCAAAAATTTGTCTATATAAGAGAGGAACTTTCAAGAGTTTAAGCAAGAGTTTCATTACGAATACTCCTTGCTCTCAGAAAACAAAAACATTTCCTTATATCAGAAAAATTCTCAATCTAAAGTTGTAAATTAAGGAGTCTGTAAATATTTGAAGGTACATATTTCTCATTTGTATTTCAAGTTTTTAAGGGGAATTCCCGAAAGGGAAATCCCTAGTAGTAATTTCTTTCAGAATGTATTAATGAATCTCCAAAAAATATGTTATTGTTTATGAATTTAATTTTTGAAGTATGTTTTTATGAAATGTTTTGTTGATAGTTTTTCATTCATTTCATCCTATGCATATTATAAAAGCATAACTTGATTCTTAGAAGCCGTACTGTTTCTAAATTAATCATGAGTAACCCAATTAGGTAAGGATAGTGGCCGGAGTGAGCCTTTGATGTCCTTTTGATATTGGGGAAAGGGAAAAAAATTAATTTAGAAATTTGTTAAGGGAGTGCCTCGGGTAACCTTAATGAAAAGAATCAGGTTCAAGTTAATATGTCTTAGGTGGTGATAGATTAAAAAAAAAAACCCCCAGGAGATTCATTAAATCATTTAAAGGAAATTATGAAAAGGAAAGTACTGAGTAGGATTCAAGCTCAAAATTGGGAAAAAACAAAAAATTTTGCAAAACAAAGTACAACCTAAAATGAACAACTTAGTAATTGTAATACTACCATTATCTTTTAATAAAAAACTTTACATTTAGTCCATTTATATAAACTAAGTTGTTCTAAATCTCTCATAGCTTTTCTTTGTATACTCATATGTCCTGAGTTTGGGTCTACTCCAGTAATTAATACTTGGATTTTATTAACAAAGTTCTATGGATTACTTCCTAAACTTACTAATTGATTAAATTCTTCCTTCTTTTCTAATTTAAAGGCTTCCCACATTGCTTTTGTACTTTCTCCTAACAATGTTTCTAAATATCTATACATGTCTAAAGGTTCTGTATCTTGATAATTTCTTATGTAATGTCCTATGATAGTGTTTTTCCAAACATCTATGACATTAGTCCACATTTGTGGATCATGGGCAGTTAGGTTCAAAATCTGTGCTTTGGATACATATTGGAATTCTATTTTATTTTCTAAAGGGCTTTCACTACCTCTAGCTATATATTTTGTGTCTTTTGGAGCTTCATTATATGTGTTATAGGCTCCTCTTGGGAGAAATCCTTCTCCATATAAGAATGCTTCATGTTTGACTGTTTTATCAAAAGGAGTATCATCAATAGTTCTATAAGCTTGAGTATCCATAAAATTCTTTTCACATCTAGATTCTGATTTATTATCATTTAATTCTTCATATGTAGTTCCCAATCTTATGTTTTGTTCTGAGTCATAATATAAATATTCATCTTCTTTAATTATTTTTCTAAGATACATTTGTTCTTCTAAATCTAAAAGTTCTTCTTTGTTTAATTTCATTTCTAATTCTTTTGGAAAAATAATTTTGTCAAGGTCTTCTCCTATTAATTCTATTCTATGTGAACATTATCTTTAAATGGTTTACTTAAAGATTCTTCTTCGTCATCTCCTTCTGATTGTTTTTCAATCTGATCGTAATTTATAAATTTTAAGCTAGTTCTTTCATGAATATCTTTATAAGTTAATGCTTCTATTGGGGCAATAGTTTTTTCTTTTTGTTTTAAAACTTATCCATATCTCATTCTAATCCTGCAAGTTGTTCTGCAGAAAATTCTTTTGGTTTGACCATATTAATCTATTTACTACTCATTAAATTTACTACTTTATCTATGTAAATTTTATTTCTGGTTTGGGCATTAATGGAACATCTTCCTAAAAATCTTATGTGGATTAGTAGATTTTCTCCACTTTCTACGTCTTCATATCCTTTGGTCTGAATTCCTATTTTTATTTTTTCAGAAAAATCTTTAATAGTCATTAAAAAATCTGGATTACAGTATATAATTCCATTGTTACTATTCATATCTACTTCCATACTAGCAATTTGGCTATTGTCTATGTTATTGAACCTTTCATCATAAATAGTGATTAAAGTTTTACATCCTAATTTTTTTTTTTGCTAACCCTTTGATTCCTATAACTATTAATCCTAAATGGATAAATCTATAATTTCTCTTTTTTAGTTCTTTTTTAGAATCTTCTGAAATTAAATCTAATTTTTTCACTTGGTTACCTATACATTGGATTGATACTTGTCTGTTATGTCTAAAGAACTAGCATCTGGATTCAAAAATTCCTCTATCATATAGGATTTCTGGACTTAAGATTCTTAAGCCATGTGTTTGAAATCTTATATAATCTTGGTTTGGATCAAGAATTACTTCTATATTTTGATCAATTTGGTCAGTTCGTCTTAATATCCTATCTAAAAAAGTTATATCTATTCCTGATGTACTAGGTCTAGATGATCCTTCGCTAACTATCCTAGATCTTCCTAAAAAAGTTGCCTGTAAACTCATCCTGGGAATTTGATTTCTCTAGGTAATTTTCTTGTTATTTTCTCTTTTCTAGTTACTTCAAGGTTTAATTTTCCTAGTTTACATGTTATTACATTTAAATCACTTTCTATGTTTGCAGAGGATGTTGAGGCTTTTATTTTATCTAAAGTATCTATTTTTTTGTGTAATGAAATTAATAATGCTATTATTAAGTTATTTTGCTTTATTAAAATTGATTCTGAGACTTTTGGAGAGTCTAAATTGGTAATCCCTTTTGGTTCTTTATGGAAAGAGCTACACTATTCTAATGCGTCAATATAATTCTTGTCTGATATATAAGTTTCGTTCATTAACTAAGAATTAGACCTTTTAATTCTCTAACTAATTATTCTGTTTTGGCAACTATTTTCTTTATTTCAGTTTCTATTTCTCTAGATTTATTAAGATCTAAAATCTTTGTTATTTCTGAAACATCTATCTTTTGTATTTTATCTGTTTTATATACTTTTTCTACAATAACACAGTTTTGATCTTTAATATAATCTAAACTTTCTTTAATATTTTTTAATTTTGTGCTTTTTGTTTTAAGGTCTAAAATTATCTCTATAGTTTTAAAGAATCTTTTACTTTCTGATTCTAAATTTTTAGATAAATTTATGATTAAATCTATAATAATATTCTGACTTGGTTCTTCTAAAAACAAGCTATGTAATTTATGTTTGGCTTCTAAATTACAATTTAAAATATTATTATCTACTGTCTTAACTTTTTTACAGTTTGTGCTTAATTCTAAATTTAAAAATTCTAAGTCTTTCTTATTATCTATGGCTCTAATACCAAAATTAGGGGGGGTAGTACTAAAAGACAAACACAGCCACTGGCGTAATTATCTTAAAGTTGGTTGCAGAGTTCGACTTGGTGCGGAAATCTTATAATCTTAATAATTCTATTATCCTTGAATAAAACTGAATAAACTGGCTATCATGTTTTATAGTTTCTTCTGCTAATATTTCTTCTAATTTTTTAATTCTCTTTTCTAAGATAGTTATGTCTTTATTCTGGTTTACAATAGTTCTTTCTAATAAAGATGTATTTATGTCAGGATACCTTTTAAATTTTAAGTCTAATAACTTATAATTTGTTCCTAGATTTTTTCTTACACGTTCTAACTCTTTGTTTGTTTCTATTAACACATATCTGAATTTTTGAAGACTTTCTAGGCACAAATTAATTTATGTAGCTACTTGGTACTTTCCTTAGTTTTATAATTTCTTTAAATGACTTAACAAATCTCCGCTTTTTTTATCAACACTTAAGACATGTTAACTTGAACCTGATTCCTTTCATTAAGGTCACCCAAGGCACTACCTTAAAGAATTTCTAAATTAATTTTTTCCTTTTCTAAATTAATTCTTTAATTGATGCTAAATTATTCCATGATTCTGTTATTTCTAATCCTAAAGGTCCTGGCAATTTATGAAATAACTTTTGTCCTATTTCTTGATTAAAGGTATTACCTGAGATTGAAACTAGATAATGATATTCATTTAAAAGTCTCTTAACATACTTACCTTTGGTCCATTTATATAAATTAAGTTGTTCTAAGTCTCTCATAGCTTTTCTTTGTACATTCATCTGTCCTGAATTTGGGTCTGATCCAGTGATTAGTACTTGAATCTTATTAACAAAGTTGTAAGGATTACTTCCTAAATTAACTAATTGTTCAAATTCTTCTTTCTTTTCTTGCTTGTAAGCTTCCCACATTGCTTTTGTACTTTCTCCTAAGAATGTCTCTAAGTATCTATACATATCTAAAGCTTCCATTTCTTGAAAATTTCTAATGTAATGTCCTATGATTGTATTCTTCCATACGTCTATAACATTTGTCCACATCTGTGGGTCATGAGCAGTCAAATTTAAAATTTGTGCTTTTGCTACAGATTGGAATTCTATCTTATTTTCTAAGGGTCTTTCGCTACCTCTAGCTACATATTTTGAGTCTTCTGGAGGTTCATTATACTTATCATAAGGTCTTCTAGGAGGAAATCCTTGTCCATATGTAAATGGTTGATGTTTTACAGTCTTGTCAAACGGAGTATCATCTATAGTCTTATAAGCTTGGGTATCCATAAAGTCTTTCTCATAACTACATTCTGATTTATCATCTTCATTTATAGTTCCTAATCTTATGTTTTGTTCTGAATCAAAATATAAAAATTCATTTTCTTTGATTTGTTTACTTAGATATATCTGGTCTTCTAACTTAAGGAGTTCTTCTTTACTTAAAACCATTCCTAATTCTTTAGGAAAAATGATTTTGTCTAAGTTTTCTCCTAAAAGTTCTATGTGAACATTATCTATAAATGGCTCACTTACAGACTCTGTTTCTTCATTTTCTTCTGACTGTCTTTCAACTTGATCATAATTTATAAATCTTAAACTAGTTCTTCCGTGGATGTCTCTATAGGTTAAAGCTTTTGTAGGGGCTATGATAGTTTTGTCTTTTTGTTCTAAAAACTTATCTAAATCCCATTCTAATCTTGCAAGTTGTTCTGGTGAAAATTCTTTTGGCTTAACCATATTAATGCTTTTACTACTCATTAGATTTACTACTTTATCTATGTAAATCTTATATTTAGTTTGGGCACTAACGAAACATCTTTCTAAAAATCCTATATGAATCAAAAGATTTTCTCCACTATCTACATCTTCATATCCTTTTGTCTGAATTCCTATTTTTATCTTATCAGAAAAATCTTTTATAGTCATTAAGAAGTCTGGGTTGCAGTAAATAATTCCGTGATTACTGTTCATGTCTACTTCCATACTAGCTATTTGGCTTTTATCTATATTATTGAATCTTTCGTCATATATTGTAATTAAAGTCTTGCATCCTAAATTCTTTCTTGTTAATCCTTTAATTCCTATGACTATTAATCTTAAATGCATAAATCTATAATTTCTCTTTTTTAATTCTTTCTTAGAATCTTCAGAAATTAGATTTAACTTTCTAACTTGGTTACCTATGCATTGGATTGGAACTTGTCTATTATGTCTAAAGAACTGTGTTCTAGATTCAAAGATTCCTCTACTGTATAATATTTCTGGATTTAATAACCTTAAACCATGGGTCTGGAATCTAACATAATCCTGATCTGGATCAAGAATTTCTTCAATGTTCTGATCATTTTGATCAGTTCTTCTTAATAATCTATCTAACAATGTTCTGTTAACATCTGAAACACTAGGTCTGGAAGTTCCTTCGCTAATTGTTCTAGATCTTCCTAGAAAAGGAGTTTGTAAACTCATCGTGGAAACTTAAATTCTTTATGTAATCATCTAGTTACTTTTTCTAAAAACAAACAATAGAAGATGAGGAATTAGAAAATGAATTTGACAACTTAGAAGACTCTGATTTTAGCCCAATAGAATTTTTAGACAACGAAAAGATTTACTATACCTTAGTAACAGAACAAGACATAGAAAGCTTAATTTCTAAATTAGAAAAAATGGAATTTTTAGGAGAAAATGTTCTAAAGTATTGGGAAAAAGACAAGATTACATGCAAGCTTAAGATTAAGAACCTAGAATACATAATCAGATGTAAAAATATAGAAGCAACAAACCTAGACTTGAAAGATTTTAAAATGCATGTAGAAGATTTGTTAAAATTAAAAGTAATAAGAAAATCAAATAGTCCACATAGATCAGTAGCCTTTATTGTTAGAAAACATTCAGAAATAGTAAGAGGAAAGAGTAGAATGGTTTTTAATTATAAAAGACTTAATGATAATACAATTGAAGATGCTTATAAATTGCGAGATAAGACGGTACTAATAAATAGAATTCAAAATTGCAAAATATTTAGTAAGTTTGATTTAAAATTAGGATTTTGGCAAGTTAGGATGCACCCTGATAGTATAGAATGGACAGCCTTCACTTGTCCAGAAGGACATTTTGAATAGTTAGTCATGCCTTCTGGATTAAAGAATGCTCCAGGTATTTTCCAAAGAAAGATGGATAGTATTTTCAATGAGCATAGTAAATTTGTAGCTACATACATAGATGATATCTTAGTATTTACCAAAATAGAAGAGAACATAGATGACATTTACAAATTGTATTTTCAGAATTCATTAAACATGGTCTTATTATTAGTAAAAAGAAAATGGTTTTGTTTAAAGAATATATAGATTTCTTAGGAGTAAATATAGGCCAAGGAAAATTTTTCCTTAAGCCCCACATAGAACAGAAAGCTTTAGAATTTCCTGATAAATTAGAAGACTTAAAACAAATACAAAAATTCCTAGGAAAAGTTAATTATGCTAGACCATTTATCAAGGATTTGGAAAAGATTGCAGGACCTTTGTATTCAAAAACATCTCCTACAGGACAAAGACATTTTAATAAAGAAGATGTTAAGCTAGTCCAAGAAATAAAAAATAATATCAAAAGTTTACCAGAATTAGCAATGTCCCTTGACACAGATTATTTGATAATTGAGACAGACGAAAGTAATTTAGGATGGGGAGCAGTTTTATTATGTAAGCCTAATAAATATGCAGACAAGACTAAAGAAAGAATTTGTAGATACAATAGTGGAAATTACAAAGAAAAATGTAATTTGAGTAGCATAGATGCAGAACTTTTAGCAGTTAACTATGCTTTAGATAGTTTTGAATTATTTATTGTTTCTAAGAAAGAAATTCTTATTAGAACAGATTGTGCATCTATTGTTTCTTTTCACAATAAGCTTAAGTTAGACTCAAAGAAAAGCAGTAGAAGAAGATGGCTAAATTTTGTAGATAGAATAACTAATACAGGAATTAATATAGATTTTGAACATATTAAAGAAATAGATAACAAAGCAGCAGATATTTTAAGTAGAATCGTTTCTACTAAAGAATTTTGATCTAATTGTTTTGTGTTCCTTTACAGATGTCCAGACCGCCATTAAGACCAGGAATTCCCCCTGGGAATTCTTTAGCTTCTACAGCTTTATTACAGACTTCAAGTAGTCAGAACAGACCTTTTTATCAAGAACGTTTGAGGTTCGGTACCAAGAACTTATTTGTTTTCCTAATAGCAATATTTCATTTTAAGGTTTTACCACATATTTCCATTTCTAGAGAAGAAAGATGCATTTTAGATAATTTATGGATTTCTTACAATAAGAGCCCCAAAGATCAGAAGTATTTTCTTGCTACATTAAATGCATTGTCAGAACATTTCAACCAAAACAGAAATAAGATTAAGTTTTATGTTGTAGTAAAAAGTAAAACTCCAGGAATTTATCATTCATGGTTAGAAGTGTTAGATTGCATTAAAGATATTAAAGACCCTTTGTACAAAGGTTTTACTAGTTACCAAGAAGCTTTAGACTCTACAAGACAAGTCACATGATTAAATTTTTATGTTTTCCCCACATTAAAAAATTTTCAAGATCCTCCACTAGATTTTTCACCAAGCAAAGACAAAAAGATTTTTTGCACACACTGTGAATGTATGCAAAACAATTTTAAGATCATTAATGAATCTAATCAGACTTTGGTAGTTGAAAGAACATCTTTACAGAAGAAAGTTTTTGCTTTAGAACAAGAAATTGTCAAGCTTAAAATGGTTTATCCGAAGGGTACTATTGAGCCCAAAAAATCAATAGCTAGTCCAGCCCAAACGGTAGCTGGTAAAGACACATCAAATCCGTTGATGGCTGTGGACTTGTCAAAAGCCCAACAAACTCAGGGACTGTTGATTTCCCTACAGATGTTTCAGAAAAGACTCAAATCTGGGATACTCTTGGCTAGCCTAGTAGCAAATTTGATTTTTTAGTTAATTATTCTCAAAGCCCAACTCAAAGTTTAGAAGCCCAAAATACCCAGACTTCCAAAGGAAAAGAAATTTTCCAAGACAGTCAAGACCCAGAAGATGATGTGATATCGGTAGAAAGACTTCTTTCACAAATTGAAAAACTTCAGAAAAATGAAAAAACTTTGAAAAGAAAAGTTGTTGCAAAGAAAAAGAAAAATAAAAAGAAAGAAGAAAAGAATCTTGATCAGATTATTGAACAAGCATTAGAAAAAGTTTTAATTAAGAGAGAAAATAATAAAGAAAAAGAGATCCAATGTCAAGACAGAAAAAATCCAGAACCAGATGACTCTTTTCAAAGTAGTGCAGTGAAGACAGGTATGAAGACGAAAGAGACGCATGCAATAATTCAGATAGTGGGATGTCCTTATCCCCAACGGCACTGCACAATTTAGACACATGAAAAAGAATTTTCAGACAAATTGAAGAAAAGAAGATTTCAGAAAGATTTCAATCAAACAGATGATGCCAAAAGACTTTTTGAAATTTCTGCCAGACAAAGGTTGAAAAAGACAGATGCAGACAGATCTTTTGAAATTTCAAAAGAACAAGTTGACGAATTTGAAAAATCTACCAAGGAAAATGATGTAGACAAACAAAGGAAACAAAAAAGGCACTGTGCAAAATTTGAAAATTTGAAGATTCTGCCAAACAACCTTTTGAAAAGGAGAAATTGCTTGGAACATTTTTTCAAAGATGTCAGACTTTTGAAGACTTTACATTTCAAGAATTTTGGCCAAAAGTTTCTCGGTGAAACGCGTGCCAAAAATGAACAGAAGAAAAGACTAGAAGCAGAAGACGCGTGGAAAGAAGAATCCTGCGTTTTAGATTTACCTTTTAGACATTTTGTTTTGCTCCCAAGAATTTCTCTTTATAAGGAGAAATTTTTCATTTGTTAGAGTACGAATCAGAAAGCTCACATTTCTGAAAACACTCTCATTTGAAAAATCCTTCCCTTATGCTTAGAAAAATTCTCAATCAAAAAAATACTGTAAAGAGTCTGTAAATTATTAAAGGTACATAGTTTCTCCCTTTGTATTTTCAAGTCTTTAAGGAAAATCCCGAAAAGGAAATCCCTAGTAGTAGTTTCTTTTAATGTATTGATAAATCTCCAAAAAATTTATGTTATGAATTTAATTTTTGAAGTTTATGAAATGTTTATGTGATTTGTTGATAATCGTTTTTATCATTTCATCATATGCATGTTATAAAAGCATAACTTGATCTTTAGAAGCCATACTGTTTCTAAATTGATCCTGAGTGACCCAAATAGTTAAGGATTGTTGGCCGGAGGGAGCCTGTGATATCCTTTAGATGTTGGGGAAAGGGAAAAAATTAATATAGGAATTTATTAAGGGAGTGCCTAGGATAACCTTAATGAAAGAGACCAGGTTAAAGTTAACATGTCTTAGGTGGTGATTTTGTTTTTTTTTTTAAAAAGAAAAACAAAAAAAAAAAACAGAGGTTTATTAAGTCATTTAGAAGAGATTATGAAAAGAAAAGTACTGAGTAGGATTAAAGTCCAGATTTTTGAAAAAACAAAAATTTATGAGCAACTCATCAGCCGAATCTTCATCTAGCAACCCGTCTTCATCAAATAACATTTACATTAGACTTCCTCCAGAAATTCTCGAAGAATTTAGCTGCCTGTTAATAGGACACCAGAAAGAATTAGAACGTGTAAGAAAAATTTTAGGAAATAACTATAAGTTATTAGACTTAAAATTTAAAAGGTATCCAGAAATTAATACCTACATACTTGAACGAGGCATAATAGAACAAAATAAAGACGTAACATTTTTAGAACAAAAAATTGAAGAAATAAAAATAATATTAGAAGAAAAGACAATACAACAAGATAGTCAATTTATTGAATTTCTTTTGAAAATAGCAGAAATTTTAGAAATAAAATTATAAAGACTTCCGCCTTTAAGCAAATCTCTGCAAACCTAACTTTAAGATAGACCCTCTTACGCCAGTGGCTGAGTTTATCTTTTAGCACCACCCCCCCCTCCCCCCCCCCCCCCCTCCCCCTCCCCTCAATTTGGAAGTCTTTGGCAATTGTAATACTATCATTGTCTTTTAATAAGAAACTTAATCCTAAGATAAAGTTTGTGTCTTTCAAATTTAAAGGTCTTACCCATGTAGAGTCTTTTGGTAAAGTATATTCCATACTTAAACCACAATTTGTCTCAAAGCTGATCTTACTATTGGGCCTAAGTAATTCTGTGTATGTAAAATGGTCTCCGTCCATTTGTTGAGCATCTATTGGGTTTTTTGACTTTTCTATATATCTTTCTGGAATTAATTTCTTATTTATTATGCAATTACTACATCCAGAGTCCATTAAACCTAAACATTTTATAATGTATTCTCATATTCTAATCTGACATTTTACTTTAATACTTTTTAGTTTTTCTGAATTACAAACTATTTGAACTAATTCTGGGTGTTCTGGAATTTGTTCTTCTATCATAATTCCTTTACCTTTATTATTTAATTCTAAGATTTCTATTCTTTGAATTAACAATTTCTGCATATCTTCTAAATTTTCTATTCTTCTTCTAAGAATTCTAATTTCAGAAATTTCTACTTGTTCTGATGTTATTTCTGGTTTAATTTCTTCTTTTTCAATTAAACTATTTATTTCTAAGCATTTTATACATGCTTCTTTATAACATTCTACACATTTTGCTCTAAGCTTTCTAGCTGGATACCAATTATATAAAAAACATGCTGTACTATCTGTACCTATTCTTTTTAGCCAATTATGATTACATTCATTTGCTATAGTCTGTACTAAATTCAATTCATCTTCAGATTCTGATTCTTCACTAATCTTGAAATTTGTACATTCATCTAGAATTTCATAGTCTGAATCTTCTTGAAGTTCTATATTATCTTCTATAGATATAATACTATAAATAGATTCATTATCTGAAATATATTCATCCAATTGAATAATATCTTCATTAGTACATTCTATCAAAGTACTTTTCTTATCATAAATATTAATTCTTTTGGGACATGTTCTTGCTAAATGTTCATTACTATTACAAACAAAACAACTATGTTTGTTCTTATAAGTTCTATCTGGTTTGAACTTCCTAACATGTTTGTTCTTATCTAAATAAGGTTTTCTCTTATTAGATTTTCTAAGAAAAAATCTCTTCCTAGTTGGTTTTCTTTTACCTTTTTTGTCATTTCTATATTTTTTCTTTATGGGTTTGGAGACTCCATAAGTCTGAGGTGTAAAAATGTCTTTGCAAAACTTATAATCTGTCTTCTTAAGTTGTTTCTGAATTTGTAAAGTTACGCATTTGTCTTCTAAACATCTTATTACATATTGTATTCTATGTCCTATACTCCACTTCTTATCAGAAAATTCTTTAACTGATGCTAAATTATTCCATGATTCTGTTATTTCTAATCCTAAAGGTCCTGGCAATTTATGAAATAACTTTTGTCCTATTTCTTGATTAAATGTATTACCTGAGATTGAAACTAGATAATGATATTCATTTGAAAATCTCTTAACATACTTACCTTTGGTCCATTTATATAAATTAAGTTGTTCTAAGTCTCTCATAGTTTTTCTTTGTACATTCTTTTCTTGCTTGTAAGCTTCCCACATTGCTTTTGTACTTTCTCCTAAGAATGTCTCTAAGTATCTATACATATCTAAAGCTTCCATTTCTTGAAAATTTCTAATGTAATGTCCTATGATTGTATTCTTCCATACGTCTATAACATTTGTCCACATCTGTGGGTCATGAGCAGTCAAATTTAAAATTTGTGCTTTTGCTACAGATTGGAATTCTATCTTATTTTCTAAGGGTCTTTCGCTACCTCTAGCTACATATTTTGAGTCTTCTGGAGGTTCATTATACTTATCATAAGGTCTTCTAGGAGGAAATCCTTGTCCATATATAAATGGTTGATGTTTTAGAGTCTTGTCAAACGGAGTATCATCTATAGTCTTATAAGCTTGGGTATCCATAAAGTCTTTCTCATAACTACATTCTGATTTATCATCTTCATTTATAGTTCCTAATCTTATGTTTTGTTCTGAATCAAAATATAAAAATTCATTTTCTTTGATTTGTTTACTTAGATATATCTGGTCTTCTAACTTAAGGAGTTCTTCTTTACTTAAAACCATTCCTAATTCTTTAGGAAAAATGATTTTGTCTAAGTTTTCTCCTAAAAGTTCTATGTGAACATTATCTATAAATGGCTCACTTACAGACTCTGTTTCTTCATTTTCTTCTGACTGTCTTTCAACTTGATCATAATTTATAAATCTTAAACTAGTTCTTCCGTGGATGTCTATATAGGTTAAAGCTTCTGTAGGGGCTATGATAGTTTTGTTTTTTTGTTCTAAAAACTTATCTAAATCCCATTCTAATCCTGCAAGTTGTTCTGGTGAAAATTCTTTTGGCTTAACCATATTAATGCCTTTACTACTCATTAGATTTACTACTTTATCTATGTAAATCTTATATTTAGTTTGGGCACTAACGGAACATCTTCCTAAAAATCCTATATTAATCAAAAGATTTTCTCCACTATCTACATCTTCATATCCTTTTGTCTGAATTCCTATTTTTATCTTATCAGAAAAATCTTTTATAGTCATTAAGAAGTCTGGGTTGCAGTAAATAATTTCGTGATTACTGTTCATGTCTACTTCCATACTAGCTATTTGGCTTTTATCTATATTATTGAATCTTTCGTCATATATCGTAATTAAAGTCTTGCATCCTAAATTCTTTCTCGTTAATCCTTTAATTCCTATGACTATTAATCTTAAATGCATAAATCTATAATTTCTCTTTTTTAATTCTTTCTTAGAATCTTCAGAAATTAGATTTAATTTTCTAACTTGGCTACCTATGCATTGGATTGAAACTTGTCTATTGTGTCTAAAGAACTAGGTTCTTAACTCAAAGATTCCTCTATTATATAAAACCTCTAGATTTAACAATCTTAAACCATGGGTTTGGAATCTAACATAATCGTGATCTGGATCTAGAATTTCTTCAATGTTCTGATCATTTTGTTCAGTTCTTCTTAATAATCTATCTAACAAAGTTCTGTTAACATCTGAAACACTAGGTCTGGAAGTTCCTTCACTAACTGTTCTAGACCTTCCTAAGAAAGGAGTTTGTAAACTCATCCTGGAAATTTAAATTCTTTAGGTAATCTTCTAGTTATTTTTTCTTTTCCTGTAGGTTGAAGATTTAAACTTCCTAACTGTCCTGTTAAAGTTTTTAAATCGTTTTCTATACTAGCTGATGAAGTTGATATTTTTGTTTTATCTAAACTATCAATTTTCTTATGTAATGAAATTAATAATGCAATTATTAAATTATTCTGTTTAATTAAAATTGATTCTGAAACTTTGGGAGAATCTAAACTAGTAATACCTTTTGGTTCTTTATGAAAAGAACCTGTTTCTGTAGATTTAAAATTTCTTTTATTTTCTAGTTCTAAATTTTTAGATAAATTAATTATTAAATCTATAATAAGGTTTTGGCTAGGTTCTTCTGAAAACAAGCTATGTAATTTATGAGTTGTCTCTAAATTACAGCCTAAAATATTATTGTCTAAAGTTTTAACTCTTCTATAATTTGTACTTAATTCCAAATTTAAAAACTCTAAGTTCTTTTTATTATCTATGGCTCTGACACCAAATTGAAGAGGGAGAGGGGGGGGGGGGGTGCTAAAAGATAAACTCAGCCACTGGCGTAAGAGGGTCTATCTTAAAGTTAGGTTTGCAGAGATTTGCTTAAGGCGAAAGTCTGTTTCTACTAATCCTTTTATTGAAAAATAAAAGTCAATAAATTGGCTATCTTGTTCTATAGTTTTATTTACTACAATTTCTTTTAATTCTTTAATTCTTTTTTCAAAGTTATTAAAATCTTTATTTTGTAGAATAATAGTTTCTTCTAATAAAGATGAATCTAATTCTGGTACTTCTCTAAATACTCTATCTAATAATTTATATCTTGTTCCTATACTCTTTCTTATTCTTTTTAGTTCTTTTTCTGTTTCTTCTAACAAGAATCGGAATTCTTGAAGGATTTCTGGAGAAATTTTTATTTCTTTTTCTGAATTTGAGCCAGATGTTGACGGGTTCATGAAAGTTTTTTGTTTTTTCAAAAATCTGGACTTTAATCCTACCCAGTACTTTCCTTTTCATAATCTCTTCTAAATGACTTAATAAACCTCCGTTTTTTAAAAAAAAAAAAACGAAATCACCACCTAAGACATGTTAACTTTAACCTGATCTCTTTCATTAAGGTTACTTTAGGCACTCCCTTAATAAATTCCTAAATTAATTTTTTCCCTTTCCCCAACATCTAAAGGATATCACAGGCTCCCTCCGGCCAACAATCCTTAACTATTTGGGTCACTCAGGATCAATTTAGAAACAGTATGGCTTCTAAAGATCAAGTTATGCTTTTATAACATGCATAGGATGAAATGATAAAAACGATTATTAACAAATCACATAAACATTTCACAAACTTCAAAAATTAAATTCATAACATAAATTTTTTGGAGATTTATCAATACATTAAAAGAAACTACTACTAGGGATTTCCCTTTCGGGATTTCCCTTAAAGACTTGAAAATACAAAGGGAGAAACTATGTACCTTTTATAATTTACAGACTCTTTACAGTATTTTTTTGATTGAGAATTTTTCTAAGTATAAGGGAAGGATTTTTCAAATGAGAGTGTTTTCAGAAATGTGAGCTTTCAGATTCGTACTCTAACAAATGAAAATTTTCTACTTATAAAGAGAAATTCTTGGGAGCAAAACAAAATGTCTAAAACGTAAATCTAAAAAGCAGGATTCTTATTTCCACGCGTCTTCTGCTTCCACTCTTTTCTTCTGTTCATTTTTGGCACACGTTTCACCGAGAAACTTCTGGCCAAAATTCTTGAAATGTAAAGTCTTCAAAAGTCTGACATCTTTAAAAAAATGTTCCAAGAAATTTCTCCTTTTCAAAAGGTTGTTTGGCAGAATCTTCAAATTTTCAAATTTTGCACAGTGCCTTTTTTGTTTCCTTTGTTTGTCTGCAGCATTTTCCTTGGCAGATTTTTCAAATTCGTCAGCTTGTTCTTTTGAAATTTCAAAAGATCTGTCTGCATCTGTCTTTTTCAACTTTTGTCTGGCAGAAATTTCAAAAAGTCTTTTGGCATCATCTGTTTGATTGGAATCTTTCTGAAATCTTCTTTTCTGCAATTTGTCTGAAAATTCTTTTTCATGTGTCTAAATTGTGCAGTGCCATTGGGGATAAGGACATCCCACTGTCTGAATTATTGCATGCGTCTCTTTCGTCTTCATACCTGTCTTCACTACCGCTACCTTAAAAAGAGTCATCTGGTTCTGGATTTTTTCTGTCTTGACATTGGATCTCTTTTTCTTTATTATTTTCTCTCTTAATTAAAACTTTTTCTAATGCTTGTTCAATAATGTGATGAAGATTCTTTTTTTCTTATTTTTCTTTTTCTTTGCAACAACTTTTCTTATCAAAGTTTTTTCATTTTTTTGAAGTTTTTCAATTTTTGAAAGAAGTCTTTCTACCGATATCACATCATCTTCTGGGTCTTGACTGTCTTGGAAAATTTCTTTTCCTTTGGAAGTCTGGGTATTTTGGGCTTCTGAACTTTGAGTTGGGCTTTGAGAATAATTAACTAAAAAATCAAATTTGCCACTAGGCTGGCCAAGAGTATCCCAGATTTGAGTCTTTTCTGACACATCAGTAGGGAAATCAACAGTTCCCTGAGTCTGTTGGGCTTTTGGCAAGTCCATAGCCATCAACGAATTTGATGTGTCTTTACCAGCTACCGTTTGGGCTGGACTAGCTATTGATTTTTTGGGCTCAATAGTACCCTTCGGATAAACCATTTTAAGCTTGACAATTTCTTGTTCTAAAGCAGAAACTTTCTTCTGTAAAGATGTTCTTTCAACTACCAAAGTCTGATTAGATTCAGTAATGATCTTAAAATTGTTTTGCATACATTCACAGTGTGTGCAAAAAATCTTTTTGTCTTTGCTTGGTGAAAAATCTAGTGGAGGATCTTGAAAATTTTTTAATGTGGGGGAAACATAAAAATTTAATCCTATGACTTGTCTTGCAGAGTCTAAAGCTTCTTGGTAACTAGTAAAACCTTTGTACATAGGGTCTTTAATATCTTTAATGCAATCTAACACTTCTAACCATGAATGATAAATTCCTGGAGTTTTACCTTTTACTACAACATAAAACTTAAACTTATTTCTGTTTTGGTTGAAATGTTCTGACAATGCATTTATTGTAGCAAGAAAATACCTCTGGTCTTTGGGGTTCTTGTTGTAAGAAATCCATAAATTATCTAAAATGCATCCTTCTTCTCTAGAAATGGAAATATGTGGTAAAACCTTAAATGAAATATTGCTATTAGGAAAACAAATAAGTTCTTGATTACCGAACCTTAAACGTTCTTGATAAAAAGGTCTATTCTGACTACTTGAAGTCTGTAATAAAGCTGTAGAAGCTAAAGAATTCCCAGGGGGAATTCCTGGTCTTAATGGCGGTCTGGACATCTATAAAAGAACACAAAACAGTTAGATCAAAATTCTTTAGTAGAAACCATTCTACTTAAAATATCTGCTGCTTTGTTATCTATTCCTTTAATATTTTCAAAATCTATATTAATTCCTGTATTAGTCATTCTATCTACAAAATTTAGCCATCTTCTTCTACTGCTTTTCTTTGAGTCTAACTTAAGCTTATTGTGAAAAGAAACAATAGCTGCACAATCTGTTCTAATAAGAATTTCTTTCTTAGAAACAATAAATAATTCAAAACTATCTAAAGCATAGTTAACTACTAAAAGTTCTGCATCTATGCTACTCAAATTACCTTTTTCTTTGTAATTTCCACTATTGTATCTACAAATTCTTTCTGTAGTCTTGTCTGCATATTTATTAGGCTTACATAATAAAACTGCTCCCCATCCTAAATTACTTCCGTCTGTCTCAATTATCAAATAATCTGTGTCATGGGGCATTGCTAATTCAGGTAAACTTTTGATCTTATTTTTTTATTTCTTGGACTAGCTTAACATCCTCTATATTAAAATGTCTTTGTCCTGTAGGAGATGTTTTTGAATACAAAGGTCCTGCAATCTTTCCTAAATCCTTGATAAATGGTCTAGCGTAATTAACTAATCTAGGAATTTTTGTATTTGTTTTAAGTCTTCTAATTTATCAGAAAATTCTAAAGCTTTCTATGCTATGTGGGGCTGAAGGCTAATTTTTCCTTAGCCTATATTTACTCCTAAGAAATCTATATATTCTTTAAACAAAACCATTTTCTTTTTACTAATAATAAGACCATGTTTAATGAATTCTGAAAATACAATTTGTAAATGTCCTCTATGTTCTCTTCTATTTTTGCTAAATACTAAGATATCTATGTATGTAGCTACAAATTTACTATGCTTATTGAAATACTATCCATATTTCTTTTGAAAATACCTGGAACATTCTTTAATCCAAAAGGCGTGACTAACCATTCAAAATGTCCTTCTGGACAAGTGAAGACTATCCATTCTATACTATCAGGATGCATCCTAACTTGCCAAAATCCTGATTTTAAATCAAACTTACTAAATATTTTGCAATTTTGAATTCTATTTATTAGTACCGTCTTATCTGACAATTTATAAGCATCTTCAATTGTATTATCATTAAGTCTTTTGTAATTAAAAACCATTCTACTCTTTCCTCTTACTATTTCTGAATGTTTTCTAACAATAAAGGCTGCTGATCTATGTGGACTATCTGATTTTCTTATTACTTTTAATTTTAACAAATCTTCTACATGCATTTTAAAATCTTCTAAGTCTAGGTTTGTTGCTTCTATATTTTTACATCTGATTATGTATTCTAGGTTCAAAATCTTAAGCTCGCATGTAATCTTGTCTTTTTCCCAATACTTTAGAACATTTTCTCCTAAAATTTCCATTTTTTCTAATTTAGAAATTAAGCTTTCTATGTCTTGTTCTATTACTAAGGTATAGTAAATCTTTTCGTTGTCTAAAAATTCTATTGGGCTAAAATCAGAGTCTTCTAAGTTGTCAAATTCATTTTCTAATTCCTCATCTTCTATTGTTTGTTTTTCTATTAACTAACATTCTCTTTCTATTTTACAGGGGCATTCTTTTTTGCTACTACTCCCAATATATATATATATATACTAGTTTTAAGTCCGTGTGTTGCACGTGTAGCAATTATAATATTGTAGAATTTAGGACAAATAAATGAATATTGGTCAAATTGGACTTTGTTGAGTAACTCGACAAAATGTTATTAAGCATTAATCTTATTTAAAAAAAAGGTAGTCGAGTAACGCGACAAAAACCCAAAAAAAAAAAAAATTCAAACATAAAAAACATATTTAGAAAAAATAAAAAATAATGTTGTCCAGTAAAAATAAAATATTTACAATTTTATTTTACTTTGTTGTTATTAGTTTTTATCTTGTTTATTTAAAGAGGATGACAAAATAAAATTTGCAACAAAATTCAAAGGTCGGGGATGGCCAATGCTAAAAAAAAAGTTATGAGCAAATTTGTTATGAATTGAAAAGGTTGTGGACCAAAAGTGCAAATTACAAAAAAAAAATTGGCTAAAAACCCACACAACAAAAAAAAAAGAAAAAAAAAATTCCAAATGACTTTGCCGAAATAACTCGGCAAAGTTTAAAAAAAAAAAAAATCAAATCACTTTGCCGAGTTACTCGGCAAAGTAAATAAAAAAAAAATCACTTTGCCGAGTAACTCGGCAAAGTAAAAAAAAAAAAAAAAAAATCCAAAATACTTTGTCGAATAACTCGACATAGTTATTAAAAAAAAATTAAAAAGACTTTGTCGAGAAAGTCATTAAAAAAAATTCAATCAAAAGACTAACTCGAAAAAGTTTTGATTTTATTTTTTATTTTTTAATTGTAACTTGAAAAATTGTTGTCGAGTTACTCGATAAAATTTTTTTTTTTTTTTTTTTTTTGTAACTTGTAAAAATCTTAATTTTTTTTAACAAAAAAATAAAATCAAATAAAAATCAAATGGCCAAAATAAGGTAGTGTTACTAAAATTTCTTCACTTAGTCATGGATTAAGAGAAATTCTTTTGATATAGAAAACGATCACCGAACAAGATAAAATTTTCAGGAAACATAGAATACTCGTGTAGCTACTACACATCAAAATTTAATAGTTCGACGGCATGTTTCAGCTTACTAAAATGCTTACCGAAACATCCTAGGCAGTTTCTTGGATTCATGATGTCGCAGTTTACAAAATTGTCCATAACTTGAGTTATATAACATGAAATTATGTAAAACCAAAGCCAATGGTTAGGTAACCCATAGGGCTATCGTCTCCAACTGGAATTATGTAAAAATACTTGATATATAAGGTGCATCAGATTTTTGAGTTGGACAACAGAAACTGCAACTTAGAGAAACATGAAATTAGTAAAACCTTTCAATTCACATCATTAACATGTAATTAAAACATGGGAATCCACTAAAACTACCACAAAACCAAGGTCCACAAAAGTTTAAGAAGATATTTACACTACTTAAAGTTTTTTGATTGGTTTATAATAGCGATTCCGGCACGTCAACGGCATGAATTTGAAAAACTGCCTAGGAGGTTTTGGTGAACATTTTAGTATGCCGAAACATACCGTCGGACTACCAATTTTTGATATGTGGTAGCTACCTGAGTATTCTATGTCCCCTAAAAATTTCGTATCGTTCGGAGATCGTTTCTATGTCAAAGAATTTTTTTCGACTCCATAACCAGGTGAAGAAAATGTTCAAAATAAGGGCAATGTTACTAAAATTTCTTTACACGGTCATAGAGTAACAAAAATTTCTTTGACATAGAAAACAATCACCGAAAAATATGAAATTTTCAGGGAACATAGAATACTCATTTAGATACCACATATCAAAATTTGATAGTCCGACGGCATGTTTCGGCTAACTAAAATGCTCATCGAAACATCCTAGACAGTTTCTCGGATTCATGTGGTCGCAGTTTACAAAATTGTCCATAACATGAGTTATATAACATGAAATTATGTGAAACCAAAGCCAATGGTTAGGTAACCCATAGGGCTATCGTCTCCAACTGGAATTATGTAAAAATACTTAATATATAAGGTGCAGCAGATTTTTGAGTTGAACAACAGAAACTGCAGCTTAGAGAAACATGAAATTTAGCAAAACCTTTCAAGTTCACATCATTAACGTGTAACCAAAACATGGGAATCCACTAAAACTACCACAAAACCAAGGTCCACAAAATTTTAAGAAGATATTTACACTAATTAAAGTTTTTTGATTGGTTTATAATAGCGATTCTGGTACACGACGGCATGAATCTGAAAAACTGCCTATGAGGTTTCGCGTTGAGCATTTCAGTATGCCTAAACATACCGTCGGACTACCAATTTTTGATATGTGGTAGCTACCTGAGTATTCTATGTCCCCTGAAAATTTCGTATTATTCGGTAATCGTTTTCTATGTCAAAGAATTTTTTTTTACTCCATGACTGGGTGAAGAAAATTTTCAAAATAAAGGCAGTGTTACTAAAATTTCTTCACCCGGTCATGGAGTAACAAAAATTTCTTTGACATAGAAAACGATCACTGAAAAATATAAAATTTTCAAGGAACATAGAATACTCATTTAGCTACCACATATCAAAATTTGATAATCCGACGGCATGGTTCGGCTTACTAAAATGCTCACCGAAACATCCTAGGCAGTTTCTCGGATTCATGCGATCGCAGTTTACAAAATTGTCCATAACTTGAGTTATATAACATGAAATTATGTGAAACCAAAGTCAATGGTTAGGTAACCCATAGGGCTATCGTATCCAACTGGAATTGCGAAAAAATACTTAATATATAAGGTGCAACAGATTTGTGAGTTGGACAACAGAAAATACAGCTTAGAGAAACATGAAGTTTAGCAAAACCTTTCAAGTTTACATCATTAACGTGTAATCAAAATATGGGAATCTACTAAAACTACCACAAAACCAATGCCCACAAAATTTTAAGAAGATATTTACACTACTTAAAGTTTTTTGATTTGTTTATAATAGCGATTTCGGCACGTCGACGGCATGAATCCAAAAAAACTGCCTAGGAGGTTTTGGTGAGCATTTTAGTATGCCTAAACATGCCGTCGGACTACCAATTTTTGATATGTGGTAGCTACCTGAGTATTATATGTCCCCTGAAAATTTTATATTGTTCGGTGATCGTTTTCTATATCAAAGAATTTTTTGTTACTCAATGACCAGGTGAAGAAAATTTTCAAAATAAGGGTAGTGTTACTAAAATTTCTTCACCCGCTTATGGAGTAACACAAATTTCTTTGACATAGAAAACAATCACCGAAAAATATAAAATTTTGAGAGAACATAGAATACCCATTTAGCTACCACATATCAAAATTTGATAGTCCGACGGCATGTTTCGGCTTATTAAAATGCTCACCGAAACATCCTAGGCTGTTTCTCGGATTCATGCGGTCGCAGTTTACAAAATTGTTCATAGCTTGAGTTATATAATATGAAATTATGTGAAACCAAAGCCAATGGTTAGGTAACCCATAGGGCTATCGTCTCCAACTGGAATTATGTAAAAATACTTAATATATAAGGTGCAGCAGATTTTTGAGTTAGACAACAGAAACTGCAACTTAAAGAAACATGAAATTTAGCAAAACCTTTCAAATTCACATCATTAATGTATAACCAAAACATAGGAATCCACCTTTACCAACACTTGGTCCTCTGAACTTCGAACTTCTCTTTGGGAATACTACAATAAATCTTGGTTATCTTGATAGTGTTGAAATATCTTATTTTATGTGAATTTCGGATATAGAAATTTCTGTGTCATACCATAATAAGTTGGATATGTTGTTGGTCATTTCTTTGACTTCTTTATCTTTTATTTTATTTTATAGGACAAAAGGGTGAGATTTTCCACATAAAAAGAAGAAAAACAAAAAAAAAAAAAAGAAGGAGAAGTCAAAAAATACGGCTAACCATTCAAAAACAAAAAAAAATCAACAAAAGCTGATTTGTTAATAATTTAATGAATATTTGTGGGACAAAAGTGTGAGATTATGACAAAATTAGAATAATAAAACTCCAAAACTACGTCGTATTGGTTAAAGGGTGAACAGTAAACAGGTGATAGACACTTATATATATATATATATATATATATATATATATATATATAAGTTATTTTGCTTTATTAGAATTGATTCTGATGATTTTTGAGAATCTAACTTTGTTATTCTTTTATTAATTTCTTTACATAAGAAGATTGACAGTTTAGATAAAACTAAAATAGCAACTTCTTCATCTAATATAGAAAACGATTTAAGAAATTTAACAAGCCAATTAGAAAATTTTACTCTAAAGCCTTCAGGTAAAGAAAAAGTAACTAGAAAATTACCTAAAGAATTCAAATTTCCAGGATGAGTTTACAAACCCCTTTTCTAGGAAGATCTAGAACAGTCACAGAAGGAACTTCAAGACCCAGTACCTCAAGTATAGATAGATCCATTTTAGATAGATTGTTAAGAAGAACTGAACAAAATGATCAAAATATTGAAGAAATTTTAGATCCAGACCAAGATTATGTTAGATTTCAGACCCATGGATTAAGACTGTTAAACCCAGAAGTCCTTTACAACAGAGGAATTTTCGAGTCAAAAACACAATTTTTTAGACATAGTAGACAAGTTTCAATCCAATGCATAGGTAGCCAAGTAAGAAAATTAAATTTAATTTCAGAAGATTCTAAGAAAGAATTAAAAAAGAGAAACTATAGATTTATGCATTTAGGATTAATTGTCATAGGAATTAAAGGACTAACAAGAAAAAATTTATGGTGTAAAACTTTAATCACAATTTATGATGAGAGATTCAATAATATAGACAAAAGCCAAATTGCTAGTATGGAAGTAGACATGAATAGTAATCATGGAATAATATACTGTAACCCAGATTTCTTAATGACTATAAAAGATTTTTCAGATAAGATTAAAATAGGAATTCAGACTAGAGGATATGAAGACATTGATAGCGGAGAAAATCTTTTAATTCATATAGGATTTTTAGGAAGATGTTCCGTAAGTGCTCAGACTAAATATAAAATTTACATAGACAAGGTAGTAAATTTAATGAGTAGTAAAGGTATTAATATGGTCAAGCCAAAAGAATTTTCACCAGAACAACTTGCAGGATTAGAATGGGATTTAGACAAGTTCCTAGAACAAAAAGAAAAGACAATCATTTCTCCAACAGAAGCTTTAACTTATAGAGACATTCATGGAAGAACTAGTCTTAGGTTTATAAATTATGACCAAGTCGAAAGACAATCAGAAGATAATGAAGAAATAGAATCTGTTAGTGAACCATTCATTGATAATGTTCATATTGAACTTTTAGGAGAAGACTTAGATAGAATTGTCTTTCCTAAAGAATTAGAAATGAATTTAAGTAAAGAAGAACTACTTAAATTAGAGGACGAAATGTACCTTAGAAAACAGATTAATAAGAATGAATATTTATATTATAACTTAGATCAGAATATTAGAGTAGGAATAATTCAAGAAGAGTTTAGTGATAACTTCTCAGAAACAAGTCATGAAAAAGACCTTATGGATACACAAGCATATAAGACCATAGATGACACCCCTTTTGATAAGACTATAAAACATGAACCCTTTATATATGCACCAGGATTTCCTCCCAGAAGACCATATACTAAATATGATGAGACCCCAGAAGATTTAAAATATGTAGCCAAAGGTAGTGAAAGACCATTAGAAAATAGAATAGAATTCCAAACTACAAGTAAAGCTCAAATTTTAAATTTGACCGCACATGACCCTCAGATGTGGACTAATGTTATAAAAGTATGGAAGAATACTATTATAGGACATTACATTAGAAATTTTCAAGAAATGGAAGCATTAGACATGTATAGGTATTTAGAAACATTTTTAGGAGAAAGTACTAAGGCAATGTGGGAAGCCTATAAACAAGACAAAAAAGAAGAATTTGAACAGTTAGTCAGCCTAGGAAATAATCCATATAACTTTGTTAATAAGATACAAGTACTTATTACAGGATCAGACCCAAATTCAGGACAGATGAGTGTACAAAGAAAAGCTATGAGAGACTTAGAACAACTTAGTTTATATAAATGGACTAAAGGTAAATATGTTAAACAGTTTTTAAATGAATATCATTATTTAGTCTCAATCTCAGGTAACACTTTTAATCAAGAATTAGGACAGAAGTTATTTCATAAGCTACCAGGTCCATTAGGATTAGAAATTACAGAACAATGGAATAATTTAGAATCGGTAAAAGAATTTCCAGAAAAGAAATGGAGTATAGGACATAGGATACAACATGTAATAAGATGTTTAGAAGATAAATGTGTAACTTTACAAATACAGAAACAACTTAAGAAGACAGACTATAAATTCCGTAAAGATATTTTTACACCACAGACTTATGGTGCTTCAAAAACTACAAAGAAAAAATATAGGAAAGACAAAAAAGGTAAAAGAAAACCTTTAAAGAAGAGATATTTTCTCAGAAGATTTAATAAGAGAAAACCCTACTTAAATGAGAATAAACATGTTAGAAAGTTTAAACCAGACAGAACTTACAAAAATAAACTTAGTTGTTTTGTATGTAATAGTAACGAACATTTAGCAAGAACATGTCCTAAAAGACTAAATAATTATGATAAAAAGAGTACCTTGATAGAATGTACTAATGAAGATTTAATTTGTTTAGACGAATATATTTCAGATAATGAATCAATTTATAGCATAGTATCTATAGAAGAAAATTTTGAACAAGAAGAAAATTCAGACTATGAAATTTTAGAAGAATTTTCAAATTTTAAAAATAGTGAAGAATCAGAATCGGAAGAAGATTTAGATTTAGTACAAACAATAGATAGCTGTAATCATAATTGGCAGAAAAGAACTGGTACAGATAGTACAACATGTTTTATTTGTAACTGGTATCCAGCTAGAAAACTTAGAGCTAAGTGTAAAGAATGCTATAAAGAAGCATGTATTAAATGTTTAGAAACAAGTAGTTTAATTGATAAAGAAGAAATTAAGCCAGAAATTACATCAGAACAAATTGAGATTTCTGAAATTAGAATTCTTAGAAGAAGAATTGAAAATGTAGAAGATATGCAAAGATTATTAGTTCAAAGATTAGAAATTTTAGAATCTAATAATAAAGGTAAAGCAATCATGATAGAAGAACAATTTTCAGAAAATCCAGAATTAGTTCAGATAGTATGTAATTCAGAAAAACTTAAAAGCATCAAAGTTAAATGTCAAATTAGAATAGAAAATTATGTCATAAAATGTTTAGGATTAATAGACTCTGGATGTAGTAATTGTATAATTAATAAAAAACTAATCCCAGAAAAATATATAATAAAAGCAAATAAACCAATAGAAGCCCAACAAATGGACGGAGAACACTATAAATATACAGATCTTTTAAGACCAAATAGTAAAATTAGTTTTGAAACAAACTGCGGTCTTAGTATGGAATATACATTACCTAGAGACTCAACATGGGTAAGACCTTTAAATCTTAAAGATTCAGATTTTATTTTAGGACTAAGTTTTTTATTAAAAGACAATGGTAGTATTACAATTACAAAAGATTTTATACATTTCCAAAAACATACATTATTCAGTCCAACTCAGACTATATACTTTCCATCAGAGTGCGCTGAGAAGCGTGGTGGGAGTAGTAGTAAAAACGAATGTCCCTGTAAAATAGAAAGAGAATGTCAATTAATTGAGAATCAGACTTTAGAAGAAGAGAAATTAGAAAATGAAATGGATAACATAGAAGACGTTGATTATAGTCCTATAGAATTCTTAGACAATGAAAAAATTTATTATACTCTAGTAACAGAACAAGACATAGAAAGTTTAATCTCCAAATTAGAAAAGATGGAAATCTTAGGAGAAAATGTGTTAAAATATTGGGAAAAAGACAAAGTTATGTGTGAACTTAAGATTAAGAATCCAGAATACATAATCAGATGTAAAAATATAGAAGCAACAAATTTAGATTTAGAAGATTTTAAGATGCATGTTGAAGATCTTTTAAAATTAGGAGTAATAAGAAGATCAGAAAGTACCCATAGATCAGCAGCTTTTATAGTTAGAAAACATTCAGAAATAGTAAGAGGTAAAAGTAGAATGGTTTTTAATTATAAGAGACTTAACGACAATACAATAGAAGATGCATATAAATTGCCAGACAAAACGGTTTTAATCAATAGAATCCAGAACTGTAAAATTTTTAGTAAGTTTGATTTAAAGTCAGGTTTTTGGCAAGTTAGAATGCACCCAAATAGTGTAGAATGGACAGCCTTTACTTGTCCAGAAGGACATTTTGAATGGCTAGTCATGCCATTTGGCCTTAAGAACGCACCAAGTATTTTTCAGAGAAAGATGGATAGCATTTTTAATAAACATAGTAAATTTGTAGTTACATACATTGATGACATTTTAGTTTTTAGTAAAAACAGAAGAGACCATAGAGGACATTTACAGATCATCTTTTCAGAATTCATTGCACATGGTTTAATTATTAGTAAAAAGAAAATGGTGTTTTTTAAAGAACTTATAGATTTTTTAGGAGTAAAAATAGGACAAGGGAAAATATCCCTTCAACCTCATATAGCACAGAAAGCTTTAGAATTTCCCGACAGATTAGAAGATTTAAAACAGATCCAAAAATTCTTAGGATTAGTTAATTATGCTAGGCCCTTTATTAAGGATTTAGGAAAAATAGCAGGACCCTTATATTCAAAGACATCTCCCACGGGACAAAGACATTTCAATATAGAAGATGTTAAACTAGTCCAAGAAATTAAAGAAAAAATTAGAAAATTGCCAGAATTAGCAATGCCCCTAGACACAGACTTCTTGATCATTGAGACAGACGGTAGTATTTTAGGTTGGGGAGCAATTTTGCTTTGTAAACCTAATAAATACGCAGACAAATCTACAGAAAGAATATGTAGATACAATAGCGGAAACTATAAGGAAAAAGGAAATTTAAGTAGTATAGATGCAGAATTATTAGCAATAAATTATGCCTTAGATAGCTTTGAATTGTTTATAGTTTCTAAAAACGAAATTTTGATTAGAACTGATTGCGCAGCTATTGTTTCTTTTTACAATAAGCTTAAGCTAGACTCTAAGAAAAGTAGTAGAAGAAGATTGTTGAATTTTGTAGATAGAATCACAAATACAGGTATTAATATAGAATTTGAACACATTAAAGGAAAAGATAATAAAGCAGCAGACATTTTAAGTAGAATGATAACAGTTAAAGATTTTTAAATATTTGTTTTAACTGTTTCTTTTACAGATGTCCAGACCTCCTTTAAGACCAGGAATCCCGCCAGGGAATTCCTTTGCTTCTTCTGCTTTGCTTCAGACTTCATCTAGCCAGAACAGACTTTTTTATCAAGACAAGCTTAGATTTGGTAATCAAGAACTTTTATGCTTTCCTTCTAGTAATATTTCTTTTAAGATTTTACCGCATATTTCATTATCTAGAGAAGAAAAATGCATTTTAGACAATTTGTGGATTTCTTACAATAAGAATCCAAAAGACCAAAAATATTTTCTTGCATGCATGAATGCATTATCAGAATTCTTTAATCAGAATAAAAATAAGTTCAAATTTTATGTAGTCATCAAAGGAAAGACACCAGGAATTTTCCATACCTGGGTGGAAGTAGTTGAAAATATTAACAATTTTAAAGACCCTCTTTACAAAGGATTTACGAGTTTTCAAGAAGCCTTAGATTGTGCTAGACATCTCATAGGTTTAAATTTCTTTATTTCTCCATCTTTAAGAAGTTTCCAAGATGCACCATTAGATTTTTCTCCAAGTAAAGACAAAAAGATTTTCTGCACTCATTGTGAGTGTATGCAAAGGAATTTTAAAATTTTGAATGAATCAAATGAAGCATTAATTTTAGAAAGAATTTCTTTACAAAAGAAAATTACTTCATTAGAAAAAGAAGTCATGAACTTGAAGATGATTTATCCAAAAGGTACTACTGAGCCAATTAAGTCAGTAGCTAGTCCGGTTCAAACGGTAACCGGTAAAGACTCACCAAACCCGTTGATAGTTGTGGACTTACCAAAAGTCCAACAGACTCAGGGAACTGTTGATTTCCTTACCAATTCAGAAAAGACCCAAATCTGGGACACCCTTGGCTAGCCCAGTGGCAAAATTGATTTTTTAGTGGACTATTCTTCAAACCCATCTCACGGTCCATCTAAAAATCCAGACTCTCAGAAAAGTCCATCTCAAGAATCAAATCCTCAAGATAGTAAAGGAAAAGAAATTTTACAAGATAGTCAAGACCTTGAGGATGACATTGTTTCTTTAGACAAAATTCTTTCCCAAATGCGGGAATGGCAAAAAGATGAGAACAAGAAAACATTAAAGAGAAAGACTCTAAAAAAGAAGAAAAATAAAAAGAACTCAGAAAAGAATCTTGGTACTATTATAGAAGAAGCTCTAGAAAAGGTTTTGTCAAAAAGAGAAAATTACAAAGAAAAAGACATCCAATGTCAAGAACATGAAAACCGAGAACCAGAAAGATCAGAACCCTCTGAAGAAGGTGATGATTTTAGAGGAGAAAATGAAAGAATTGGTTGCAACAATTCAGATTCGGGAATGTCCTTTTTCCCTACAGTAGAACATAATTTGGATACGTAAGAAAGATTTCGTTACAGATCTTTGCTATTTTCAACCCAGATTTTTTCAAGAACACTTGGCAAAGAATCGTGGTTCAGAATCCTTTTCCAGATCATGCCAGACAAGTGATTTTGAAATTTTGAGACTCTGCCAAAATCCAAAAGAAGTTGAAGATTCTCAAGACAAACAGAAAAAGACAAACAAGATACTGTTTACTTTTTGAAATTCTGCAAGAAAACAATTTTGAAGAACTGTGCAAATATTGAATTTTCTGCCGTTTTTCAGAAAAAGAGATTTGATTTCAGACAGACCACTGTGCAACTTTTGAAAAAGAATCTCAATCAGACAGCCTCAGAAGAAATTTTTCAAAGATGCTCAGACAATTTGCTGTATATCTTTTGAAAAAGATAGACAGCTGGATCAAATTTCAGAAGATTTTTCATTCCAAGATTTGGCCAGAAGTTTCTCGGTGAAACGCGTGCCAAAAAGAAAAAGAGAAAAAGACAGAAAGAAGACAACACGTGGAAAGAAGAATGATTCTTACTTTTAGATTTACTTTCAGACTGTTGTTTCGCTCCCAAGAATTTCTCTATATAAGGAGAAATATTTCATTTGTAGTATGCATGTTCGCATAGTTCACACAACTCAAAACACACAACACACTACTTTGAAAATCCTCTCCTTATAGTTAGAAAAATTCTCAATCCAAAAAAGTGTAGAAAGCTTGTAATCAGGTACAATTTATTTTTGTAATTTAGTTTTTCATTAGATTTCGGGATTTTCCGAAAGGGAAATCCTTAGTAGTAATTTCTTTTATGTATTAACAGATCTCCAAAAAATGTTATTTTAGTATATTTTTATGAAGTTTTTAATTTCAGTTAAAATGTGTTGTTAATATTTGTTGTATCATCATTTCATCCTATGCATGTTATAAAAGCATAACTTGATTTTTAGAAGCCATACTGTTTCTAAATTAATCCTGAGTGACCCAAATGAGTAAGGATTGTAGGCCGGAGGGAGCCTTAGATGTCCTTTAGATGTTGGGGAAAGGGAATCAATTAATTTAGGAATTTATTAAGGGAGTGCCAGTGGTAACCTTAATGAAAAGAATCAGGTTCAAGTTAACATATCTTAGGTGGTGATATTTATGTTTCAATTTTCAGTTAAAAAAAAAAAAAAAAGGAGATTTGTTAAGACGTTTAGAGAATTTATGAAAAGGGAAGTACCGAGTAGGATAAAAGTAAAATTTTTTGAAAAACAAATTTTATGAACCAATCAAGCTCAAACACAAACGAAGCCTCTAGTTCAGGAAGCAAAGAAATTAAATTATCTTTAGACCTTTTAGAAAGTTTTAATTTTCTGTTATTAGAAAATAGTAGAGAATTAGAAAGGGTAAGGAAAAGCCTAGGACAGAAATATAAGATTTTAGACAAAGTAATTAAAGAATTTTCAGAATTAGATTCATCTTTATTAGAACAAGATATTATTTTACAGGATAAAGATCTTAATTTATTAGAACAAAGAATAGAAGAATTACAAGAGATAGTAATTTTCGAATCAATAGATCTAGACAGTCAATTTATAGATTATTATTTAAAAATAAAAGAAATAATAGAAAATTTAGACTTCCGCATTAAGCAGATTAAACAAGATTCTGCTAACTCTGCCAACTCTGCTAACCAACCTTGAGAAAGACCCTTCTACGCCAGTGGCTGAGTCTCTCTCTTCGCACCCCACCTCTATTAAAACATAAATATCACCACCTAAGACATGTTAACTTGAACCTGATTCTTTTCATTAAGGTTACCACTGGCATTCCCTTAATAAATTCCTAAATTAATTGATTCCCTTTCCCCAACATCTAAAGGACATCTAAGGCTCCCTCCGGCCTACAATCCTTACTCATTTGGGTCACTCAGGATTAATTTAGAAACAGTATGGCTTCTAAAAATCAAGTTATGCTTTTATAACATGCATAGGATGAAATGATGATACAACAAATATTAACAACACATTTTAACTGAAATTAAAAACTTCATAAAAATATACTAAAATAACATTTTTTTGGAGATCTGCTAATACATAAAAGAAATTACTACTAAGGATTTCCCTTTCGAAAAATTCCAAAATCTAATGAAAAACTAAATTACAAAAATAAATTGTACCTGATTACAAGCTTTCTACACTTTTTTGGATTGAGAATTTTTCTAACTATAAGGAGAAGATTTTCAAAGTAGTGTGTTGTGTGTTTTGAGTTGTGTGAACTATGCGAACATGCATACTACAAATGAAATATTTCTCCTTATATAGAGAAATTCTTGGGAGCGAAACAACAGTCTGAAAGTAAATCTAAAAGTAAGAATCATTCTTCTTTCCACGTGTTGTCTTCTTTCTGTCTTTTTCTCTTTTTCTTTTTGGCACGCGTTTCACCGAGAAACTTCTGGCCAAATCTTGGAATGAGAAATCTTCTGAAATTTGATCCAGCTGTCTATCTTTTTCAAAAGATATACAACAAATTGTCTGAGCATCTTTGAAAAATTTCTTCTGAGGCTGTCTGATTGAGATTCTTTTTCAAAAGTTGCACAGTGGTCTGTCTGAAATCAAATCTCTTTTTCTGAAAAACGGCAGAAAATTCAATATTTGCACAGTTCTTCAAAATTGTTTTCTTGCAGAATTTCAAAAAGTAAACAGTAACTTGTTTGTCTTTTTCTGTTTGTCTTGAGAATCTTCAACTTCTTTTGGATTTTGGCAGAGTCTCAAAATTTCAAAATCACTTGTCTGGCATGATCTGGAAAAGGATTCTGAACCACGATTCTTTGCCAAGTGTTCTTGAAAAAATCTGGGTTGAAAATAGCAAAGATCTGTAACGAAATCTTTCTTACATATCCAAATTATGTTCTGCTGTAGGGGAAAAGGACATTCCCGAATCTGAATTGTTGCAACCAATTCTTTCATTTTCTCCTCTAAAATCATCACCTTCTTCAGAGGGTTCTGATCTTTCTGGTTCTGGGTTTTCATGTTCTTGACATTGGATGTCTTTTTCTTTGTAATTTTCTCTTTTTGACAAAACCTTTTCTAGAGCTTCTTCTATAATAGTACCAAGATTCTTTTCTGAGTTCTTTTTATTTTTCTTCTTTTTTAGAGTCTTTCTCTTTAATGTTTTCTTGTTCTCATCTTTTTGCCATTCCCGCATTTGGGAAAGAATTTTGTCTAAAGAAACAATGTCATCCTCAGGATCTTGACTATCTTGTAAAATTTCTTTTCCTTTACTATCTTGAGGATTTGATTCTTGAGATGGACTTTTCTGAGAGTCTGGATTTTTAGATGGACCGTGAGATGGGTTTGAAGAATAGTCCACTAAAAAATCAATTTTGCCACTGGGCTGGCCAAGGGTGTCCCAGATTTGGGTCTTTTCTGAATTGGTAAGGAAATCAACAGTTCCCTGAGTCTGTTGGACTTTTGGTAAGTCCACAACCATCAACGGGTTTGGTGAGTCTTTACCGGTTACCGTTTGAATCGGACTAGCTACTGACTTAATTGGCTCAGTAGTACCTTTTGGATAAATCATCTTCAAGTTATGACTTCTTTTTCTAATGAAGCAATTTTCTTTTGTAAAGAAATTCTTTCTAAAATTAATGCTTCATTTGATTCATTCAAAATTTTAAAATTCCTTTGCATACACTCACAATGAGTGCAGAAAATCTTTTTGTCTTTACTTGGAGAAAAATCTAATGGTGCATCTTGGAAACTTCTTAAAGATGGAGAAATAAAGAAATTTAAACCTATGAGATGTCTAGCACAATCTAAGGCTTCTTGAAAACTCGTAAATCCTTTGTAAAGAGGGTCTTTAAAATTGTTAATATTTTCAACTACTTCCACCCAGGTATGGAAAATTCCTGGTGTCTTTCCTTTGATGACTACATAAAATTTGAACTTATTTTTATTCTGATTAAAGAATTCTGATAATGCATTCATGCATGCAAGAAAATATTTTTGGTCTTTTGGATTCTTATTGTAAGAAATCCACAAATTGTCTAAAATGCATTTTTCTTCTCTAGATAATGAAATATGCGGTAAAATCTTAAAAGAAATATTACTAGAAGGAAAGCATAAAAGTTCTTGATTACCAAATCTAAGCTTGTCTTGATAAAAAAGTCTGTTCTGGCTAGATGAAGTCTGAAGCAAAGCAGAAGAAGCAAAGGAATTCCCTGGCGGGATTCCTGGTCTTAAAGGAGGTCTGGACATCTGTAAAAGAAACAGTTAAAACAAATATTTAAAAATCTTTAACTGTTATCATTCTACTTAAAATGTCTGCTGCTTTATTATCTATTCCTTTAATGTGTTCAAATTCTATATTAATACCTGTATTTGTGATTCTATCTACAAAATTCAACAATCTTCTTCTACTACTTTTCTTAGAGTCTAGCTTAAGCTTATTGTAAAAAGAAACAATAGCTGCGCAATCAGTTCTAATCAAAATTTCTTTTTTAGAAACTATAAACAATTCAAAGCTATCTAAGGCATAATTTATTGCTAATAATTCTGTATCTATACTACTTAAATTTCCTTTTTCCTTATAGTTTCCGCTATTGTATCTACATATTCTTTCTGTAGATTTGTCTGCGTATTTATTAGGTTTACAAAGCAAAATTGCTCCCCAACCTAAAATACTACCGTCTGTCTCAATGATCAAGAAGTCTGTGTCTAGGAGCATTGCTAATTCTGGCAATTTTCTAATTTTTTCTTTAATTTCTTGGACTAGTTTAACATCTTCTATATTGAAATGTCTTTCTCCCGTGGGAGATGTCTTTGAATATAAGGGTCCTGCTATTTTTCCTAAATCCTTAATAAAGGGCCTAGCATAATTAACTAATCCTAAGAATTTTTGGATCTGTTTTAAATCTTCTAATCTGTCGGGAAATTCTAAAGCTTTCTGTGCTATATGAGGTTGAAGGGATATTTTCCCTTGTCCTATTTTTACTCCTAAAAAATCTATAAGTTCTTTAAAAAACACCATTTTCTTTTTACTAATAATTAAACCATGTGCAATGAATTCTGAAAAGATGATCTGTAAATGTCCTCTATGGACTCTTCTGTTTTTACTAAAAACTAAAATGTCATCAATGTATGTAACTACAAATTTACTATGTTTATTAAAAATGCTATCCATCTTTCTCTGAAAAATACTTGGTGCGTTCTTAAGGCCAAATGGCATGACTAGCCATTCAAAATGTCCTTCTGGACAAGTAAAGGCTGTCCATTCTATACTATTTGGGTGCATTCTAACTTGCCAAAAACCTGACTTTAAATCAAACTTACTAAAAATTTTACAGTTCTGGATTCTATTGATTAAAACCATTTTGTCTGGCAATTTATATGCATCTTCTATTGTATTGTCGTTAAGTCTCTTATAATTAAAAATCATTCTACTTTTACCTCTTACTATTTCTGAATGTTTTCTAACTATAAAAGCTGCTGATCTATGGGGACTTTCTGATCTTCTTATTACTCCTAATTTTAAAAGATCTTCAACATGCATCTTAAAATCTTCTAAATCTAAATTTGTTGCTTCTATATTTTTACATCTGATTATGTATTCTGGATTCTTAATCTTAAGTTCACACATAACTTTGTCTTTTTCCCAATATTTTAACACATTTTCTCCTAAGATTTCCATCTTTTCTAATTTGGAGATTAAACTTTCTATGTCTTGTTCTGTTACTAGAGTATAATAAATTTTTTCATTGTCTAAGAATTCTATAGGACTATAATCAACGTCTTCTTTGTTATCTATTTCATTTTCTAATTTCTCTTCTTCTAAAGTCTGATTCTCAATTAATTGACATTCTCTTTCTATTTTACAGGGACATTCTTTTTTACTACTACTCCCACCACGCTTCTCAGCGCACTCTGATGGAAAGTATATAGTCTGAGTTGGACTGAATAATGTATGTTTTTGGAAATGTATAAAATCTTTTGTAATTGTAATACTACCATTGTCTTTTAATAAAAAACTTAGTCCTAAAATAAAATCTGAATCTTTAAGATTTAAAGGTCTTACCCATGTTGAGTCTCTAGGTAATGTATATTCCATACTAAGACCGCAGTTTGTTTCAAAACTAATTTTACTATTTGGTCTTAAAAGATCTGTATATTTATAGTGTTCTCCGTCCATTTGTTGGGCTTCTATTGGTTTATTTGCTTTTATTATATATTTTCTTAAGTTGTTTCTGTATTTGTAAAGTTACACATTTATCTTCTAAACATCTTATTACATGTTGTATCCTATGTCCTATACTCCATTTCTTTTCTGGAAATTCTTTTACCGATTCTAAATTATTCCATTGTTCTGTAATTTCTAATCCTAATGGACCTGGTAGCTTATGAAATAACTTCTGTCCTAATTCTTGATTAAAAGTGTTACCTGAGATTGAGACTAAATAATGATATTCATTTAAAAACTGTTTAACATATTTACCTTTAGTCCATTTATATAAACTAAGTTGTTCTAAGTCTCTCATAGCTTTTCTTTGTACACTCATCTGTCCTGAATTTGGGTCTGATCCTGTAATAAGTACTTGTATCTTATTAACAAAGTTATATGGATTATTTCCTAGGCTGACTAACTGTTCAAATTCTTCTTTTTTGTCTTGTTTATAGGCTTCCCACATTGCCTTAGTACTTTCTCCTAAAAATGTTTCTAAATACCTATACATGTCTAATGCTTCCATTTCTTGAAAATTTCTAATGTAATGTCCTATAATAGTATTCTTCCATACTTCTATAACATTAGTCCACATCTGAGGGTCATGTGCGGTCAAATTTAAAATTTGAGCTTTACTTGTAGTTTGGAATTCTATTCTATTTTCTAATGGTCTTTCACTACCTTTGGCTACATATTTTAAATCTTCTGGGGTCTCATCATATTTAGTATATGGTCTTCTGGGAGGAAATCCTGGTGCATATATAAATGGTTCATGTTTTATAGTCTTATCAAAAGGGGTGTCATCTATGGTCTTATATGCTTGTGTATCCATAAGGTCTTTTTCATGACTTGTTTCTGAGAAGTTATCACTAAACTCTTCTTGAATTATTCCTACTCTAATATTCTGATCTAAGTTATAATATAAATATTCATTCTTATTAATCTGTTTTCTAAGGTACATTTCGTCCTCTAATTTAAGTAGTTCTTCTTTACTTAAATTCATTTCTAATTCTTTAGGAAAGACAATTCTATCTAAGTCTTCTCCTAAAAGTTCAATATGAACATTATCTATGAATGGTTCACTAACAGATTCTATTTCTTCATTATCTTCTGATTGTCTTTCGACTTGGTCATAATTTATAAACCTAAGACTAGTTCTTCCATGAATGTCTCTATAAGTTAAAGCTTCTGTTGGAGAAAAAATTGTCTTTTCTTTTTGTTCTAGGAACTTGTCTAAATCCCATTCTAATCCTGCAAGTTGTTCTGGTGAAAATTCTTTTGGCTTGACCATATTAATACATTTACTACTCATTAAATTTACTACCTTGTCTATGTAAATTTTATATTTAGTCTGAGCACTTACGGAACATCTTCCTAAAAATCTTATATGAATTAAAAGATTTTCTCCGCTATCAATGTCTTCATATCCTCTAGTCTGAATTCCTATTTTAATCTTATCTGAAAAATCTTTTATAGTCATTAAGAAATCTGGGTTACAGTATATTATTCCATGATTACTATTCATGTCTACTTCTATACTAGCAATTTGGCTTTTGTCTATATTATTGAATCTTTCATCATAAATTGTGATTAAAGTTTTACACCCTAAATTTTTTCTTGTTAGTCCTTTAATTCCTATGACAATTAATCCTAAATGCATAAATCTATAGTTTCTCTTTTTTAATTCTTTCTTAGAATCTTCTGAAATTAAATTTAATTTTCTTACTTGGCTACCTATGCATTGGATTGAAACTTGTCTACTATGTCTAAAAAATTGTGTTTTTGACTCGAAAATTCCTCTGTTGTAAAGGACTTCTGGGTTTAACAGTCTTAATCCATGGGTCTGAAATCTAACATAATCTTGGTCTGGATCTAAAATTTCTTCAATATTTTGATCATTTTGTTCAGTTCTTTTTAACAATCTATCTAAAATGGATCTATCTATACTTGAGGTATTGGGTCTTGAAGTTCCTTCTGTGACTGTTCTAGATCTTTCTAGAAAAGGGGTTTGTAAACTCATCCTGGAAACTTGAATTCTGTAGTAATTTCCATAAAGAACCAAAAGGAATAACAAAGTTAGATTCTCAAAAATCATCAGAATCAATTCTAATAAGGCAAAATAACTTTATTATTACTTTATTAATTTCTTTACATAAGAAGATTGATAGTTTAGATAAAACTAAAATAGCAACTTCTTCATCTAATATAGAAAACGATTTAAGAAATTTAACAAGCCAATTAGAAAATTTTACTCTAAAGCCTTCAGGTAAAGAAAAAGTAACTAGAAAATTATATATATATATATATATATATATATAATTTTCTAGTTACTTTTTCTTTACCTGAAGGCTTTAGAGTAAAATTTTCTAATTGGCTTGTTAAATTTCTTAAATATATATATATATTAACACATATTATGGATCCTGGACTTAACTTAGAGAGTACGAAAGTAACAATAATGACAATTTCAAAAAAATTAACTTATGAAAATCCAATATGTGTACTAATTTAGAACAAACTTTATGTTCTATGCATGAGATCTATGCTGAAAAGGCCAATACGAATGTTGTACAACTCTCTAATCCAACTTATACTTCGTCATCAACTGATGACATTGACTTATGGAGTTACGTTATACACATAGGAATAGTCAAGGTCAAGGTCAAGGTCAACAATCAGTTGGTACTTCTTTTAGTTCTTCCCTTCCCCGTTCTAATGATACACATAGTTAGTTAGGTATTTTACGCATGATGTGCTTAGTATGTTAGATGACGAAAAGAGAAAATTTTTTGATATACTACGATGGTAGAGACAACATCAACGTAGTTACCCAATTCTTTTAAAAATGGCACGTGATCTACTAACACATCCGGTCTCAACTGTAGTATCAGAGGCTGCATTTAGTACAAGTGACAGAGTTTTGTCTGATATCAGGTTAAGACTCAAAGTCGACATTTTAAAAAGCTTACTGTGTCTAAAGAATTTGGATGACGTCGAATTTCGAATCCAAGACAAAGTTGACAAAATAATGTCCAAAGAACTTGAAGATTTGAATATGAATTATTCAGATTCGCAGTAAGTATTATTTTGCATTAGTATTTGATATTTTTTTTCTTATTTTAATAAAAAAATTATACACGTAATATTTTATTCGTGTACAATTTAAACCCCGCCTACTTTCAAAGTAGTTGATCCCAAGCCCGGAAAAATAATGAGAGTTTTCAATATTTAATTTTTAACATAAAAGATTCTCTATGTTGTATTTCTTTTTTATTTTCAAATTTTAAAAAAAATTTAAAAAAATTTGAGGGCCGAACCGAATGCCCACTTTGGAGACGAGCCAAGCTCGTTTTTTATGGGCCGAGCCATTGCCATGCCTAATCTATTATTCACAAACGTAAAAGTTGATAGGTTTTAGCCTCTCCGTGGAAGCCAAGTCTAACTACAAGATAAGCTTCAAAAATCTCACGTCAAGAATTGTGAAGACGACACAGGACCGTGGCCACAAAATAATGTTCAAATTTGACAATCTTCCTAGAGATCTTAGTCTTCATCCATACCGTTAGCAAGAATATAAGCATTGGTTTATACCCCTACTTCCATCGCAAGGATTGCCGTATGCCAGAGTAGATAAGCCCCAGGGACCACCCCTATCGAGCAAACTAGGAAGAACGAGATGGCATCACTGACTTTAGCAATAACAGTTCTTACAAATGGCATCGTGATATCAGCCAGTTCGATGAACAAACTGAAGTAGTACCTCCTGCCCCATAAAACTAGATATTAAAATTGAATTACAGCATCCAGAACTTGGCTGATAGTGCGAATAGGAATTATCTAGACATGATAAGATCACGAAACTGTTGCCAACCTTCCAAATGAAGCAAACACAAGCCAAGAATAATTCTTAATTTTCCTATCCTTCTTTGCATCTATCAATATAAAGGAATTTTCCCAGTAATCAGTATCTAATGGGCACGTCATCTTTGTCATTCAATGTCTCTTAGTGGCAAATGACGTTTTCTGGAATTAGAAGAAAATGAAAATTCCCTGTGCTTTGACAGGTTTAGCACGAAATCACAAATCTCTATTTCCCCTTGGAAGTGCCATATTTAAGCATTATTATGCAAGCTTTCTTCTGCATACAATTATTTATCCATTTTAATCCTGAAGGAAATTTGGTGTTCTTGAACTCAACTTCACAAAATTTGCAGGGATGGCCTGGTTCAACCTACAGAAATGTCTGTCATGTGATCTACAGCAAAACCAGTTGCATTACATTCTGATGGATATCTTCAAAAATAAAATTTCCAATGAAAATATTTCAATTGGAATGAAGGCCAATTAAATGTTGGAAGTAGCATCATAATTCCTGGAAATATCACAGACATCTATGAGATATTATTATAAAAAACACGTGCATGATGCATGTAATGACAAGAAAAATGTGAGTAAAACATACCACCCAGTCAAGGTTCTTAATTCCTTGGTCCGTTTAACCGATATAGAGATATGGCTGATCGCAACACAACGCAATGAAGATGACATGGGTACTGATTTCTTCAAGCTAAGCTTCTCCCACCAATTAAAATTTTCAGCCCCACTACTGCTAAGCAGGGCCGGTTCTGACATTTTCGGGACCCGAGGCGAGGTCCAAAATTTAGGCCCCCAAATCAAGAAGTCATAGTCGGCTGTTGGTGGGTTGGACTTCAAATTTTTTTTTTTTAAAATATAGGCCCCTTCAATTTTGGGTCATTATTTAATAATACAGAATGCAGCTTGCTTTGTTTTGTTGGACTTCAAACTTTTATACAAATATTTTTTATTGGGCAACTTTATTTTATTTTTTATTTTATTTTTTTTTTTTTACGAAAATGGGCCCCCTCCAATTTTGGTCCCGAGGCGGTCGCCTCATTCGTCTCGGCCCAAAACCGGCCTGCTGATAGGCTCCTCAATGAGTTGGTTTTGAAGTACGCGAAGGTCGAACTGATCTGCATACACGCATACAACAGAGTGCAAGTTCTGATACAACCATTAGTTCAGCGACACCCATTAACCAGAAATAACTCTTCTTTACATGATACTTCAGACATAATATCCATTAAAATTCCAGTAGTGCAATATTTGCAATGAACATAACATCCATCAAATTCCAGGAGTGTTAACACTTGAAATGTGTTGTAGCTCTACAAGAATAATCATAGATCACATTAGAGGTTATTAGAACCCAATCTCGAAAACTGTTCAAGTTGCCGATCTACTATGTTTCATATCAAGAAGAGTCACTTCTCTATATCTCTGATTAAAAGCTTCTATCTCTTCTCAAAACTTACAGTTTGTAAGAAATTGAGGTATACATGCACATCGAAAATTAAATGTTCAATTCCTTTAAGCTCGGATCAACCTTGTATTTAGAGAGAATTCGTGATAGAAAATTACCTTTGATGAATATCTTGAATCTGATTATCTGATTAGCTGAAGGTGCGATCTTCAATACCACAGCTGTCCAATTGTCCAGCCTCCAATGGTGATCCACACAGCAAGAACAGATCTGGACTTCCACGATCAAGAACAGATGAAAGCAGAACCTTTTGGAAGAAAATCGTATTTTGGTTGTCTTTTACAAGTGCTAGCAAGTAATTAAAGATCAACTTTTGTGATTAATTTGCTGTGGCCTTGTATATATAGGTAGGGCTAACCCTAGCTCTAGTTCTAGTCCAACTAGAACCCATCAACAAACGGGCTCAATTAATTAATCTAATTAGTTAATTTGGTCCAATAAGTAATTAAGTCCGACCCAACTATTTGGATCTTGGACATTAATTCTTACAATCTCCCACTTGGATAATGTCCAATTCCAGATGCTCAATTCTCACTTTATGTGTGTGACCCATTAGGTTTCCTTTCACGATGGCAAACACAGTGATATTCTCATCGATTCACCGAGATCGATCAATTCACGTCGCCGTCCAAGATTGACATCTAGCAATGTGTCAAGGCAATCTATGTGAAAGAAAATGTCATCTGGTATGACATAACCAATATATGTACGGTTACCGTGGAAATATAATCCCTTCATCAATATAACCCAATTGGTTAAGAGATATGGATCAGCGTCAATCTCATTTCAACAAATTATGTTATTCACCTCAATTTTTCGTTGATTTAATATAGTTATGATTGAAACATTTTCAACTCATAACTCCACCCTGGCTGAGAAAATTTATATCAACTTAAGTGGGCAAAAATCAGGTTATAATCTCATACTTTTCAGGAGTGACGAATCCTCATATTGGACATTTACAACCTTCATATGATTCTCACTATATCCGTACGACGTCTTCCTGGTGACTCATAATCTACGAGTCCCATCAAACGCTCGCCAAAGTATAGTGGTCCTCACATAAGATTCTATGATGTCCTCAAGTCAAAGGACCAAATCCACTACCGCACATTAGAGATTTAACACTGATGCTTGAATAGTTATCCATGTGGAATCTCTAGGCGGATCATCCAATGTCATGTTCTCATAACAATGCATTCATGTGTTCATTCAGATGTCCCTCTACATCTTAGCTCGTGAGATCAGCTACTTTCTTAAAAGAAAATGCAACACATGCTAGTCTATCCGTAATAATGATATATGTATCTCATTATTACTATGACTAGAGATATTTCAAGAATAAGTTATTTATAACTTGTATCTCACAATCACAACACCTTGTGATTATCAAGTTATTATGAACTTTTCTTCGGACTCTATTATTTTAAATAATAAAAGGGTAAATAGCACAAAACGTCCCTACCTATTGAGGGTATTGTGGAAAACGTTCCTACCTTCAAAATTTTGGCATTTTCACCCTTACCTACTGGATTTCCTGCGCAAAACGTCCTTACCTTCAAAATTTTGGCATTTTCACCCTTACCTACTGGATTTCCTGCGCAAAACGTCCTTCAGTCCAAAAATCAGCCATTAACTTAAGGGTAAATTAGTCCAACCACTTTTTTCACATATATATTACTTTTTTTAAAATTGGGGGGCTTCCCATGCAATTTCCAAAATTGCATGGCAGCTCCCGTCCCCAAATCTGGCTGCAGTGGCAGGAATCAGATCTAATGACTTCAAGGTACTGATTCGAGAAATAGGCCTGGCAGAAAGAATTTCGTCATGACTTGCGTTCGATCGGGTAATTACCCAGTTGCTCCATCTTCCAGCTTTCATGAGGGGCTACATGGTCCTGGCAAGGAGTGTATTGCTGCAAGTTAAACAACAGAATCAGTTCCTTCACCATATAGGGCCAATTTATGAGGAGTGTATTGCTGCAAGTTAAACAACAGAATCAGTTCCTTCATCATATAGGGCCAATTTATGATGAATTATCATCTCTTCACTGTATGAATGTAATGAGTCTATCTTCTCTTAATTAAAAATAGAATAACAAAAGCTAAAATCTATACACTTGCACTGAATCAATGGATTTCTCACACTCCCCTCATTATATTTTTGAAAGTAGAGATCAAGCCAACAATCAAATATTTTTCCAAAACTAGGGGACACTGAAACTTGAGAGTAGACTAGCACGAAGAAGATTATCACTTGGTTTTTAAAATTAAAAATGCCATGGTTTCCACTGGTTTCAGCTTTTCAGATTTGGGGACGGGGGCTGCCATGCAATTTTGGAAATTGCATGGAAAGCCCCCCAATTTTAAAAGAAGTAATATATATGTGAAAAAAGTGGTTGGACTAATTTACCCCTAAGTTAATGGCTGATTTTTGGACTGAATGACGTTTTGCGCAGGAAATCCAGTAGGTAAGGGTGAAAATGTCAAAATTTTTAAGGTAAGGACGTTTTGCGCAGGAAATCCAGTAGGTAAGGGTGAAAATGCCAAAATTTTGAAGGTAGGGACGTTTTCCACAATACCCTCAATAGGTAGGGACGTTTTGTGCTATTTACCCATAATAAAATTTAAGAATAATAGATCTGCCATTTAAAATGTAGGACAAGCATTTAATTAATCAATTTGTTAATATACTTCAATGTCTAACAAAGAGTACAGCACAAAATGTCTCATACAAACTAGATCCAATCACTCAGGCATCTTAATACCATCAAATTTAACATGACCATCATACTTGTGCTGGGACAACAACTTTGTCAAAAGATCTGCTACATTATCGTATGTTAGGACCCGTTTTATCTTTATATAAGTTCTTAAGATTATCTCCCTGATGAGATGATACTGCCTCAATATATATCTAGATCATTGATGAGACCTGGGTTCTTTCGCTTGTGCGATGCCTCCATTGTTATCACAATACAAGTTATTAGATCAACAATGCTAGGAACTATTCCAAGTTCAGTGTTGACGTCTGAACCTGCACCAGTCCACATGCCAACAGATCTCCAATCACTCCTCTGCCAGCCCGTATGTTACCTGTACACTAGGACGATCGTTAGGCACCAAGATCTCCGGAGAAAAAGGGTCCGGCGATCGTTGGCACTCCGACGATCAAGTCAACAGCCGGTATATAAGGAATACGCGGGGGCGGGAACAAAATAGGGGTGTGGGAGAGACAAGCAGGCTGAAGTTTGAGCAGAGTTTAGGGTGGGATTCTTAAACGTAAAATGTGCGTACTGAAAATTGCGTACTAAAGAATGCGTACTCCGAAGTGCGTACTCAAGAATGCGTCATCAAAATTGTGCCTTATGAAAATTACGTACTAAAGAATGCATGCTCAAAAGTGCGTACCTTGGAATAATCGGAGTCTGATATTTATAGGGGGAGAATCCTAATTGATTCAGGGAAGCAATCAATTAGAATTCTCTTGGGATTCTATTTCCTTATCGGATAAGGTAGGTTCCAATCTTGTCGTGATCTTCCGAGATTGCATCTCAATCTCTCTCAATCTCTAAGATTGCGTTGCTAATTTTATTGGATCGTGATATGGTTTCTTTGTGACAATCAAATACAATCTTCCCTGATATATCCTTTTAGCTGTGCGGACCATAACAAATACGAAGCCCGACGAGGCTCTCTAGATCGGCCATGAATGTCGAGGCCCTTCATGGGCCTTGCAATACTCTAATTCAGGAATGCTAAGATGTTCGATGGGCCTCCGAGGCCTTCACCAGACCAATGGAACCTTTATGAATCTGGAAGGCCTTCGCTGGGCCTATAAGGCCTTAGCGAGGCCTAGATGAGACTTTTACTAGAACTTTGCTGACGTGGAGGCTTTACCAAAATCGGGTGGTAACAATAGTCCCCCAAGTCCAAGCCTATTATTTATGGTAGGCGTGGGACTTTAAGAAGAATTATTAAATAAGGACGAAGGCCTTTAGAAATCGAACCTCTAATTGAATTCGTGGGATCACCTCTCTCATTATATTCCTCAATAGGAGGCATTTCGAACCTTGCGGAGAGTTCTCTAGCCTTCAACTATTTGGAGAATGGGAGATCATCGTCGTCATCAAGGTCGCACAATCGTTCTGGTCTTTCATTCGCAGTCCTGGAGTCCCTTCTCTTCTCTCAGTGGTCATCGCTGGGTTCGCTACGCCAGCTACTCAACGATCGAGGTCGAGCCACAGACGACCCAGACTCCAACCTATTGAATACGCTGGCAGAGGCGACCGGCTTCCCCACTCCTAAGGCACGAGGTTTCTCTTGGTTCTGGGATTTTTCCCATTGAGGATTGGCGAATCATCTTGAGACCGACGGCTTTCGATAGAGCCAGACCTCAAAGGGCTTCGCCGGGCACGGCTACGCTCGGGTCCATGTTGAATAGATTGATTCTCCAACAGTTCAAGCGCCACCTTCATCCGGGCGTTGTCCAACTTCGGGCGTTTCTGTCGTTGTCTTTTTCTTTTGCAGTGGGTTACATTCTGAAAGTCTTGACCGCTTTTCTACCGCAAGTCAGTATGATGGGACTTTACTTTTTCCTCCGTGGAATGTTTTCTATTGCTATGCTCTTTCGGGTAGAAAAACACGTTTTTACCACAAGTTGTTGGTTGTGTAATGTTTTTCGTTTCCCACAGACGGCGCCAATCTGTTGATGTCTGAACCTGCACCAGTCCACGTGCCAACAGATCTCCAGTCACTCCTCTGCCAGCCCGTATGTTACCTGCACACTAAGACGACCGTTAGGCACCAAGATCTCCAGAGAAAAAGGGTCCGGCGATCGTTGGCACTACGACGATCAAGTCAACAGCCGGTATCTAAGGAATACGCGGGGGCGGGAACAAAATAGGGGTGTGGGAGAGACAAGCAGGCAGAAGTTTGAGCAGAGTTTAGGGTGAGATTCTTAAGCGTAAAATGTGCGTACTGAAAATTGCGTACTAAAGAATGCGTATTCCGAAGTGCGTACTCAAGAATGCGTCATCAAAATTGTGCCTTATGAAAATTACGTACTAAAGAATGCATACTCAAAAGTGCGTACCTTGGAATAATCGGAGTCTGATATTTATAGGAGGGAATCCTAATTGATTCAGGGAAGCAATCAATTAGAATTCTCTTGGGATTCTATTTCCTTATCGGATAAGGTAGGTTCCAATCTCATCGTGATCTTCCAAGATTGCATCTCAATCTCTAAGATTGCGTTGCTGATTTTATTGGATCGTGATATGGTTTCCTTGTGACAATCAAATACAATCTTCCCTGATATATCCTTTTAGTTGTGCGGACCATAACAAATACGAAGCCCGGTGAGGCTCTCTAGATCGGCCATGAATGTCGAGGCCCTTCATGGGCTTTGCAATACTCTAATTCAGGAATGCTAAGATGTTCGATGGGCCTCCGAGGCCTTCGCCAGGCCAATGGAACCTTTATGAATCTGGAAGGCCTTCGCTGGGCCTATAAGGCCTTAGCGAGGCCTAGATAAGACTTTTACTAGAACTTTGCTGACGTGGAGGTTTTACCAAAATCGGGTGGTAACATTCAGTAATGAACTTCTTAATCCATACTGTTTTCTTTGTTGCTTCTGAAGCAGCTATATATTCGGCTTCTATAGTTGAATTAGCAGTCGTTTCTTGTTTGGAACTTTTCCAACTGACTGCACCACCATTTTGAGTAAATACATATCCAGAACATGTCTTTAGTCCCATACACCAAGAACATGTCTTTATCATACTAAAAGCTAGCATCGATATAACCTTGAACTCTAAGTTCATTTCTCCTATATACCAAGAACATGTCTTTAGTTCTTCCTAAGAACTTAAGGATATTCTTGACTGCGATCCAATGTTTCTCGCCAGGGTTCGCTTGGAACCTGCTTGTGACACCCAAAGTATATGAAACATTCGATCGAGTACATAGTATTGCATGCATGATAGATCATATTGCTGATGCATAAGGAATTCTATCCATACGATCTCTTTCAATTTGTGTCTTTGGACACATCTCTTTTGAGATATTGATCCCATGTCAAATGGGATAGAGTCCTCTCTTGGACTCTTCTATGCTAAATCTTCTTAAGATTTTATCTATGTACATATCTTGAGATAGGCCAAGCATTCTCTTAGATCTATCTCTATAGATCTTTATACCGAGAATGTACGTTGCCTCTCCCATATCCTTCATAGAGAAATTTTGGATAACCACAATTTTATTGATTTTTGGCATCGGAGACATCGTTTCCTAAAGTATGTCATCCACATACAAAATTAGAAACACGAATTTGCTCTCATTAACTTTTTATACACATAGTTCATCTTCATTCTTGATAAAATCAAATATTTTGATTGTCTTATCAAAATGAAGATTCCAGCTCCGAAAGGCTTGCGTTAATCCATATATGGATTTCTGTAGTTTGCATACCTTGTTTGGTTATGTGGATTCAAAGCCTTCAAGTTGTGTCATGTACACATCCTCGCTAAGATTCCCGTTAAAGAATGCAATCTTGAAATCCATTTGCCATATCTCATAGTTATGGTATGCTACTATAGCAAGCAAAATCCGAATTAACTTAGACAAGACCACTGGTGAGAAGGTTTCGTCAAAGTTAATCCATTGTCTTTACTTGAAACCCTTCGCAACCAATCTTGTCTTCTAAGTATAAACATTACTATCCATGTCAACCCTTTTAATATAAACCAATTTACAGCCTATAGGTTTTACCCCTTCAGGCGGTCAAGCAAGGTCCAAACCTTGTTTGCGTACATGGAGTTCATTTCGGATTCCATGGCTTCCTGCCATCTCTGTTAGTCAACACTTGACTTCGATTCTGCGTAAGTAATAGGTTCATCTTCCTCAATTAGTAATACATTACTAGTAACCAAGAGATCGTATCTCAGAGGAAAATAAATGACTCTGCTCGACTTACGCAGAGCTGGTGGTTCTCACTTTCTCAATATGTGCTTCATCAAATGCAAGCTCAGTCATTGGAACATCTAATTGGTCAATTTTATTTGTGGTTTCTTGGACCAATTCAAGATCTACATTACTCCCACTGTCTTCTCTAAGAATACAGCAAGTCTCGGTATGATGACCTTCATCTCGATGGAATTGTAGAAATAATATCCAACACTTTCTTTTGGATACCCCACAAATAAACAATTATCAAATTTAGCTCATAGTTTATCTGATTCAACGTGCTTCACATAAGCGTCGCATCCATAAACCTTCATGTATGAAAATTAGGTATTTTTCCCTTTCCATAACTCGTATGGAGTTTTATTGACCGATTTAGATATGACACGATTTAGTGTATAACATGCAGTGTTAAGTGCATATGTCCAAAACGATTTTGAAATAACTGCGCGACTCACCATTGATCGCACCATATCAAATAAGGTGCGGTTTCGTCTTTCAGATACACTATTTTGTATTGATGTATAAGGTAGAGTCCACTGCAAGAGAATTCCATTCTCTTTTAGATAGTCTAAAAACTCACCTTTTAAATATTTTTCACCTCGATCAAATCTAAGTGTTAAAATATTTTTCTCGGTTTGCCTTTCTACTTTTTGCTTGAATTCCTTGAACTTTTTAAGGGCTTCACTTTTGAATTCCATCAAACATATAAAACCATATCTAGAATGGTTAGCATCTTTAGACATTTGTCCATATACATCAGTATGTACTAGACCCAAAATGTCTACAACTCTAATTCCATTTCCATAAAAGGAGTCTAGGTCATTTTGCCCAACGGGCATAATTCACACTTATCAAATGATTCATAATCATTTGAATCCAAGTATACATCTTTATGTAACTTGGTGATTCGTTTTCATTTATATGACCGAGTACGCAATGCCAAAGATATGAGTATTTTAGTTTTATATCTTTTATGTCTTGCAATTCCTTATCTAATGTCCTTTTATTTTCACAGTGAAAACACGGATCATCAGACTTGAACTTGTCTTTGCTTAAATGTTTTCCAACATATTTGGCATTCTTGGATCCTTTCAAAAAGGTCCTTTAGATTTTCTCCTACTGCTCTTAGAGATATCAATGGCCAAAGTTTACCCATTCCTTTGGGCTTAACAGTTTTTAGCATGTTTAGCAGTTTGAGTAGGGTACACTGAATCTTATTCACGTTGAAGTTCATAATGAACTGGGAAAAGTTATTAGGTGGGGACTGCATAACTAAGTCAACACTTAGCTCGTAGTCCATGGTAAAACGTAATTGATTTATTTTTTAAATATAATCAATCATCTTCAATACATGAGCACTAACTGAAGATCTTTTTACCATCATACCTCTTCATAACCTTTTGTATGTCTCATACTGGTCAGTCCATGATTGTACATCATTCAAATCCTTGAAATGATATATATTGGTATAGGCATCCATACCCTCGTGCTGCTTTTCTAACTCAAGTGACATACTGCAAGCATCACATGTTGCAGTGTTACTATTATCACTGTGTTTTTTGTAAGCTTGCACGTTCTCCGGTGTAGCCTCTTCAATAGGAGCTTCCGGCATTGGCTGCGTATTGACATATCCAATTTTTCTTTTTCATGCTTGAGAACAATTCTCAAATTGCGGTGCCAGTCCAAATTTTTGGTCCGATATGTTTGTTTGCATCCAATATGCCTCTCAAACTTATATGGTTACTCATGATTCAACAATTAAATAATAAGATAGAACAATTAATTAAATACATAAAATTAATTTAACATGAACTTATATTAAATTAATTATACTCCTAATGTTTAAATTGAATTAATGACCCTCAAACATTAATCAATAGAACCGGTTAGATTCTCAGTGAGCTAGGATCCCTTTTGTTTTATTAGAACCTTGAGCGACTCAACAAGCCCTAATAAAACATCCAGGTAGATACTCTATCAATCACATCTCTATGTGACTCCTAGATCATCAAGTAGACAACTTATTGTCGTACACATCTTATGTGTTTTACTTGATTGTGCCCCTAAAATTTTATTTCCTTGAGCGACTCAACAAAAAATAAAATTCTAGTTAAATTCTACCCATTGTTCAGAAACATCGAATGTTTCATAGTGATAAACATATCTACGAGCGCGCAGCCTTGAGTGACTCAACAAACTGACATCGATAATAGACTCTGATTTTTCACTATAACAATGGAAGGCACATTGTATTAACCATTTAATACGAATTTAATATTTTGATAAAGAGGGGTTTGTCTCATCATATATATATATATATATATTAATTAACATCTAACATGCAATCAATCATACATAATAATAACAACTGTGGATGATTATGGACTTTATCTATCTAATTTTCCTGAGCCAAAAGGAAGATTAGTCGGTCAAATCCTAAGGGACGTTGCATTCGATCATCGAATGCTAGATGCAATCATCTCCATTTCTTGCTGCAACATGTATCATATACTAGTTGCCTCATTGTGGCTCAACTGCACCATGTATCTTAAACTAGTTGGCACGCAGGACCAAATAAATGAACACGCACGTCCATATTAAATAAAGAGTTCAAAAACTCAATTAAATAAATAATAGGCACGCAGGCCCATTTAATTAAATAATAGGCTCGCAGGCCCAACCAACAATGAACATGAATAATTAACCATACAACCAATCGCATGGGTCGAGTCCATAATCATCCACTAAACATCAATTTTAATATCTAATATTAAAAATATATTAATTTCTAAATTTGCAATTTTGACAGTATAAGTCTAAATATTTTAGACACTTTGGAACGGACTAGACAGAATTAAATAATTAATCTAATTAATTAATTAATTTTTTTTAACAATAAAATTAATCAATTAGTCCAATTAATCAATTAATTTTATTCATAAAAGGTATTTTCAAAATTTATTTTATCTCTCAATTTAAAGTCATACCCTAAATTGAAGACAATTTGTATAAGGTCAAAATTACAATTTTATAAAGTAATAAGTTAAAATTTAATCTGGTTAGAAATTTAAAATATGTTTTAAAAACGATTTTAATTTAATTTTAAATATTTGACCAACATTAAATAAATTAATAATTACAATGTTTCTAAAAAATTAAAATTGTATTTAAGTCCTTTAATTTTCTTTAAAACTTGAGAACTTACTGTGCAATTTCATAGCCAGTCCTTGATTCATTAAATCAGTAGGACTTCTCGTGCAATTTCAAATATTGCACAGAAAACCCTTTTTTAATTTTAAAACACTGGGCCTTCATATACAATTTCAGAAATTGCATAGTAGACCCCATTCCTCCTTTTTGAAATTAAGGAGCTTTCAATGCAATTTCTAAAATTGCAATCAGGCCCCGTCCCCATTCTTCCAAACGCATTGCAGAAACCCTAGCGGGTTGCTTGCGCGGCGTCAGCGGCGTCCGCACTGATTTTGAAGCAGCGTCTGCTGCCTTCCAAAGGCAGCTGACCGCCCTCTCCGTCGAGATGGATTTTAGGAGGGCTTTCTATGCAATTTTCAAAATTGCATTGAGAGCCATCTTCCCCAAATCAACTCCTGTTGCAGTAAACCCATTAGGGTTTTATCAAATAGCGTCGGACTTGACTAACGCCGCTGACTGATCTTTTGGCGGTGGTCACGCCGGTGTCCAACACCAGCCCCCAATGCCATTAGTCAAAGAGAAGGGCAGTGCCGCTGCTATAGCAGCGACTCTGCGAAGTTGCCGCCGCGAGAACTAGCGGCGGCGACCGCTGTTCTCGCGGCGGAATTCGCTGCCTTCCAAAGGCAGCGGGACTCTGCCTCTAGTGCCATCTTCGATAGCGGACTTCTAAAGTGCCGCTGCCGGTCGCCTTCTTCTCCGGCCAGTTAGTTCCGTTCTCAAATAAACCCAAAAAAATTTCAGATTTCTTTTTCCAAAAATTCACAATTTTATTTACTGTCAAAACTCAAATTAAATTAATATGTCAATAACGATTATTGTTCAATTTATCAAAGCAATCTAACGAACTCTAACAAGTAACAAGGTAGGCTCTGATACCACTGTAAGGAATTGAGGTATACATACACAGCGGAAATTAAATGTTCAATTCCTTTAAGTCCGGATCAACCTTGTACTTAGAGAGAGTTCGTAATAGAAAATTACCTTTGATGAATATCTTGAATCTGATTATCTGATTAGCTGAAGGTGCGATCTTCAATACCACAGCTGTCCAATTGTCCAGCCTCCAATGGTGATCCATACAGCAAGAACAGATCTAGAGTTCCACGATCAAGAACAGATGAAAGCGGAACTTTTTGGGAGAAAATCGTATTTTGGTTGTCTTTTACAAGTGCTTGCAAGTAATTAAAGATCAACTCTTGTGATTAATTTGTTGTGGCCTTGTATATATAGGTAGGGCTAATCCTAGCTCTAGTTCTAGTCCAACTAGAACCCATCAACGAACGGGCCCAATTAATTAATCTAATTAATTAATTTGGTCCAATAAATAATTAAGTCCGACCCAACTATTTAGATCTTGGACATTAATTCTTACACAGTTAAACACATACCTGACTAAATGTCAACCTTTCTAAAGAAAATACCACAAGCATTAGCCCATAAACAACTCCTAGGTTTATTTTTATTGTATTCTAGGGATTATATCAAACTAAAGATCCTCAATACTTTCTATATTTCTTATGAAAGGCTACCACGCCTCACTGATTTTTATCATGTGATCACAGAGAGAGTGAAACAAAGTAATACCAACAAAAATCTTCATATAGTTTCTAATTTCATTTTTCTATCACAACTACTTGTTTTCTTAATAACTTCAGGAAAACAATATAGTTAAGTTCAACTCGGGGACTGACATTAGCTTGTTAACAATATAGAGTGAAAGTATTATATTGAAATTAACAACAATAAACAGCACTCAAAATCACCATATTCAAAACAAAGATTTTCAGTCCTGCTCCTAATCTCCAACAGTTACTTCGACAACAGAAGTTCTGTTGGAAAAATATGTATCATATTTTTTACTTTTTATATCTTGGCTATCTTAATAAATATAACTGATTTTTAATGATAAAAGAGCAGGTCAACATTTGTGTTTCTGACTGGTCTGAATAACGCCAGTTCTGACTGACTGGCTTGATAGGCGAATCATTTTTCCAGATCAGCAAAAGCTGCGATTTTATTCTGTTTCTATATTTGATATATTCTGATTTCATGAATATTATTGACAGCTCCTTTTGTAGGTTAAAGAATTTTTTTCTTATTCTTTTAGATTTGTTTAGGAAGGAAATATTTAGTTTCCTAAATTCTTTCCTACTACAAATCTAAGAATATCTTTCTATTTTCTTTCCTACTAATTCTCTTACCATCTTTGTTGCATATTCTTAGGTAAGAAATAATTCATAAATTGATTTCTACTTTAACTATAAGTAAGAGTGGAAATCAATAAGGAATTAAGGTTTTGAAAATATTTTTTGTGTTCTTGTTCCATAAGCTTGAAACCGGCCGAATACATTCAAGGAAAACAAGACATGGCGCTTCATTGATTCAACTTTCAAAGCAAAAAGGTGTTCTTCAAACTCATTGAAGAATCAAGAACTTATTGGTGCTCAACGAACAATTCTATATCTTGCTCAAGCTACTTGGCGTGAAGTTAAGAACGGGGGTTCTTAATCCAAGTTGTGGTTGCGGTCAAATACAATAGGGAAGTGGCGATAAAGTCAAGACCAGTGGGTTTGATTCCACTTCATCAACAAGTCAGAAGAAAAAGTATCACAGGAAATTGATCTGTTTTCTTTTGATTGTTATTTTGTTAATTTTGCGAAATTACAAAAACCGATACTATTGTATTTTTGAACAAGATTATTAGTGGATTGTTTTTACCCATGGCATGGGGGCCCGTGGATGTTTTCCTTAGGGGTTTACCACGTTACATCTTGTGTTCATATTTAATCCTTTAATATCCGCACTAGACAAGATTAGGAAACGAACACAGTTGTGCGAGTCAGAACTGTTATCTCTATATTTTGCCAGTTCTGACTACATTCTATCCACTGCTCCTGATTTTTTCCGTGAAAATTCTCCATTATTTTTTGTTCACCACCTTAACATAAACCTTAAGTTTCACTAGATACACGAAGTAGTATGTTACAGAAATTTGTTAAACAGCGAAGTAAACAAAGCAGTGTCCTTAAGCAGATTTACAGTATGCTTAAGAAGTAAAATTGACAGCGATGGGAAGGCAAATAAAATCAACGCCTTGGAGCCGGGGCCTGTGTTCAACACAGTGTCCTTAAAGCAATATTCGCCCCCTCACCGAAGTAACTCGAGCGCTTGCTTCCCAGGATACAGCGGCTTAAAACTGCAGCTGAGCAGTCGAACTGAGAATGTGTTGGAACAGAATCACCAAGCGATTGTAGGCAGACAGTAAGGAGAATGCAGAGTGAATTCGTGGAGTAAGAATTGTGTGTTTTGGACTGAAGATTGTTGCTGTATATATAGGCAAGGAGGAGTCTTATGCATTCAGTACACTGCCTTTACTCCAGACGTTTTGGAGTTACAAAACGTTTTGATGTTACAGAATAAATGGATATAAGTTTTGGAGTTACGTTTTTAAATGAAAAACGTAAAATAAAATTCCAAAACGTAGCTTGTACTTTGTGGCCAATTTTTGGTTCATTCGGTCCGACATTCGTGTACGCAGGTCGCGCCCGCACACAAGTTCAAGGCTCGAAGGCCAAGTCGGTCCAAAATTTGCACCCCCCCCTGCGGGCGCGTAGGCCACGGAGGATTCTCTATGCAACAAATGGTTACACTTTACAAATTGTTAACCATATATAAATTGGTCCACAATCTTGTTTTTATCCGATGTGGGACAACTATTTAAGTTTTCCACACATTTTCATATTTTATCCACTTTCCAATGTGGGATGGAATATTTATATTCCCCATAAATTCCCACTATTCCATTTGCAACCGATGTGGGATTGTAATCCCTTTTAAGGCTCCTCTTCCAATCCCACTTCTCAAGCAATGTGGGATTCAATTTCACTTCATTAGTGAAAATCTATTTTCCTCCAATATATTTTCCAACAATCCCCCACATGAAAGGAAATTGACAGAGACACGGAATACTTGATGATAAAGTTCCATAGTTGAAACCTGCATAGGATAGGTAGGAGTTACCTTTGAACCTTCCCTTGTTAAAGTACATTTACTTTACTAGCTGATTAGTAGACATGATGTCTTTGAACTATTCTGCCTTTTGTGTAAACGATGATGTACCTCACACAGGATTCTTCCTAACGCATTTCAGTTCTCATTGGTATGTTCGTTTGTGGCCATGAACATATGCCTGGTTCAGTGAGAGTTATTAAAAATTGAGCCTCACAATTCCCTTCGAAGCGGCCCCACTTCTCTCTCACATAGGTGATTTCTTAATTAAGAGTAACCCGCATTACTCCGCTCGGATTTCTGACGCATAAGAATCATTAAAAGCCTATTGCTTATCCTCTTTCCACGGGCATCACTGTTATTACAGGAATGGACAGGAGTTAACCCCTACAGTGATCCTATTAAGTATTTGTAATTAGGTTTTCTCATTGAACCTAGATCTTGGGATCTCCAGTCAGTTAGGTTGAGTTTCCATTACAATAACTTATTCTTTCAGAGGCTTAAGTCCCATTCCTCTAGATGACTTTGCAACTAACTCTCTATTTAACCCTTTGGTTAGCGGATCCGCAATGTTATCTTTAGACTTTACATAGTCAATAGAGATAACTCCAGTTGAGAGTAACTGTCTTATGGTATTATGTCTACGACGTATGTGTCTAGACTTACCATTGTACATGTTGCTTTGTGCCCTTCCAATTGCAGATTGACTATCACAATGTATGCAAATTGCTGGCACAGGTTTTGACCATCTTGGAATATCCTCTAAGAAATTGCGTAGCCATTCAGCCTCTTCACCACATTTATCCAGAGCTATAAACTCGGATTCCATGGTAGATCTCGCAATAACTGTTTGTTTAGAGGATTTCCACGATATCGCTGCACCTCCCAAAGTGAATACAAATCCACTGGTAGACTTTGAGTCCTTGATATCAGATATCCAATTAGCGTCGGTATATCCTTCAATAACTGCGGGATATCTGGTATAGTGCAGTCCATAATCACGCGTATATCTCAAGTATCTCAGTACTCTTACTATTCCTTTCCAGTGGTCAGACCCTGGATTACTCGTATATCTACTCAGTTTGCTAACTGCGTAAGCTATATCTGGTCTTGTACAACTCATTAAGTACATAAGACTTCCGATTATTCTAGAGTACTCAACTTGAGAAATACCATTGCCTCTATTTTTAGATAGATGTTGACTTGTATCTATCGGTGTTCTAGCCACGCCAGTATCATCATTATTGAATTTTTCCAAAATTTTGTCCACATAATGTGACTGACTTAGAACGAGTCCATCTGATGTTCTTGAAATTTTAACTCCAAGAATCACATCAGCTAAACCCATATCCTTCATGTCGAATTTTGAATTCAACATATTTTTAGTAGATTTAATCATCTTATCGTTGCTACCAACGATGAGCATGTCGTCAACATAAAGACATAAAATGACATAACCATGTTCCGTGTCTTTGATGTAAACGCATTTGTCACATTCATTGATCTTAAATCCACTTTCTATCATGGCATTGTCAAATTTTTCATGCCACTGTTTTGGTGCTTGTTTTAAGCCATATAATGACTTCACCAATTTACACACCTTGTTTTCTTGTCCTGGTGCAGAAAACCCCTCAGGTTGTTCCATGTAAATTTCTTCTTCTAAATCTCCATTTAGAAAGGCAGTTTTGACATCCATTTGATGTACTTCGAGATTGTGCAAAGCTGCAATCGCTAATATCATCCGAATGGAAGTTATTCTCGTTACCGGAGAATAAGTGTCAAAGTAGTCAAGGCCTTCTCGTTGCTTGTAACCTTTAATTACAAGTCTGGCCTTGTACTTATCAATAGTTCCATCTGCTTTCATTTTTCTTTTGAAAATCCATTTGTAGCCTAGTGGTTTGCTTCCCGGAGGAAGATCCACCAGCTCCCATGTATGGTTTTGCAAAATGGAATCTATTTCATTTTTAATGGCCTCTTTCCATTGAGGTCCTTCTGAAGAGTTTACAGCTTCTTTGAAGCTTTGAGGTTCAGTTTCTAACATATAAGTCAGAAAATCAGGACCATAAGATTTTTCTGTCCTTTCTCGTTTGCTTCGTCTTGGTTCAATCTCAACTTCCTCTTCTACTTCTTGGTCATGACTATTCTCAATCATAGTCTCATATATTCGTTTAGAAGAACTCGCTTCTTCTTTGGATTTGTATGGAAATACATGTTCAAAGAATGATGCATTTCTTGATTCCATTATCGTATTTTTGTGTATATCAGAAATTTTTGAATCATATACAAGAAATCGATAAGCACTGCTGTTATGTGCATATCCGATAAATATGCAATCAACAGTTTTTGGTCCTATTTTCACCTTCTTTGGTGTAGGTACCGCCACTTTGGCAAGACACCCCCACACTCGTAAGTATTTGTAGGAAGGCTTTCTTCCTTTCAATAACTCGTAGGGGCTCTTATCTTCTTTCTTTCGGGGCACCTTATTTAAAAGGTAATTAGCTGATAACACAGCTTCTCCCCACATGTTCTAAGGTAATCCAGAACTTAACAACATTGCATTCATCATTTCTTTCAATGTTCTATTTTTCCGTTCAGCAACACCATTTTGTTGAGGTGAATAAGGTGCTGTTGTTTCATGTTTAATTCCGTGTTGTGCACAGAATTCAGCAAATGGTGATTCATATTCACCACCTCTATCACTTCTCAACACTTTGATCTTCTTGTTGAGTTGGTTTTCAATTTCATTCTTATAGAGAACAAATTTCTCTATAGCTTCATCTTTACTTTTAAGCAAATACACAAAACAATATTTTGTGCTATCGTCAATAAAAGTAATAAAATATTTGTTACCTCCCCTTGTTTGTATAGATTTTAAATCACATACATCAGTGTGAATTAAATCAAGTGGTTCAGTTTTCCTTTGAACAGATTGAAATGATGACCTTGTCAATTTTGCCTCAACACAAGTTTCACACTTATGTTTATTATCAATTTGGAATGTAGGTATAAAATTCAAGTTAATTAGTCTACGCAAAGTATCGTAATTAACATGTCCTAGTCTACCATGCCACAAATTGGAAGACTCAAGCAAGTAAACGGAAGAGTTTTTCATTTTATTCATTTTTGGCTTAATAGCCATAACATTGAGCTTAAAAAGCTCGTCACTTACATAATCCTTTCCTACAAACATTCCAGACTTAGACAAAATAACTTTGTCTGACTCAAACACTATACGAAATCCATGTTTGTTCAACAGCGAGCCAGACACCAAATTCTTGCGAATTTCTGGTACATAGAGCACATTGTTTAGAGTCAGCTCTTTCCCAGACGTCATCTTTAGAACCACCTTTCCATGGCCCTTGATTTCAGAGGTTGCTGAATTTCCCATATACAGCTTTTCTCCATCTGCTTCTTCAAAACCACTAAACATCTCCTTGTCGGAGCAAACATGTCGGGTGGCACCGGTGTCTATCCACCATTCTCTCGGATTTGAACCCACCAGGTTTACTTCAGAAATGACAGCTGCAAGGTTCATGACAGATGTATCTTCAACCATGTTTGCTTCTTTTTTCTTCTTTGGCAAACGGCACTCCGTAGACTTGTGACCAATCTTGTCACAATTGAAGCATTTTCCAGAAAACTTCTGTTTAGAGATTCCACCTTTAGGTCCCAACTTGGGCCCTTTTCCACCAGATGGCCCATACTTGTTCTTGTAGGTCTTGGAGCTTTGACCATGCTCCAGAACATTGGCTTTGGCCACAACCGGATTGAACCCTCTTTCAGAACTTTTGTTGTCTTCTTCAATTCGAAGTCGCACAATTAGTTCCTCAACGTTCATTTCCTTTCGTTTGTGCTTTAGGTAGTTTTTGAAATCCTTCCATGCAGGAGGTAGTTTTTCAATTATACATGCCACTTGGAAGGATTCACTCACAACCATTCCCTCGGAATGAATTTCATGCAAGATCACTTGTAGTTCTTGTACTTGACTGATTACAGATTTGGAGTCCACCATTTTGTATTCCAAGAAGCGGCCAACAAGAAACTTCTTGACACCGGCATCCTCGGTTTTGTACTTTTTGTCCAAAGACTCCCATAATTCCTTAGCCGTTTTTATTGCACAGTACACATTATACAATGAATCGGCCAAACCGTTCATAACATAATTTCGGCACAAGAAATCAGAATGCTTCCAAGCATCCACTGCACTGATTGCTTGAATGTCTCCTTGACCCTCTTGGAGCACTGGAGCATTCTCAGTCAAGAATCTCGCAAGATTCAAGGTTGTGAGGTAAAACAACATTTTCTGTTGCCACCTCTTGAAATTCGAACCGTTGAACTTCTCCGGCTTTTCTCCGTGATTAACCGGGACTGTCACAGTTGGACCAGTAGCCAGACTTGGCATAGCCACAGTCTTAGTTCCACTTGGGCCAACAGCTAGACTTGGCATAGCCACAGTCTGTGTTACTGGAGCCATTACTTGAGCCACATCAGAACTTGGCATAGCCACAGCCTGAGCCACATTCGGTAGATTCGACACCATTGGAGGCACATTTTCATTTCCGGATGCCACATCATTATTGGTACTTGTATTTTCCATTTCTGAAACAATCAGAATATTAGTACAACAGAAATAGAATAAATCAAAAGCAGTTTAAGAAAACTGTTTTTAAAACAGTAAGGAATCTGTTTTGAAAACAGTAACTGTTTTGAAAACAGTAAGGACTCTGATTTTGAAAACAGTAAGAAAGCTGTTTTTAAAACCAGTTTTGTAAACTGTTTAACAAAAAAAAATATTGCTTTAAGATTGTTACGGAAATTTGTTAAACAGCGAAGTAAACAAAGCAGTGTCCTTAAGCAGATTTACAGTATGTTTAAGAAGTGAAAATGACAGCGATGGGAAGGAAAATAAAATCAACGCCTTGGAGCCGGGGCCTGTGTTTAACACAGTGTCCTTAAAGCAATATTCGCCCCCTCACCGAAGTAACTCGAGCGCTTGCTTCCCAGGATACAGCGGCTTAAAACTGCAGCTGAGCAGTCGAACTGAGAATGTGTTAGAACAGAATCACCAAGCGATTGTAGGCAGACAGTAAAGAGAATGCAGAGTGAATTCGTGGAGTAAGAATTGTGTGTTTTGGACTGAAGATTGTTGCTGTATATATAGGCAAGGAGGAGCCTTATGCATTCAGTACACTGTCTTTACTCCAGACGTTTTGGAGTTACAAAACGTTTTGATGTTACAGAATAAATGGATATAAGTTTTGGAGTTACGTTTTTAAATGAAAAACGTAGCTTGTACTTTGTGGCCAATTTTTGGTTCATTCGGTCCGACATTCGTGTACGCAGGTCGCGCCCGCACACAAGTTCAAGGCTCGAAGGCCAAGTCGGTCCAAGATTTGCACCCCCCCCTGCGGGCGCGTAGGCCACGGAGGATTCTCTATGCAACAAATGGTTACACTTTACAAATTGTTAACCATATATAAATTGGTCCACAATCTTGTTTTTATCCGATGTGGGACAACTATTTAAGTTTTCCACACATTTTCATATTTTATCCACTTTCCAATGTGGGATGGAATATTTATATTCCCCATAAATTCCCACTATTCCATTTACAACCGATGTGGGATTGTAATCCCTTTTAAGGCTCCTCTTCCAATCCCACTTCTCAAGCAATGTGGGATTCAATTTCACTTCATTAGTGAAAATCTATTTTCCTCCAATATATTTTCCAACAGTAGTATCAAGACAAAAACATCTCAGACAATATTGTTATTGTAGACACGATTTTTGTACATGAACATGAAATATTTATGCATGTAGAAATTTATGTAACATATTTTTAAAGTGTGTCTAGAGAGAGAGAGGGTCCCAGAACAAAAATTAAATCTAGTAGATAACGCGTTCTGAGGACTAAATCTCTTAACCAAGAATGTGCTACTTGACAATAACTGAGGTGACAACATAAAAGGGAAACAAGAAAGAAAAAACTATTTCGATCAAAAAATTTTGAATTCGATCAAAAAAAAAGAAAGAAAAAACTATACCTCATTGCGCAAATTCTGAAGGGCTCTGGTGGACAGGGTACACAATCTCAATCCTAGATTGTTTATTTCATTTGACAAGCTACTGACAACAAAAATAAGCTCCAAGTACATGCTTGCAATATTGTCAACTAGTGTAATCACCAAATCTTCTAATCACGACTGTAGGAAGTTTCTCCTCTACTGAGTCAAAAAAATTACTTACGTACGTCTGTCTTCACTTTCTCTAATTTTTTTTTTTTTTTCAATTTCTCTCAATTCTTACATTCTCAATTCTCTTTCTCTTCTCCAAATCTTTCCTTCTCAACCTTGTTCCTCTTATCAATCTCCATTTATTTTTTTACAATCGAATTTCATCGATAAGCAGTATACTAGTATAGCTACTCCATAATTGGTGAACAAGCCATGATCACCGACCGTAAGAAAAGTTTTCACCTCCACTCACACAAAAAAGTGATATACATCTGTTTTCACCCTTTAAAAAAATCTCCTTCACAATTCTCTTTCTCTTCACCATTGTTCTCCAAATCTTTTATTCTCAACTTTGTTCATTCTCGTTATTTACGACCGGTCACTCACCAACTTCTATCAATCTCTATTTATTTTTCTACGTTCGGATTCCACTGATAAGCAGTATATGCACCTTTCTTGTTAAGACATACATTGAGGTATATTTGAGAATCTTGTATTTTGGTCCAATGTATATATCTATTTTATCCTAACTAAAGGATATTAACCAATCTCAAACTGCAACTTAAACATCAAATGGAAAAGGAATCAAATACACAGGTCTATTAGAAATCTCAGTAAATATCATTGAAAGACATACAAGGATCTCTTGATGGGAAGCTGTACGAAATAAGAAACTCACACGGCCACTAATAAAAACTTCCCACGTGATCATGGAAGACAAAAGAATTCTATAGGAAATATTTAGATGAACACTTAGACACGCATGGAATATTTAGGAAATATAAACTCACACGGCCACTAATATAAACACTAATATACTCATCTCTTCCTCTCGCCTCTCTCCTCATTTTGTGCTACAAATTTTTGCAGTAAACTCGTGTTCTTAATTTTCAATTTAATATGGAAGTTTATTGAATTTTTTTTTTTAATATTTTTTTGTACAATTGTCAAACATCGTCTTTTAAATTTTATTCTTGATGCTCCGTGACCATTCATTGAACCAAATAATTTGGCTAAAAAATATAAATAATCTATTAGTAAATATTAATTAGATAATTAGTCTAATACCACATACGACAATTAGATATTGGACTATAAAATAAGTATAGCACTAAAAGTTCTTTTTTGAACTTGAGAAGATTTACTCGATAATTGTGACACACGTAAATTATCTTTTTAAGCATAAAATAACTTTTTATACAATATGATTAAATAACTGATTTTGAAAAAAAAATGGATCCTAAATATCCATCATCTAGTCTCAAATATGAAAGAAAAAATTTTATAAAAAAAAGAAAAGTAAAAAGAAAGTGAAAAATAAACTTTATTTCCAATTTTTTTTCAAGAAGTCTTGCTCTTTACTCATTTTTTTTTCTTTTAATTCAAAATTAAGAAATTTGTTAATAGTAATATGAATCCCCAAACAATAGATCTAATTATATTTCGAACTTAGAGACGACGGATGGCCTATTTATTAGTTTATTACCTAGAAGCGTTGCTGACACAGCTGTCGGATTGGTAAACCTCCCAATTCATCGAATCCTTCACCTCTTTGACTGAAAATAGTTTTTACTTCTTTATATTTCAAGAATTTTTCTCTTTTCAAAATTCTACTCAAAATATTTGTTTATATAGGACATACTTGAACAATTTAGAATAAAAACAATGTAAAATTATTATTTTTAATAAAAAGATTACAAATCCATGAAAATTCATATAAATCCATAAGAATATATTGAAATTTATAATATAGAATTATGTTGAAATTTTATAAATTATGTAGGAATTCTATTCAAATTCATGAAATCTATTCAAATTCATAAATATTAACAAATTTTTTAAAATTTGAGTTGAGGACGCCCTCCACTAGTTAGATACGTAGGTACAGTGATAGAGGTTATATTGTACCATAAATGGTAAAAGAGATAGATTAGTAGGAAATAAAAACCGATGCAAACAGAAATGCCCTTAACATTTTCCAGTCCCAAGTAAAAATGCCAAAATTAAATGAAAGCAATGTAAATAATTAATTTTTCTCAACTTTTTCATATATAACAACACGACATCTCAACAAACATTGTTCAAACATCTTCCTTTTTCCTCCTACCTTGATTTCTAGATAAGTATTTAAACTCGATTCCTTGAAAATAGCCAACGATTTCAAAATCGGCACAAAAATGTTATTCACTTCCTAACAACATAAAAAAGGCATAAAATGCAAAACTTTAAAGAAACAATAGACATAGGTGATGATAAATATGATTACACTTTGGTAGATGTCTGCTACTCTCCTTTGGACGCCTGTCTTAAGTAATCTGCCCGCCTCATCGGTCCGCCCGCCTCATTGTTCTCATATGCTCGCCTACAGTAGATAGACAACTGTAACCCATCTGCCATCCAATTAATCAGACAGGCGATCAATAGAACAATAGTCACCCACATCCATTGGGAATATGAAACACCAGCAGTTGAAGAAGACGAAACGTCCCTCATTAAATCCAAATTATGAAGAAGATGAAAAGGCACCCGCCATTAATAACTATTGAAGATACAGCTATGGGTCATTCCTATAAATAGAAGATCAACCCTCCAGGTAAAAACACAACATACATACTCAATATTGTTATTCTGCATATTTGAGTTTATCCCATACTAATTATCACGCCGGAGTGGAAACGGGGGACAAAGCCCCACCACCTTTTGCAGGTCTCCACCACTGCTGTCGTCACACTTGGAGGAGAAGAAGACTTATAATCATCAATTAGCGCCATATGTGGGAAACCATACAAGAAATCATGGCTCGAACTAGAAGAACTAAGAATGCAACGGCACCGACAGCCCCTGTCAGGGATGCAGATACAGAGTCTAATGCCACTACTAATCATCCACAGCAAGAGTTTACTTCTGCTGCTCAACTTATGGCGTTGCAAGCTCAAGTGGCAGCCTTAATGGCTTTGCTCCAGGGTCGTAACACTACTGTTTCTCAGTCACCGTAAGGTCCTGGCCCTTCATAGGCAGGACCTTCACCACTGGACATTCCATCCCAGGGTCCCAACCCTTCGCCTTTAGGGCCCTCGCCACCAGAGTCTCCTCTCCAGACTCATAATTTTTCGGCAACGAAAGCACCGCCGCGAGCTCCTCCGTTGGCTCATAATTTTCCAGTGATGAAAACACCGTCAACAACAGCTCCACCATTGGTTCCAAGTTCATTAGCTCCATTTTCTGCACCTCACCTCAATTCACTGGCATCTGGTCCAAATCCACTTTGGGGACAACCGTCATGGGTACCAACGCCTACTCTGGTTGAGACACCTGTGTTAACCCTAGAACATGATGAGTCACAAAATAGCTGAGGCTATGTTAAAAAAGGGTAGTAGACAACAATCTATGGTGTTGGAAGAAGACCCTTTTTCCCTAGAAGTGATGACAGTCCCATAGCCACGGGATTTCGAACAGCCGAAGATGGAGAAATACAACGGATCATCTGACCCTGTCGATCACCTCAGAGCTTTTGTCGATTTGATGAGGTTGAGGGCTACCCCTGACGCAATCATGTGTAGGGCCTTCCCGCCCACACTCAGGCATGAAGCCAGGGATTGGGTAGCTACTCTCCTCCCAAAGTCAATTCGTACATTTGATGATTTTTCTAAGAAGTTTGCTGCATACTTTGCCAGTAGCAAACGTTCTAAGAAAACTGTTATTGGCCTGATGCAATTGACCCAGGACAAAGATGAGTTGTTAAAAAAATTTATAGCCCGGTTCAATAAGGCCACTTTGGGAATTAAAGATCTACAAATGTCTGCTGTAGTTACCGCTATGATGAATGGAACCCGCAGTCATGCCTTTAAAATGTCACTCTCTAAAAATCCACCAGATATGATGCATGAGTTGTTAAGAAGAGGTGATAAATATGTGGATGCAGAAGAGACCTTTTTCATTACTAAGGACATGAAGGATCGAAAAGAGCCGGAGTCTAATAAAAGGAAGGCCCGAGATGAACCAATGCCCCGTGAAGATAGAGGCAAGCAAAAAATGATTCATCCAGGACCTAATAGGCCTAGTACTGGAAATGAGACGTATAGTACACTGCTGCACACCTCCAGGGCTAATGTCTTGATGGAAATCCGAAATATGAAAGAGCTTGTATGGCCCAAAAAAATGTGGGCACCACCACATAGGATAGATGAGACTAAATATTGTAAATTCTATCGAGATCATGGACATGATACGGAGGATTGCCAGCAGCTGAAGGAAGAAATAGAAAGACTTATAAAAAGAGAACACCTGTCCAAATTTGTAAAAACAAATTAAAAAAGGAAAAAGAGGCTGAATATCGACAACAACCACCTCCTCGCACTGGAATTATAAATGTCATCGTGGGTGGGATTGCTACAGGGTGTGACTCAAATTCAACACGGAAGAACTATGCTCGAGTCAATAGATCTACTTCGGTAGATAAGAATGAAAGGTTCAGCCAGATTATCACCTTTAGTGATGAGGATTTGGATGGTGTTACATGTCCACATGATGACGCTCTAGTAATAGTCGCTGATATTGCAGATTTCGATGTGAAAAGAGTGTTGGTGGACAATGGTAGTGCGGCTGATGTTATGTCCTGGGAAGTTTTCCTAGGATTGAAGATATCACCTAGCAAGATCAAACCTGTCACCACTCCCCTCTATGGTTTTGGAGGAGCTACAGTTATACCAGAGGGAACAATTGAGTTACCGGTAACTTTAGGTACTTACCCAACTAGTGTGGTGATAATGACTAACTTTTTGTTGGTAAAAGCTCATATAGCCTACAATGCAATTTATGGTCGCCCACTTTTGAATGCGGCTAGGGCCGTGGTTTCTACATACCACCAGGTGATGAAATTTTCCACTAGTCGAGGAATATGGTGTGTAAGAGGTGATCAGCAGGCATCAATGAGGTGTTATGTAGATAGCATACTTATCAAAAATACAGTAATGATGCTTGATATTGAGCAGCCTAAGGAGCGAATAGAACCGTTGGAACTCACTGAGGTGGTGGTGATAGCTGAAGGCCGGGTTTTGAAAATCGGAGGCGGGATAGATCATGAGGAAAAGCATAAACTAGTGGCATGTTTATCTAACAACATAAACGTATTTGCTTGGGGACCCCATGACATCGATAGAATCAGCCCTATGATTGCCCAGCACAGACTCGTAATTTCTCCTGGAATAAAGCTAGTAAAACAAAAGAAAAGACAATTTGCTCCAGAACAACAACTGGCTATTTCTACGGAGATAAAAAAATTGTTAGAAGCTGGTTTTATTCGAGAAGTACACTACCTTGAATGGTTGGCAAATGTGGTTTTAGTAAAGAAATCAAACGGACAATGGCGGATGTGTGTAGATTACACCGATTTGAATAAAGCTTGTCCCAAGGATTCTTATCCTCTTCCAAGGATAGACCCTTTGGTGGACGCAACTTCGGAGCATGAAAGGCTAAGCTTCCTGGATGCTTTTTCTGGTTACCATCAGATCTGTATGGCTGAAGGTGATCAGGAGAAAACTTCTTTCATAACTGACAGTGGAACTTTTTGCTACACTGCTATGCCTTTTGGGCTAAAAAATGCAAGGGCTACTTATCAAAGAATGGTAAATCGGGGATTTCATGGGCTCATTGGACGTAATGTTGAAGCCTATGTGGATGACATGGTGGTCAAAAGCCGATTAGCAAAAGATCACGTAATGGATCTCGAAGAAGTCTTCGGTGTTGCCCGAAAACTTAAACTGAAGTTAAATCCTAAAAAATACGTGTTTGGCACATCGGGTGGAAAATTCTTAGGATTTATGATTATACACCGAGGTATTGAAGTAAATCCTGACAAAATACAAGCTATCTTAGACATGAAAAGCCCGACTACCAAGAAAGAAGTTCAACAGTTGACTGGAAGGATGGCAGCTCTCAATCGTTTTATGTCGCGAGCTGCCGATAAATGTCATCATTTCTTCAAGGCTGTAGGAGGGTCCAAAAATTTTGAATGGACAAAAGAATGCGATGAGTCTTTTGAACAGTTAAAGAAATCACTGCAACAACCACTAGTATTGGCGCATCCCAACCCCGGTGACAAGCCAAGTCTCTACTTAGCAGTATCTTTTCACGCGGTCAGTGCATATTGGTGAAAGACCTTTCGAAGGGGCAGAAACATGTTTATTATGTAAGCCAAGTATTGAGAGGGACAGAAACACGCTATAGCTTAGTTGAGTAATTGGTTCTAACTCTGATTGTGACAGCCAGAAAGTTAAGACCGTATTTCCAGGCTCATCAGATACAGGTGATGACTGATCAACCAATTAAACAGATACTGCATAGGCCGGAGACATCTGGGCATCTCTTGAAATGGGCTATTGAACTAGGTGAGTTTGATGTTGATTTTAAACCACGCACAGCTATAAAAGCACAGGCCTTGGCAGATTTTATTGCAGAACTCACTCTTTCTGAAGAACTACCTATAAGTGACAAAGCAACCTGGGTAATATATGTAGATGGATCTTCCAATAGAGAGGGTTCAGGAGCAGGGGTCATAATTCTCTCACCAAATGCTGAAGAACTTGAATACTCACTTCGCTTTGAATTTCCAGCCACTAACAATGATGCAGAATATGAAGCGGTCATAACAGGGCTGGGACTCACTACACAGTTAGGAGTGACAATTGTAGAAATTCACAGCAACTCGCAATTGGTCGTTGGGCAAATTTTGGAAAAATATGAAGCCAAAGATGGCCGCATGGTAGCTTATATGATGAAAGTAAGAGATCTGTAGAAAAAATTCGAAAAGTTCAAGTTTACAAAGGTCCCAAAAAAAGAGAATGAACGGGCTAACACTCTCGCCAAGTTAGCATAAGCCAATCACAAACATTTTCCAGCCACTGCTAGTGTTCAAGTGCTTAGTGAGCCTAGCACGGTGTTGTTAATTACTGTCTTGGAATTGAATAATGAACCTTCGTGGATAGACCCTATCTTGGACTATCTTACGAAAGGTACTCTACCAACAGACCAAATTGAAGCAAAACAGTTGAGAGTACGAGCTGCTATGTATTCTGTGATTGATGGAAAACTATACCGAATAGGATTTTCTGTACCTTATCAGAAGTGCCTCCGGCCAACAAAAGCAGCTGGGTCTTGTTTGAAATACACAATGGTTTGTGTGGAAATCATTTGGGTGGAGACGCCCTTGCTTTTAAAGCTGTGAGACAAGGGTACTATTGGCCGTCAATGAAACAGGAAGCCAAGCAACTGGTCAGGAAATGCGACGCTTGTCAAAGGTTTGACAACATAATTCATCAGCCAGCCGAGCCACAATCAGCAATTTACGCAGTATGTCCATTTTATCAATGGGAGAAGGACATTCTAGGTCATTTACCACTTGCTAGAGGTTAAAGAAAATTTCTATTAGTGGCCATAGATTATTTCACAAAATGGGTTGAAGCTGAGCCACTAGCTGTTATAACTACAGCAAAGATACAGAGTTTCGTATGGAAATATATAATATGCCTTTTTGGGATACCACGGGTGATGGTCACAGATAATGGAAGGCAATTCGATAACCACAGCTTTAACAATTTCTGTGACAGTTATAAAATTTTGCACCGACTCACTTCAGTAGCACATCCTCAGAGCAATGGCCAAACTGAAGTCACCAACCGTATCATACTTTGGGATCTAAAAACGAGGCTGGGAAAAGAAAAAAGATCTTGGGCAGATGAATTACCAAATGTACTATGGGCGTATCACACCACTCCTAGGGGACTAGCAGGAGAGACACCATTCAAAGTATCTTTTGGTAAGGAAACAGTGGTACCCCCTGAAATTGTAAATCCAACTTTGAGAATGCAAGTTGAACAGACGAATGACGACATCACAAGGACAGAAGTTGACCTACTTGAAGAAGTCAGAGAAAGAGCCGCTATCAAGACAATGGCTTACAAATGTAAAGCTACTAAATATTTCGATCGCCGAGTTAAGCCCAGAAGTTTCCAACCACGTGATCTAGTGTTAAGGAGCAGTGCAGCTATCGGACATCCACCATCTAAACTAGAGCCTAATTGGCATGGTCCCTTCGAGATCATCAAGAAGATATGGAAATGAGCATACAGTCTAAAAGATGCGAACGGCAAACCATTGAGAAGACCATGGAATGCAGAGCACTTGAAAAAATATTATCAGTAATTTATCAGTTTTTTTTTATGAAGTTGTATTACATAAGTATTCCTACGTTTAATTCCCAAGTCAATAAAATGCCAAGGTGGATGAATGATGAGGGTACTACGGAAGGATCAGCCTAGCTAGAAAGTCCTGGTGCACCTACTGAACTCGACCTACGGCAATCATTTGTTATTTGACATAGTCTCTATCAACGTTTAATCGAGCAATACAAATATCTCTCCAACTGCTACTACGATCAAACCAGAACGAGACGATGAGCCTATATCTTATAAATTAAGGTGATGAACCTTAATCAAAAGAACAAAACGATGAGCCTATATCTTATAAATTAAGGTGATGAACCTTAATCAAAAGAACAAGGCAATAAGCCTATAACTCGACGAACAAGGCGATGAGCCTATATCTTATAAATTAAGGTGATGAACCTCAATGAAACGAACAAGGCGATGAGCCTACGTCTTAAAAATTAAGGTGATGAACCTTAATCAAAAGACCAGAGCGATAAGCCTATGACTCTAAGAGTAAGGCGATAAGCCTATGGCTCGAAAAGTAAGGTGATAAACCTATGTCTTAAAAATTCTAGTAATGAACTTTAATCAAAAGTTCACTCCGATATACCCAAAAAAAAGGGAGGTGCCCGTCCGCCCCCATAGGGGCAGGGGCTGGCTGCCCACTTACCCCCACAGGAGGGCTGGGCGCCCGAAAACCCACCCTCCCAAATGCCCCGCCCCGACTTTGGTCCCTAGCCATTCGATTATTTTCAACTTTTTCAACATGTTTTTCACTTTCATATTTTGTTTGGGGGAGGGTATAATATATTATACATTGCAACCAACAAATTATAAAGTGAAAAACAATTTTATTAATGATATATATTTTATGACGACCATACAAAACTGAAGTTCGCAGTAATCAACAGTATTTGAAAGGAAATAGACTGAATATTAAAATTTTCATGATTAAGCGGGACAACCGCCATAAAACTAAAATAAATAAAACTACTGTTTAACCATCATGAGAGCCAGCAGGTTGAGATCCAACCCCTCCATGGTTAATCACTTTAACCTTCTGAGCAGCTAAATCTGCAGCTCGATGTTTCATTAGATACCTATCAAATTCATCTGGGTCTATCTTCGGATGATCATCAACAGCCACTGCTTGGTCATTTTGATAGCGGCCTTCAAAGATTCTGCGCCATATATGTGTAAGTTACCCTTGTATTCGGCAGACAACTTGTACCTTGCTATGGCCTCATCATCTGCAATCTCCAACTTTTTGCGAAGCTGGTCTACCTCTTTTTCAAGGAGAGAATTCTCATTATCTTTTTTCTTAGACGCAGCTGTTGCCTTGTCCAACAAAGACTGTATCTCTACTACAGCTTTTTTCTTATCGTGGTCTCTATCGGCTGCACACTTTTCAAATTTCTCCAAATCACGCAATACTTTTTCCTCCATAACAAGCATCTGTACAACAGAAGAAATCGAAATTAAATGGAGGATAAAAGTTAAATGAGAAAGCAATAGAGTGTTATCAAAATATAACAACTTACCCTGCGGTGGTTGGTATACATAATACGACGCATGGTAGCTGCTTCTTTATTTTTTAAATTCTCAATGAGCTTCTCATTCACACAGCCTAACATGATCTCAGCTTCAATAGTCGAATCAACAGAAGAAAATTCAAACTCCTTGAAAGCATGGGCATCATTACCCCTGGTAGTGCGCGACGCGGAGCGAGGGGCAACAGTTATCTCAGCAGTAGCTTTTCCTTTATCAGTCCACCTTTTCTTTTTGTTTAAAGGAGATAAAGACGGGTCTTCAGCATCAGTGGCGAATCCTACCACATCCATCACGCCTCCAAAGTCAAAATTATCCATATCTGTAAGAAAAATAGAAGTTGATGAAACAAATACAGGCAAAAATGAAGAGTCCAAAAAGAATAAAGACATAAAAGTAACCTACCCTCAAGTGATCCAATGTGAACCAGCCTCAAGTTCTCATTAGATAACACCTCGCTTATTTGTGATCCTAGAGACGTCAAGCGTAAAAGCTTATCTAATCATGTTTTTAATTCATAATCAAGATCCAGGGGCTCGTTAAAATGTTTGCAAAAAGGAGTTTACCAACAAGTTCTAAAAGGGAACTGTCCTACCTCAGGTCGAACAAAAAAGAAACGTCTCCTCCAACCGCTATTTGAACTGGGAAAGTGAGGTAATAACAATTTTACCTTAAGTTGAATATACGCGTAATAGTTACTCCCAAGCACAGGATACATATCAAATACACTTCTAAAAAGCCTTAAAGTCGATATTATTTGTAAGGCACAAATATAAGAAATAAGTTGATATGCGCCAAGAATTAGGGGTCAATTGGCCAGGAGTGACATGAAATTCATTGAGGAAAGAAACAAATAAAGGATGAAGAGGAAATCTTAAACCAGCTGTCATGCTATCATGGTAAACTACCACCTCCAAAGGGTCTGATCCTGGAATTCTTTCACTAGGATGAGGAACTCGGTATAAATGACCGGGAGGTAATTCATATTTTTTCAACATTTTCATAAAACTTTTTGAATTATAAACATTGGCATCTTTTGGTGTATCTAATTCTATCAAATTACCACTTGGAGAATGTTCAGTTTGAATATTGAGTGGGCGGGATACTGTAGAAGAATCGGCATCGGAATCTACCAATCTATTGGAGGATGAAAAGTCAATTATAAGGTCAGTGTCAGGTAAAGGCAAGCGAAGCCACCCGCCCCCAGCAGGGGGCGAGCTTGGCCGCCCGCCCCTAGCAGGGGGCGGTCATGGCTGCCCGCCCCTAACAGGGGGTGGGTTCGGCCGTCTGCCCCCGGCAGGGGGTGAGCTCGACTACCGCCCCGTCCCATTTTCGTCCCGAGTGGAATAATTTTAAACTATAAATGAATTTTCTTCGTCTGGACCTGCGTCAAGTTCATCAACAGGATCATTCAAATATCGAGGTCCACCACGTCCTAAAGAATAACAAATGTCCATTCTTTAATTGGTGGAAAATTCTCATCTATTCCTATAGATATGGCGTGATAAGAGGGATTCCTGTTAGAGTTATTGGTTGAAGAACTACTACTAGAGGTGACCACTGTCTTATACATCTAAGAAGAAGACCGAAATTTTTTCGAAGAAAAAGATACAAGAATGAAAATATTACCTTAGATGACGAAAGAAGAAAAAACATCTATGATTTAGATAGAAAAGAGGAGACTAGTCTGAAAAGAGTTCCAGCCAAACTGTGAGATATGGGAATACTACAAATGATATCCCCTCTACCTCTCTTATATATAAAAAAAAAAAAAAAAATCTTCTAAATGGGGCTAAGATTTAAGCCCATACCAATTTTAAATTAGGCCCCAAATATTTATTCTATATTTGGTCAGTTAATTACCATATATTTTTCATTATAAATAAATAATGAATTATTTATTACATGAATTATTTTTCAAAGTTTTGGCCAAAGGTAGATGATTAAAAGACAATATTTCTACTTCTCATTGACAATAGTCCATGAAAAGTAGAGGGGCTTATGATGATAAATATAATTACACTTTGGTAGATGACTACTACTCTCCTTTGGATGCCTGTCTTAAGTAATCTGCCCGTCTCATCGGTCTGCCCGCCTCATCGGTCCGCCCGCCTCATTATTCTCATATGCCCGCCTACAGTAGATAGACAACCCTAACCCAGCTGCCATCCAATTAATCAAACAGGCGATCTATAGAACAACAGTCACCCACATCCATTGGGAATATGAAACACCAGCAGTTGAAGAAGACGAAACGTCCCTCGTTAAATTCTAATTATGAAAAAGATGAAAAGGCACCCGCCATTAATGACCATTAAAGATACAGCTGCAGGTCATTCCTATAAATAGGATATCAACCCTCCAGGTAAAAACACAACATACATACTCAATATTGTTATTCTGCATATTTGAGTTTATCCCATACTAATTATCACGTCGGAGTGGAAACAGGGGACAAAGCCCCACCACCTTTTGCAGGTCTCCACCACTGCTATCGTCGCACTTGGAGGAAAAGAAGACTTATAATCATCAATAGGCACTACCTCTTTCTTGAGCCACAGAAATGAAGCCCTCAGCAATCTTATCCTTGGACCCTCAACAATAGCACACAAACGGGGTAGGCTGTTTTACACAAGTTTTGTTCAAATTCCTTCCTCTTTCTTGAGCCACAGAAATGAAGCCCACAGCAATCTTATCTTTGGACCCTCAACAATAGCACACCAACGAGGAAGGATGTTTTACACTGTTTTTGTTCAAATTCCGTGCCTCTACTCATATTTACCACATTTTTTATAGCAGATAAGGAATTCATGAGCTTGTCTTTCACAACATCCCTGGCAAACTGCAGGTAAACTTCATCTTCATTTTCATGGCACTGTGTTGGGGTTTCAAGTTCTCATACTTACCATTTCTTTGCCATTTACAGAAACAAGATATATGAAATATATGTAAAGAAAACAGATAACACCAGATATGAGTGTCCCGTATGAGGGGACATGCAGTTCAGCACGTTAGTGCTTATATCTGCCTTTGAGGCTCTACAAAAGTAGATTCGGCCTCTCTTTGCACTAATAAGAATCACAAACGTTCAAGATTCAAGGTTACAGTTTCAGACCACTCAGAATAGCCCTTATTTCTTCCTATTACAAACTCCTCTAACCGATATCAAGAAAAGTCCTCACACAACAGATTAGAGAACAAATCACAGACACCAACACAGTAATCGTTTCACGATTACTGTAGCAACACCCTTTCACACACCAAAGGAGAACCAAAGGTTCACCAACAGAAAAGGAAGATAAGGAGTAGAAGAGAATCGGAGAAGACGAACGAAAGCTGGGCACTCACAGAAAAGTTGCCCTAGAATGTGACAAATGAAGCATATTTATTTGGCAGACCAACGGCTGAGATCAACGGCACATTATCAACGGATGACAAGCAACCAGCGACTTCAGCATTAGTCTCGCATTTTCAACAATCAGCATAGGCGTGTTTCATTAATTCTGGGCCATACTATCTGGGCACTTTCAGCTGGGCTTTTCCTCATTGTGGATAATAAGAGAGTTGGGCCATTTATCATTGTGGGCTAACAACTTGATTTGGGTCACCATATTACAACAATCTCCACCTTGAACCAAATGTAACTCCTTAGTGCAAAAAGAAAGGAATCAATCTATTTTATATCACAGCCTCAGGTACCTGCAAAAGTTTAAACAAGTTAGTGAAAAAGAACACACAAATTTTAAAACAAGATAATCTAAACTAGCATATATACTACATATACTATTAATTAGATATCTTTAACACACTTAACCTGAATCAATATTAAGCAAACTCAAACATGATTTAAACTTGTTTAAAGGTAGTGGTTTAGTTCCTATATTAGATGGATTATGCTGAGTAGGAATCTTATCAAGATTAATCAATTGCTTTGCCACTATGTCCCTAGTGAAATGTAATCTTACATCCATATGCTTTGTTCTATCATGAAAAACAGGATTCTCGCAAAGATGTATAGCAGATTGGCTATCAAAAAAAACAACTACAGGATTATGGAGTAAGTTTAATTCAGATAACAAACCTTTCAGCCATAAAGCCTCTTTCACAGCTTCAGTGATTGCAACATAAGCCTCTTTCACAGCTTCAGTGATTGCAACATATTCAGACTCACTAGTGGACAGAGCCACTATATGTTGTAACTGAGATTTCCAACTTATGCAAGAATTACAAAGAGTAAACATATATGAAGTAGTAGATTTCCTACTATCCCTATCATTAGCATAATTAGCATCAACATACCCTTTGAGTTTTATCCCTTCACTACAATGTCTAAAAACTAAGCCAACATTTGCAGTACTTTTCAGATATTTTAGTAACCATTTTAAAGCCTCCCAATGTTGTTCCCAAGGGTTAGACATACATCTACTTAACACACTGACAGTATAAGCAATATCAGGTCTAGTACAAACCATGGCATACATCACAGAACCAATCACATTAGAATAAGGCACTTTATTCATATATTCTAATTCTTCAACAGATTGGGGACATTGGTCTTTACTAAGAATGAAATGGTTGGCCAAAGGTACAGAGACTCCTTTACAGTCAAGCATAGAAAACTTCTTTAGAATTTTCAAGATATAAAACTGTTGCTTTAACAATAAAGTAGAATTAGATATGTCTCTTATTATATCCATTCCAAGAATTTTCTTGGCATTGCCAAGATCTTTCATATCAAATTCTGAACTTAAGGCAGATTTAATATTACTAATTAAGTCAACACATGAACTAATTATTAGCATATCATCCACATACAGCAGTAAAAACACATGAGTATTACTAGGAAGTTCAGATTTAAAATAGAGGCAATGATCAAAATCACTTCTATGAAAACCTAAAGATAACATGAAAGTGTCAAATCTCTTATTCCATTGTCTGAGGGATTGCTTCAAACCATATAGGGATTTCTTCAGCAAACACACATAATCAGACTTGTGTTTATCAATAAAGCCAATGGGTTGATTCATGTAAATATTTTCATCCAATTCACCATGTAGGAAAGCAGTTTTAACATCAAGTTGTTCCATTTCTAAATTGGAATGAGCAACTAAAGCAAACATAACTCTTAAAGTAGTATACTTTACCACAGGAGAGAAAATTTCATTATAATCAACACCATGCTTTTGAGTAAACCCTTTAGCAACAAGTCTAGCTTTAAACTTAGGTGGGTCAGAAGAATTATTACCTTCTTTTACCTTGTACAGCCATCTGCAATCCACAATAGATTTATGAGGAGGTTTGAGAACTAATTCCCAGGTTTGGTTTTTATACAAAGAAGTCATTTCTTCCTTCATTGCATTCCACCAATTATCAGATTCACTTCCATTCATAGCATCATCAAAAGTTTTAGGTTCATGACTACTTAAATCATCAAAAGAATTTACAGCTAAAGCAGCAAGGTCATAATCAGAAAATCTAGAAGGAACTCTAATAGTTCTTTTATTTCTATCTCTAGTTAAAAGGTAATCATCAGAAGCCAAGTTTTGATTTTGATTTTGGCTTTCATCTCTAATCTGATTAAGGTTAGAGTCATCACCAGAAGCAACATGTTGAGGGTCATCTGTGGGATTTTGATTAGTAGGAGTGATAACTACATTATCAGGCTCCACCTCAACTTTTGTATTAGTGTGGTTACTATCATCACTACTCTCAGTAGATTGTTTTAAACAAGGCATCTCATTTTCTTTAAAAACAGCATCTCTACTGACAATGGTTTCAAACCCTCCCAGACTCCTAACCCATAATCTATACCCTTTTGTTCCTTCAGGATAACCTAAGAACACACACTTTTGAGATCTGGGGTCAAGCTTATCATCTTTTAGATGAGAATAGGTTGTACATCCAAAAGTTCTAAGATTGGAATAGTCAATGGGCTTACCATGCCAAACCTCTTCAGGAGTCTTACCACTTAAGGCAACAGAAGGGGACCTATTTACAAGATAACATGCAGTAACAACAGCTTCACCCCAGAAAGGTTTAGATAGACCAGAACTGGTTAGCATGCATCTAACTCTTTCAAGAAGGGTTCTATTCATCCTCTCAACAACACCATTTTGCTGAGGGGAGTAAGGAACAGTTTTGTGCCTCTTAATCCCACATTGATTACAAAAATCATCAAAAGCCTTATTACAAAATTCAAGGCCATTATCTGTCCTTAAACACTTCACAGTTTTGCCAGTTTGATTTTCAAGAAGAGTTTTCCAGGTTTTGAACTTATCAAACACTTCAGATTTATTTTTCAAAAGATAGATCCACACTTTTCTTGAAAAATCATCAATTATAGACAGAAAATATTTGTTCCCTCCATGTGTAGGTGTGCTAGATGGACCCCATAAATCAGAGTGCACATAATCAAGTATGGAGGAAGATTTATGTAAGCCATTAGAAAATTGAACTCTATGCTGTTTTCCCATGATGCAAGTTTCACATAAAGGAATATCAGAAATTTTATCTTTTCCAAAGCAACCTTGATTTTGTAAGATACTTAGCCCCTTATTACTTAAGTGAGCTAGTCTTTTATGCCAAAGATCAGTTGAATCAATATTGACAGAATTAGCCACAGCAAAACATGAAGAAGATTTTTCAATTTGAGTAAAATACAAGCTATTTCTTTTATATCCTTTGATAGCAAGAAGAACACCTTTAGATATTTTAAAACAGCCATCACCAAACTTTCCAACAAAATTAGAATCTTCTAAGGTGCCAATAGAAATCAGATTTTTGGACAAGTCAGGAATGTGTCTCACATTTTCAAGGAGATAAACAAAACCAGTATCAAATTTAACTCTTATATTTCTTATTCCATGGACTTTACATGCAACATCATTTTCCATAACAACACTACCAGAGTTCACTTTAGTGTAGGTACAGAACATATCAAGCTTGGGTGTCATATGAAAAGTACATCCTGAATCAAGCAGCCATTCATCAAATTGACAAGTTGGAGACACAGAATTCACATAGATAGCAGGCTCTTCTTTATCAAAGACAACATACATCTCACCAAGAGTGTCAGAACTTGTGGTAGCAACATTGCTTTGTTCAGGGGTTTTATATTTCTGAGAATTGTTATTTAATTTATAACAATCTTTAATATAATGCCCCAACTTACCACAATTGTAACAATTTCTCCCTTTTACCTTTGATTTAGATCTAGACTTACCCTTGCCTTTCTTTTTGTGACCCTGGCCATTGGAATTATTACTTTCTTGATTATTGGGCTGTCTATGATGTGATCTACCTCTAACATATAACCCTTTACCATTACTTCTAGTTTCCTTATCATTTTTTAACTCATGACTCTTACTTCTTAGAGCATTTATGATCATATCAACAGTCAGATCATCCCTACCATATTTGATGGCACTTTTAACATCTTTATAGGCTTCAGGTATTGAGTTCAGTAAAATAATGGCTTTGTACTCATCAATACCTTTATCACCACAGTTCTTAATATCTTGGATCAACTTATTGAATATGTCAAAATTTTCATCAAGATCCTTTGAGGGATCTATTTTAAAACTAAAAAAATTTTCCAATAAAAACAATTTATTTGGAAGGGATTTTTCAAGATAAGTTGATTCAAGAGTTTCCCATAAAGATTGAGCATCATCAAGGGTACCAATTTTTCTAAGCACAGAATCAGACAAATGAAGTATGATAGAGGTATAGGCTAACTCATCAGCCTCCACCCTTTGATCATCAGAAATAGAATCAGGATAAGATTTATTTATGGCCTTGGACACTTTTTGTTGAACTAAAATGCCCTTCATTTTTTGTTGCCAAATAGCAAAATCTCCTTTTTCATTAAATTGATCTAAATGAAAACTTGAGGTAGCCATTTATCACAATTTTACCACAAAGGTTACAGAAAACAAGAGAAACAAGAAAGGGATATTTTATTCTAAGGCAAGAAAAATAATAGGATCATTAATCAGATACAAGCACAAGCAAGATTCCAGATACAAGTACAAGCAAGATCTTTCACACAGTTTTTGGGAGAGACCTATAATCAAGACCACCTCAGGATTCCGTGAGAATCAGGCTCTCAGGTCAAGGGGAGATCAAGAAAGCCTCAAGGGAGGGAGTTACACTTAAGACAACAAGGATGTTCAAACAGTACAGTTTACAGATATTCGATACTACACAATATTTCACAGTATTTACTGAGAGCAAATCAAGCAGCAAGTAGAACTCAAAACATTTTTCTTGTATTAACTATAAAACACAAAGTTCATATTCAAGAAAAGAAACTCACAAAGAGGATTATACTTACAGCCCTGAGATTTGTCTCAGTAACAGAGGCGAAAGATAATTTTAGCAACACGAACCAGTTTCTCCTTTATGCTCTGATACCACTTGTTGGGGTTTCAAGTTCTCATACTTACCATTTCTTTGCCATTTACAGAAACAAGATATATGAAATATATGTAAAGAAAACAGATAACACCAGATATGAGTGTCCCGTATGAGGGGACAGGCAGTTCAGCACGTTAGTGCTTACATCTGCCTTTGAGGCTCTACAAAAGTAGATTCGACCTCTCTTTGCACTAATAAGAATCACAAACGTTCAAGATTCAAGGTTACAGTTTCAGACCACTCAGAATAGCCCTTATTTCTTCCTATTACAAACTCCTCTAACCGATATCAAGAAAAGTCCTCACACAACAGATTAGAGAACAAATCACAGACACCAACACAGTAATCGTTTCACGATTACTGTAGCAACACCCTTTCACACACCAGAGGAGAACCAAAGGTTCAGCAACAGAAAAGGAAGAAGAATGAGTAGAAGAGAATCGGAGAAGACGAACGAAAGCTGCGCACTCACAGAAAAGTTGCCCTAGAATGTGACAAATGAAGCCTATTTATTTGGCTGAGATCAACGGCACATTATCAACGGATGACAAGCAATCAGCGACTTCAGCATTAGTCTCGCATTTTCAACAATCAGCATAGGCATGTTTCATCAATTCTGGGCCATACTATCTGGGCACTTTCAGCTGGGCTTTTCCTCATTGTGGATAATAAGATAGTTGGGCCATTCATCATTGTGGGCTAACAACTTGATTTGGGTCACCATATTACAACACACTGCAATCAGATAAACAATATTTTAAATATGGAAGAAATATGAATCCCAAAAATTTCAATCAAGAATTCTATCTCCCTTCTGGCAAGATCATATTTGTCAAACACTCCCTTCTGGCAAGATCATATTTGTCAAACAACAACAACATGTCAACTAATGACATTCCTTACCCACCCAAAAAGGATGAGTTTTCAGAGAAAGCATTCTCTTGTGAGGTGCTTGTTCAAGTGTTGAAAGGTAACTTCTCAGAAGAACTTAATCCAGCCATATATGTAAGGGTTATACTTGCCAGGTGCAAGATTTGGTCCATTACAGGAATCTACTCAGAAGTAAATGCTCCATCAGCATTTAACAGAGCTCTCAAGCAACAGCACTTGATGGAAGTCTCCTGCTTAGAACTTAGAAATACATTCCTTAGGGGAGGAGCAATGAGCTTGCGAGCTTTCAATGGTGAGAACTGGTCAACTTTGCAACTTCCAGGGTAAAACTTCCTGGGAGGGAAAATGGTGCCATTATGACTTAGATAATTTGTGATGACACAAGGACCCGTGCTTAAAAAAGTACTGACCATTGACAATCAGGCTGAGATACATAAATTTTTATTAACAACTCAAAGGCTCAACATATACATCTACTTACGTAATTTTCCACCAGTTAACTTTACGTGCTCAAGCAACCAGCTATGGGAAATTATTAACATTTGATGACTATTATGATTTTACAAAAATCACCCATCAAGATCATGTTAGACAAAAGCTGTGGAGCCTGTAGGTGGTACCAAGGATTTACTCATATTGGTGGAAATTTTTGAAATTGAACGAGTGAATAAACCTTCTTCTAACAGCATGTAAAGTTTTAGGCAGGGGCGGAGCTGGGGGGGTCCCAGGGGGGACCTGGACCCCCCAACTTTTTGAGTTTCTTTTTTTTTTTTTTTAAGTTTTTTTTGTTCTTTAATATATAATTTAACTTTTACATAATATCAATTTAATGGATGACAATTAGATCCATTGACCAAATATCAATTAAAGCTTATTTGATATAGTTTATAAATTAGTTTATTTGATCGAAATAGTTTATTCGACAAAGATTAGTAAAAAATGTCAGGCAACCAAGATAAATTTTTTGATCAAATAAACTATTTATTATCAAATAAGCCATTGGTCAAGTAAAGAGCCCGTTTGGTAGAGTTTATAAACTAGTTTATTTTACCAATATAGTTTATTTGATCAAAAATAGTTTATTTGATACAAAATTTTGCATTGGTAGTCGTCATTTTTTACCATTCTTGGTCAAATAAACTGTTTTGGTCAAATAAATTAGTTTATAATATCTACCAAACGTGCACAAACTAGTTCATAAATTAGACCAAACTGACTCTTAATGTAAGGCAATTCGATCTATTGGCCTAATAAAATTAATAATACAAAATTACAAATGATTAACTCATTCTTGATAATACAAAATTAATAAAGGCACTTTGCTTGTTAATACATTTCGTGTTCAAATAATAATTGTATATAACACTATCAAAAGGATTTAAATTTGTGTCTATCAACTACATAGTTTAGTTTAAGATAAAATAGATATAGATTCTATTTTTGTGCATGACTTCTTGTAAGTTTTTTAAGGACTATGGCTTATAAAAAAATATTAGATTCTCATAAGAATTGACTCAGAAAATGTGGTTTGAAAAAAAAAAAAATTTCGGGGGCAGCGAACTCCCGTGAAAAGGTTCCCCTCCCCCGGCCCACCTCTATTTGGGACTCCCCGACTTCAAAAGTCTGGCTCCGCTACTGGTTTTAGACACAAAGATTTGCTCTTCAAAGGGATTTCCAATAGTGTGTACCTTGACATTGGGTGGAACAGCCACAATATTCTGCCAAAAGCTGTGGAGCCTCTAGGTGGTACCCAGGATTAGCTCATATTGGTGGAAATTTATGAAATTGAACGAGTGAATAAACCTTCTTCTAATGGCATGTAAAGTTTTAGGCACAAAGATTTGCTCTTCAAAGGGATTTCCAATAGTGTGCAGCTTGACATTGGGTAGAACAGCCACATATTCTGCCACTAGCAACGTTCCAGAGTCTTGATCATTGAACTGTGGCTTGTATACAGCATGGAAAATGCTCAAAATGCCCCCAACCTTTAATAACAAATCAATACTAATGATCAACTGTATTCACAAACCAGAAAAAAGTTCCATGTACATTAAAATACGCCATTCACAAGGTATTGAACATATCAGACATTCCCATTTACAATGGTAAATGATCTCCAAAATTGTTTCGCATCTTAAGCTAGATTGGCAGATCATTGTGAACAACCACAGATTCTCATTTTACCCTGCATTGGAATCAACTTTCAACTGCAAACATAATACTGGTGGTTTAGTTATAGTTCAGTGGTTAATTATTGTCTTCCAACAACCAAGCTACACGACTCATTAAAAGTCTAGCAACCTGGTGGCTGCCGTAAAAGAGAGAGGAGTTTCAACGAATCCTCCAATTGCCAAAACTTTGTTTTCCCATATCATTCCATGTATTTTCAAAATTCACCAAATACATTCTATACATTTGAAAAAGCAATTAATCGCCTAAACACATGTAAACATAATATGTAAGAAATCCCGTTATAATACTGAATTGTTATTAACAATCTTCTGCATACCATTCAGTATCCCGGGTCTCTACTGTTGGGTTTTAATTATTTGACTCAATTGTTTATTTTAATTAAATGGGTCCAGTTCATGAGAATTAAATTATTTTGGGTTCAAGTGAAATTCTAATTAAAAACCTAAGGACTAAGCTTGCAATTTATGATAAAGAATTCTAATTTGATTCAAATTGGTTTTCTTGGACTACAGCTTTACAGTGTTAATATATATATATAAATATAGCCCCCAGGGCATATCTCCTAGTGGCAAAGGGGAGGGCGGATACGGCTCAGCGCGGCGGAGTGCAGGGTTCGAATTCTGAAATATTGGATTTGTGCCTTGTCACAAGCGGGAGTTACCATATGGTTAACAGCCTAGGCCTATCCATAAGCTCTCCACCCTGGCTCCTGAGAGGCACATCCTGCGATTTACCTCCTCCACCAAGGGCCTAGGGCAAGGTCGGTGGGGGCCCTCAAAGTTGGGGTTCAACCTTTTTTTTATATATATAAATATAAATACACACACGTACAGAGAGGACAGATTATTCCACATGCAGCGGCTGTTTCTTGGTTTCTGATTTACAACAACAGTGAAAAAAAAATCACACACAGAAATTAAAGGAGAAAGAAAAAGGATTGTTTTTGGCAAAAAAAATTTGGGCACGAATTTTGGGCTTTCTTCTTCATCTCTTGTATTCCACCATTCATAATTTGGTGAGATCTTTATCTCTTTTATTGGCTTTATATTTTTGGAGTTCCATTTATTGTAGTTAGCTAATAAAGTGTTGTTGATTTGGTGTGTTGGATTACCTCTTGATTTAGGGCATAAATCTAGAGAAGAAACATTGTAATATTTATTCAATTGATAGTGGATTACTGTCGGTTTGCCCCGTCGATTTTCTCTTTATCTTAAAGGGTTTTACGACGTTAAAAAATAATTCTAGTGTTGTCTAACTTTATTTATTATTCTGGTATTTATATTGCTTGGGATGAGTTGATAACATTCATTTTAATTGCACGGTAAAAAAGGGAAAAATACTTTGATATATTTGTACATCTAGTTTTTTCCCTAACAGTGGTATCAGAGCCTGGGTTGGGTTGTGTGGATTAAAATGGAGGAACCAGTTGGTTGTGCTATGATTAGATTGACCAATTATAATTGGGTAACTTGGAAGTCTAGAATGGAAGATATCCTTTACTGTAAGGATTTGCATGAACCTATTGAGAGTGATGAGGCTAAACCAGATGACGTGGTAAACAAGCAATGGTCGACAGTAAGTGAGCTTACCATGCAAGAAAGGGGCGATATTGAATTATTAACGAAATATTGAAACCCTAGATTCGATGCAAGATAGAATTTGATACATGCGAACCTGGTTCTGCACATCGAACGGCCGTGGCCTCTACGTCCGGCAAAATGAAGAATTCAATGGCTAAATGATTGCAACCAATAACAGTATATATATTTAAAAAATCAGGATTGGACAAGAATAGTAAATTAAGAGCTTGATTAATTTCACTAAATTTTGCTAAAAAAGCATTTTAATACAATTTTTTAAAAAAATTTGGTCAACTTTTATTAATTTTTAGGGTAATTTGTACTTTTGGTCCCCAACCTTTCCAATTTATAACAAATCTATCCATACCCTTTTTTTTAGCACCAAACATCCCCAATCTTTCAATTTTTTACAAATCACGTCCAATTTTTTGCAAATCATGTCCCCATTGACATATTATGACAGTTTTGTCCTCCTCTTTAAATAAACAAAAATATTAAAAAAATTGCAAATGAAGTCCCATAACTTTTAAAAAATACAAAATTAGTTCATCTTCCCCACCTCACCCCACTTCACTTCAAAATATGTCACCCTCGTTTGCAGCCGGCTCATCTGGGTCAAATGAATCAAAATCTTCATCTTCTGTCACCGTCGCCATGGAAGTGCTATCTTCCGCCCACCCTAGCGAAAAAGTTGACCGAAGGGATCCCAGGAAGTTTCATTATTCTGGTAGTGTGTGCCCGAAGTTTCGTGAGAGGAGCTATAAAATGGGTGACGCGTGTGAATACGCGCATGGTGTATTTGAGTGTTGGCTTTACCCGACGCACTATTGTACGCAACCACGTAAAGATGGGCTTAACTGTAAGAGAAATGTTTGTTTCTTCGCTTACTCGCCTGACTAGCTTCGAGTAGTGAGTCCACGTACAGAGTCGTATGATGGCTCGCCACACCGGCTTGCTTTCATGTCCTCGCCGGAGTAAGGTTCTCCGCCAGCTGAGTCGCCTTCGATGTCTCCGATAACCCCTGCCACTGCCACTTCCGTGAGCTCCCTTAGTCGGTCGCTGGGCTTCAATTCCATAAACAAAATGATCACTTATTTGCGCCAGTTACAGTTTAATAAAGTGAAGTCTATTCCTTATTCTTGGAATCTGCAAGTGGGTTGTTCTTCCTCTGAACTGGGATCACCCCAGTTACCGATGACCCAATCTGGATACTTCAATCTGCCATCAACTCTTAGCAAGCCCGTGACCTCAGTCAGTTTTGGGTACATCCATGAGTGGAAAAAGAATGTTGGATACGATGATTGAATCAGGGGTGGGGTGGGGTGGGGTGGAAGATGAAGTTATTTTGTATTTTTTAAAAGTTATGGGACTTTATGTACAATTTGCTTTTATTTTATTTTTTTGTTGATTTTAACTTTTTTGTATTTTTGTTTATATAAAGAGAAGGGAAAACTCGTCAAAATATGTCAAAATGACGTGATTTGCAACAAAATGCAAAGGTTGGGGATGGCCAATGCCAAAAAAAGAGTTTGGGGGTAGATTTGTTACAAATTGGAAAGGTTGAGGACTAAAATTGCAAATCACCCTAATTTTTACACACACACACACACAAAAAGGGTTAATTACACTAATGGTCCCCATTCTTTCATGTTTGTAACGATTTCATCTCCATTCTTTTTTTTAGCAGATATCATCTTCATTCTTCTATTTATTCTCACATAGGGTCCACAAAACACTATTTTTCACTATTATAACAATTCTATGACAATTTTACTTATTGACTTAAATAAATTAAAATAATAGAAAAAAATACAATGAAAACATTACAATTAGGCCCTTAATTTTTTCAAAAGTACAAATAAATCCTAAACTATTTTATTTTATACAGATATGTGTTCTTCTCCAACAAAAAAAGAATCTATCTTTTCATCCCATCCGCACCCGTACCCGCACCTGCTTCATACTGCAAATCCTGCACACACCATATCAATTATTCGTTAGCTTGAACTGATTCATACCTGCCATGCACGAACACTCTCAGCAATATCAGCAAACAATTCCAGAGGAAAACAAAAGGAATTGAACAATTGGTAAAAGGGGAAAAAGTCACCGGCATTATCAAAGAGGAGAGTATGATCATTGTGAGGAACAACGGGCTTGATGTCCAATGAACATGGCCTTTGTTCTCGAAGAATTTGATGAAGGTATCCCTAACTCGGTTGGCCGGCCACTCCAATTCAGTCGCCTGAGATCTCATCGATGATTCCTATAATGCTTCTACTTTACTACTGCTACTGCAATAGCTAATAATGCGTCTCAGTATGAAACGAATCTTAATATGCCAAAACAATATTGAACGATGGTGAGGGTGAAGCACCCGCTGGCAAAGGCGAACGAATAGGATGTGAACGAGGCGACGATGACTGCGGCGGAACTTTACGAAGTAGACTGCTGAATGTTAACGCTAAAGGTTGGTGGAAAATGCTCCTCCAACAATGATAAACCCTCATCCATGGACCGATTCTTCCAAGTGAACCAAGACCATTTTATTTCTGAATACTTTTAGGTCTTGGGTCCTTTGGAGATAGGTTGATGGACATAAGTCTATGGCAAGAGTTATGTTGGTTTGCTCGACTGTTATAATGGCTAGCAAAATAATAATCCTTCCACCCAGGCATCTTCTATATGGGAGAGATATTCTTCAAGCTTTGTTATTTTCTCTGAGGTGTAGTGAGGAGATAAGCAAATTGACCAGGGGAAGGGTTAATTGGTCACAATGCTCTGATATGGTGTGTACAGGATTTGCAGTATGAAGAGGGTGAGGGTGATACAGGATTTGCAGTATGAAGAGGGTGAGGGTGAGGATGAGGGTGGGGGTGAGTGGGGTGGGTGGAAAAGATAGATTCTTTTTTGTTGGAGAAGAACACTTATCTGTACAAAATAAAATAGTTTAGGATTTATTTGTACTTTTGAAAAAATTAAAGGCCCAATTGCAATATTTTTATTGTATTTTTTTCTATTATTTTAATTTATTTAGGTCAATGGGTAAATTTATCATAGAATTGTCAGAATAGTGAAAAATAGTGATTTGGGGACCCTCTGTGAGAATAAATTAAAGAATGGTAATGATATCTGCTAAAAAAAATGTGGATGAAATCGTTACAAAACTGAAAGAATGAGGACCATTAGTGTAATTAACCTAAAAAAATGATTTTAATAAATATCAAATACACCCAAAGTTGATAGATGTAGAAGTCGGTAGAACAACTTTTGGCCAAAAATTTAAGCCTAAGACAAACATAAGTGAGAATTGAGATTGAGAGTATTTTTATGCGTGCTTATAAGTATTTATAAGCCCGTTAAATATTATTTTCATTCACACATTTTGTACAATTTATAAATTTTATCTATTTTTTATCCACACATTTCGCAGAACTACAAAAATCTTTACCAAACATGATATAATTATGAGTGAAGGAAATTGACATAAAATTTTAAGCCTAAAATAAAAGATCGATGAGATTGAAGCATGATTTGGTATTGTTGTACTTTTAAGAGAATTAGCTTTTGTTATATTGCAGAAAAAATCAGGTGCGAGAAGAATTATATAATTGTTTGGTAAACTCTTATTTCTAAATCAGCATTTGAGCGTTTGTTGGTAAACAAAAATAATTTATTGTTGTGATTGTATAAAATTACTAAAATAGACATTAATTATAATAATGTTCTTTTGTATTATTATTACAATGGATAGTATTATAAAATTTTACTATAATAACAATATTTATTATTATCAAATATTTATTCAAGACAATGCATTCACTATAATTATTTTAAAATAAAAATAACAAATATATATTAAATCTCAAATTTATAAAAATTACAAAGTGTATGTTTAGTAGAGTTTAAAAGTAGTTTTTTAAAAGATTTTGAAAAAAAAAATTAGTGAGATATATGGTTGAAAAGTTGATAAAAATTGTGGATCATATAGAATATGTGGTTGAAAATGAGTTTGGGGAAAAAAAAAATACTCTCCCAAACATACTCAAAATACAAGCATAGTCATATACTACAAAATTCAATTAAATTTAAATGTAAATTATTTGCAGAGATACATTATAATTAAAATACTGATAAACTAGGACATAAATAATTATTTTAATTAATTAGCGTTAAAATTGTATTTTAATAATAAATAAGTGAAATAGTTAAAAGCAGAATCTGATGAGCTACTATTTTGCTATCTCTCAAAATCTGTTGTCAAATAGTACATGTTTTTCTATAATCATTTTTTTAAATTCACTAAACGTCTAAAACAACTTCTAATTGTCAAACAATTAGAAGTTGAACTAGGCTTGGATGGGTCGGTCTGAATATTTTAATACCCAGAACCATCAATTACACTTTAGGTATTTCGCAATTATTGGAACTAAATCTGAACATGACCGTCGGTTTCAATTCGGGTTCGATTCTACCCATAATGTTTTTTTAAATCGTAAGTTGACAATATACTTTGAAAAAAAAAATTATAAACTTGTTAACATTAAATATGTTAAATATCAAAACAATTTTTGAAACATATAAATATTAACCGAAATAATTGACATCGGCATTGCAAATCCATAAATTATGATTAGAAAAATAAAAATTACCTCTAAGAGTTGAAGATTCGTTTTAGTTACAGAGAAGTTTCGCCTTTGCCGTATGTGTTAAGCAAGAGTGCGAGACATACGATAATGTTTGTATTGTGTATATGAGTAAATAGCGATTGAGAATTTGGGATTTGAGTATTTGAAATTGTGTCAATTGAGTTTGGATTTAGGGGTAGTGGGTTTTGGACTTTTGATTTAGATCTTGAAGAGTTGAACTCTTGTCTTTAGTACCTTGATGTTGCGTCGGGTTGGGTCGGGTCGGGTCGGAGTGAATAAATTGTAAGAAATAAAAAATTTATAAAAAAATGACAAATTCGGTTCTAAGTCGGGGACTCACGGATCCAGTTCATGAACCAAGAATCGGCCCGGACCCAGTCGATTTTCGGTTCTCAATTTCGATTCCTAATTTTATTTTTTTAGAACCAGACCAAAACCTCCAGTTCCAATTCGAGAAGTTTGGTTTTGATTAAAATTGTCACCCCTAAGTTGAACTCTAAAATCCCTTCCAAACAAGCCATAAATGTGAATGAAGTAAATTGACATAAAGCAAATAACTAACTATGGTAATATCAATTTCGATTGAACATATACAAAGTTAAAATTGTATACCCAATAATTTTTTATTGTACAATTTTTTGAAATAAAGATAAAATAAATCAAATTGTACTTACCTTACACTCTAGTGTTAATTTCACTAACAGTCACTGACATTTGAGCGAAATTCCAAAGAGGTCACTAAAGTTCAAAATTTACAACAATAGTCACTAGCATTTGCAGAGCTTGCTCTATTGGTCTATTAACAGAGTTAATTTCAATAGATGATGTGGCATCGTTTAATGCATACTTGGCATTAATCCTGTCAATTTATACGCCACATTGGATAAGTTGCTCAAAAAATATAAAAAAGGTAATACCAAACACGCCTTAATCTTGGTCATCTTCTAAACACGGTCTTAATCCTTGGTCATCTTCTTAAACACAGCACTGTGAAAAAATACCCTAAAATCCTTGGTCATCTTCTTAAACACGGCACTATAAATCCTTTGCCCAAAAATCACTTGCATTTCTGTGGAGAAGATAAAACACTCATCCCCCAAAATCGTTTGTGATTTCATTGGAATTAGAGTAGGTTGTCAACTTTTAAGGTACAAGAAATCTAACAGCAGAACTCACAAAATGTCTAAAAAAGGGCCCAAATATGAAGGTAAGATTGTTTTCTAGAGCAATAAAGTATACTTGTTTGGGACCACTATCCTTTTATTACTTGTTAAAGAACTATATTATTTGCTTTATATGGGACCAACGTAAATGTATTAAAAATGGGACCACTATCCTTGTATGAAAGCATACAGTTACATTGGTCCTAGATAAAGTAAATAATACAGTGCTTTACAAGTAATAAAAGGACAGTGGTCCCAAACAAGTATATTTTATTGCTCCAGAAAACAATATTACCTTTATATTCGGGCCTCTTTCCAGACATTTTGTGGATTCTGTTGTTAGATTTCTTGTACCTTAAAAGTCGACAACCTTCTCTTATTCCAATGAAATCACAAACGATTTTGGGTGAAGAGTGTTTTATCTTCTCCACATAAATGCAAGTGATTTTTGGGCAAAGGATTAACAGTGCCGTGTTTAAGAAGATGACCAAGGATTTTTGGGTATTTTTTCACATTGATGTGTTTAAGAAGATGACCAAGGATTAAGACCTTGTTTGGAAGATGACCAAGATTAAGACGTGTTTGGTATTACCTTTTTTACATTTTTTTAGAAACTTATCCAATGTGTCTTATAAATTGACGGGGTTAATGCCAAGTATGCATTAAACGGCGCCACGTCAGCTATTGAAATTAACCCCGTTAATAAGGTGACCAATAGAGCTTCTCTGCAAACGTTAGTGACTATTGTTGTAAATTTTGAACTTTAGTGACCTTTTTAGAATTTCACTCAAACGTCAGTGACTGTTTGTGAAATTAACCCTACACTCTACAATTAGAAATCTGATATAGTTCACTAGAAGCTGACAGGTGGCATTCTAGTCTTCAATGCATATATGTACTTCAATGCGTCATTAAATTTGGTTCGTCTATGTAATTTTCAAGGTAGCCCGCGATAAAAACATATGTTATTATGAGGTTTGATGAACATCTCTAATCCAAAATAGAGTATGAAAATACTCCAACTCAGCTTTAAATTAGGATGCTAAAATGGAGAAATGAATAGTTCATATAGAGATGAACTTGGTGTGCATTACAAAGAAAATGTACACTATTCATTTTGTGCAAAATTTGAAGTAATGGGTTGGAGATGACATATGGATTTGGTGTAAAAATTGCACCATTTTAGTGCAAAATTACATCAATTTGAAGATACAGGTTGAAGATGCTCTAATTAGTCAAGACGCTACCATCACATTTAGTTTATGTTTCGCTAAGTTTAAATTATAATTTTAATCTAGTTAATTGTTAATTTATTTATGCATTTCGTAAGATCTACAACTTATTATTTACTTATTATCCACACATTCTATAAGAACTACAATTTATAAGCACTTAAGAAATAATTTCAGTACTATCAAATATGCTATTAGTATGTCAAGTGCTAACATAGCAAGTGTCCGATAATAAGTATTTTTGTACATTCTATCATTATAAAAGACTAAAATTATCTTTATTTGTGAAAGATTGTTATATTCATATAAAGACATAACACGACTGCTAATTTGAAATGTTTTATATTATGTAATAAGATATGTTTATGACAATAATGTTCGTATTATTTCTAATTAGATATTTAAATTATTTAGCCATGCATTATAAATGAGGATTCATTAATGCAACTAGAAAAAATATTAGTGGTAATCTACCAAAATTTGTTAAAGAAAGATGAGACAAATGAATATCAGTTTTAAATTGTACAAAGATCGAATTATGTTTACGAACTATAGTAAAACAAGATGAGATAGCAACACAAAAATTACATTAATTGTAACTTAAATTATAAAAGTCTTGTAATATAAGTTGAAATATAGTACAAGTACTTCGATCATCGTCTACTAAAAAACTTCACGATAAAATGTAGTAATCTTGGTTTTGTGATATAACATAACAATTAAACTTAAATAATTTAGTGGTAAATATACGAGAAACGAATATAAACAGTTGTTGTCAAATAAAATATTTAGCACATGGAGATACTTTGATTTAAATAGTTGCCGTTGTTGAATTATTCATCTTTAGCTATTCCAATTTATGAACATATTTATCATTCAAAACAATTTGCAATTTTGTGATATATATTTCATTTCAAAAAGTCTATCAGAGCGCGAGGAGATGTAATGAATTCAAGAAGCATTAGAGTCAGTCCACATTTCTATAAGTAACTTTTTTATTTACGAGATTGTAATAGTTTAAAATATCTAATAATTGCATAATTTAAGATGTCTAATTTTTGTTTGCCCGAATGGAAATGCTATTGTGGTCATAGTTATGTTCGAATGGCGTTGCTACATTTGAAGTTCTATGAGGTTTTTGACAGCCAAGCCCGAGTTTTGGAACTTGGTTAAATTATGTAAATCTTTTTCTGTTATTTTAGCTGATTGAGATTAGGTTGATCATCAAGGGGCAAGATAGTTGGTAGTGAGTCATTAAGATTAGATGGATTACTCTTGAGAAAGCAGAATCAGTGCCACTTGGCGAAATTAGGATCACAATTCACTACATTGTGAAATGTGGTATTTGTGTGTAGTTATATTCCTTAATCATTAATCGTAGACAATTGAAGTGTCTACATAATGAGAACTTATTATAGCTTAAACTGCTGATAAAATTGAGGGTATGTTTGATTTTTGATTAAAATCAATTAAAATTAATTGTTGACTTTGATTTAGTTTTTTAGCAAAATTAATAGTAAAAACAAACGTGCTCTGAGTGCTATTAAACTTCTTACAAAATGCTATTTCATTGACTAGCTTTCATTTCAACATTTTTTGCTTCCTAAATGTCAAAGGGATGATTGAAGCTATGCAATTGAACAATTGGATCTCCAAATTAGTGTCCCAAATTGCTAGAATACTAAAATCATATGAGTTGTCCTTTTTGATGATTTGCTATTGGTTTAGGGATTTCTGGTAACTCCAAGCAGAATGTTGTACGAATTATGCAGTGAATTTTTGTTTCTCAAAATGATTTTTTTATATATGTATATTTGTTTTCTATGGAATAGGCTTTGAGGGTTTATCAGGTGCTGATGAGAGAAGAAGAAAAAAATCTGATCTTGAGAATTCTGAAGTTGAAAGGATGACAACGATAGGTTCCATGAAGAAGAAAGCACTGACACTGAATGTATCATCAAAGTTCAAGCATTCTCTCAAGAAGAAGAGCAACAAAAGAAAGAGCAATGGCCGAGTCAACTCTGTTTCAATTGGGGATATCCGGGATGCTGAGGAGCTGCAAGCCGTTGAATCATTTCGACAAGATTTCATATTAGATGAGTTGTTACCAGATAAGCTTGATGATTATCATATCATGTTAAGGTTATTATTCGTTTTCTCTTCCTACATTTAGTTAAATGCACACTTTTATTGAGTGAAGCCATAAAATACATTGTCATATACTTGTCATGGTATTCTCTCATCCCATTATGGGTGTAATTAAAACTGGCCACGTGCATGATTTACCAGCCACGTATGATTTAGAATATTACATAAGCATGCCTTCATCTATTAGTGGGATAATTTTCTTACGCAATGCCAATATGTTGTAGTTGGCGCCTCAGGTTTAAGAATATCATTTTATATTTTCTGATAAGTTTTGTGTTTTCCGGTACTAATTGTAAAGTGTGATTATTAGGGAAAGGTGAATCTTTTTTGAAAAATTTTGTGTTTTCTGTAACTAGAGGAAAATTAAATATAATGACTGCGAGATGAATATTTGTTGTAAACTCTCAGTATTCTTTGAAAGGTTAATAGACAAAATTGATCTGAAATGTGTAAACATAAAATCATCAGCATATACCAAAATGTAAAAGCACGTAATATTGGTTTTGAATTCATGTAAGACAAAAATTTCTTACTTTCTTGCTTTTCATGATTCAGCAACAATTTCCTTTATTTTTGAGACTGGTGAAGAAATTTTCTTGCAGGTTTTTGAAAGCAAAGAAATTTGATATTGAAAAAGCTAAGCATATGTGGGCTGATATGATTCAGTAGAGGAAAGATTTTGGGACTGACACAAGTATGAAAGTAACTAGAAGATCCAATATGTTCACTAAAGTAATTGGGCAAAATTGCCTGGTTATCATCTGGTTGGCATCAATTGCCCAGTTTAGCTTTACTGCTTTGGTCAAAATTTTATTAATTAATTCACGTGTTCTTTAGGATTTTAAATTCAAAGAGTTGAATGGAGTTTTGAATTACTACCCCAATGGTTATCATTGAGTTGATAAAATATATTGAGAGACTGGGAAAAGTCTATCCCAACAAATTTATGCAAGTCACAACGATAAAATGTTACATAAAGTACCAAATCAGGGAGTTTGAGAAATGCTTTGCCATTAAGTTCCCATCTTGTACAATTACTGCCAAAAGAGACATTGATTCAAGCACAACGGTTTTGGATGTCCACGGTGTGGCAACACATTGTTTATCTTTTGTTTATATAATCATCATAATTTGTGGCACACACGTCTTATATCAGTTTGATTGATAGATAATTTTTGTTGTGTTATATATTTCTAATGTTAATTTTTGTGTGATTCAGAAGCAGCGATGTTTCAGACACTAATGATCTCTATTTGATTCTAGGTCGATTGTATTTTCAATTTGACAATATCTACTACAATGATCCCAATAATGATAATTATTTTTTTTGGCTAAATGTATATACTACTAACTGGGAAACATGATCATGTTTTCATATTATCTAATGTAACGATGTTGTTGTGTTTCATGTGAATCAGTTTTTGGGACATATTAAATATCGTATCTTAGCAATTTAATCTTGCAGGCATGATAATGCATTTCCATCAATACATTTGTCACTCTCATATATTGTATAGACAGTGGTATTCGTTTTACATCATTAATGTCAAAATTATACTCTACCACGTGCAACACACGGACGATCACTGGTTGTTAGAGGAAGCCCAAAGAAAGAAACATCGGGTAGCCAAACTAGGTGCCACTTGTTACCAATCTAGTTTTACAGATTTCAGAGCATTGTTCACGTAGGTTACGACTTATAGGTATGCATTTATTTCCCATTATTTTTTTGGCGTGAAATAGTTCTAGAAATTAATAAATAACTTCCTTGACAAAAACAGTAGTGGCGCAGTTGGCTAGTGCGTAGGTCTTATTCTGAATTGTCTCACCCCAATTGTTTTATTACATTCTTTTGCTCCAACCCAATTCTCAATCCGGGTTATCACCCAACCCGCACCACTTCTCATTATTTTACTTTTATTTTTACCCTCCATTTTTTTCGGACTATCGACACCCATTTTATCACCGAACCGCACCATTTTTCATTAACTTTTATCAATTTATACCCTCCATTCTTTTGCTCCGACCGGATTCTATCAACACACGTTTATCACCTGACCCGCACCACTTCCAATTATTTATTATTGTGGATTCAGTTTCACTCCGAAACCTTAGGAATGACAATTGGACCAAACCACTAAACAAGGTAATGAAATAAAGGTCGAGATAGCTCGGCCCTTGAAATATACGGGCCAATCTAAAACTTAATTCAATTAAAGTCATATTTTAGCGCTAAAAGATCAACATCTCCCTACAATTACAAAAAGAAAAATGCTAATTCAATGATATTATTTTATTATGATACTGTTTTCTATGATATTGTTTTATTATGATACTGTTTTGTATGATATTGTTTTATTATGATATTGTTTTCTATGATACTGTTTTATTTAAATAATGTGCATTGATATATTTATACCATGCTTATCTTTGATAATGTTTCAACTTATTATATGTTATTGAATGCAAATAGTTTCAATGGTTTTACACTACTAATAGAGCATTTAAGAAAGTATCATTACTTCAAACAATAAAACATCTCTGTTTAGTTATATATAAAATAGTATTTTATCTAGATAAAGTGTTATATATGATATTGTATCATTACTTCAACCATTAAAAACATATTGTACTTAATTTTATATATGATATTGTTTTAATTTTGTTTTTATCTTTGATACTGTTTTATTATTATGATGTTTCAACATTTGATACTGTTTCAATATATGATATTGTTATTGAATGCATACAGTATCAATGGTCTTGTATTACTAATAGAGTATTTTAAGAACAATATAATTACATCAAACAGTAAAACATATCTACTTAGTTATATCTATGATATTGTTTTATTTAAATAAAGTGTTATATGTGATATTGTATCATTGCTTCAGCCATTAAAAACATCTTTTACTTAGTTTTATATATGATATTGTTTTATTTATGATTTTATCTTTGATATTATTTTATTATGATGATGTTTTAACCTATGACACTGTTTTAATCTATGATATTGTTATTAAATGCATACAATATCAATTGTCTTGTACTATTAATGGAGTATTTTAAGAACAATGTCATTACTTTAAGCAGTAAAACATCTATACTTAGTTATATCTATGATATTGTTTTATCTAAATAAATTGTTATATATGATACTGTATCATTATTCAATCATTCAAAACATCTTCTACTTAGTTTAATATATGATACTGTTTTATTTATGCTTTTATCTTTAATAATATTATATTATGATAAAACTACTGGTTTTGACCTGCTCGTCGAGACGATTCTAAAAATATATTATAACAAAAATTCTGAGCACGTATGCGAATTCTATGTCTATTTCTATTATGATACTGTTTTGTAGGATACTTTTTTCTATAATACAGTATTAAACAACACACATGACTAAGCAATACAAAAAATAATGGGATTTGCAGGGACCGTCTAGGGATTTCAGCTAATGGGTTAACAATAAACCCACGACCACCTTGGAGTCGATGTCTCATATTCTCCAACTTAAATCTTTCAGGATCTCCATTCTTGTCAGGGATGTTTCGTAATCCAGCTATTGATAGGTTTCCATCGGAAAGAGAGAATCGAGAGGTTGAAAAAATGGCCCTACGTTTTCTTCCAAAACTTTGAGCTCAAGAATTCTGCACCAGGTATTTTGCAACACATGGCACATGCAGCATCACTTTGTGACATCCTTCCATTTGAGACAGCTAAATCAAATGAAATTTCATCCAAAGCCAACTCTAGACCATGAATACAAGTCCCAGGTCTCCAGAGAACGCATCCCACTGTGAGAACTCCTGATGAATTTATAGATTTGGCAACGATGCGAACATTAACCGAGTAAAGAAACTCAATTTCACTTCGAATTTCCAATGGAAATCCCAAATCTCAAATTCACCATTTGCAACACCAATATTACTAGCATATCCTTCTGTCTCCCCTTCTCCTTCCTCTTTCCCTTCCAAACCCAACTCCTTTTGTTCAAAACCAGTACTCCTAGCAGTACCACGAATTTCTCACTATCCGCCACCCTCAAAATCCATTAGTCAGCAAAAGTATTTGACGACTACAATGAAGAAAAAAGCTACAGAAAAGTGAACAAGATCATCTAGAGCAGGACACTCCAAAACAGCAGAGACATCGACGCCATGGATGAAGACTGTTGGACAGCTCTTATGTTAGTATCGAGGCTCGGCTCTGAGTAGTACGTTTAAGCCACTGGTCAATGAGGGCGCAAATGTCAACCACATGGATAACAGCGACAGATTGACGGCTTTACACATAGCTGCTGGTTACGTTAGGTCGGGAGTGGCAAAGGTGTTACTCGAATTTGGTTTAAATCTAGTTTATATATGGTTTAAAGGATTACAAGGCTAATTACATCATTAGATGAATTAATATGACTTATTGACAATTTTAAAAAATGTTTTAATTTAATTTAAAATAAGTCACCTATAGTTGACTTATAGGTGACTTATTGACAATTTTCTCTTTTTTTTTAATTATTTTTACCAGTTCCCCAAAAAAATTTACATTAAAAAAATAAAATTAAGGAAAAATTGCAAATAAGTCATCTCCACATGACTTGTTTCAAATTAGGTCAAAACTTTTTTAAAATTGTGATTAAGTCATACTTCACATCAATATTTTATATTAATTCCAAAATCACCTCTTTTAACCATATTTTTCATTGACACAATCTTCCAACTCCACAAATCTCCTCCACCTCCGGCGACCTCCGGCGACCACCAGCGAGTGCTTCTACGGCGCAGTGTCACTTTTTAGGCAATTTTTTGGTGAAGATTTTGGATCAATTTCCAGTTGGGGACTGAATGTTGTTAGCTGTGAAACTACAAAAGTAAATGACAAGTTAATTCATAGAATCCAGATTGAGGTAACAAATTAACGTAGGAATGTTGTTATTAATTTCTTTGTTTTAATCTTAATTCTTGTATTTGATTATTTTTTCAGGCTAGTGATCTAACAGCTAGCATTGATCTATCCGTGCTACAAGAGAGGCTGACCAATATGATTAACCTGGGTTGAGTATTTTAGTAGTTATGTAAACAATGAGCATTTTCCAGTTATGTAAACAATGAGATAACATCTGTTGTTGATAGTGTATTATAGAATAGCAACTTGATATTGTATTAAGTTGGTCATTAGATTATTTCTTTGTGTTGTTAATTAGTTGTGAAAGTTATTTGATATTGTATTATACAAAACAGTATCACAACATAAATGGGCATAAAATACTGTAAATATGAGCTTGAATGCTGTAAATATGAACTTGAATACTCCACTATCTTATGTAAATAGGAGCTTAAATGCTCCACCATCTAATTGCTGTAAATAAGAGCTTGAATGTTCCATCATCTAATGTTTAGTCATGGTATGTTATTTGATACTGTATTATATAAAACAGTATCACAATATAAATGGACATAGAATTGTTGCAAATAGGAGCTTGAATGTTCCATCATCTAATGTTTGAATGTCTTAGTTTTAATCCATGATACTGTTTTAATAACTTAGTTTTAATCTATGATACTGTTTAATTATGGCAATGTTTAATAGATTGAAACTTTGTCATAATATTTCACTATCATTTGAAACATGTTTTAATCATGTGATACTGTTTGAATATATGTGATCTTTGATACTGTTTAATTATAGCAAGATTTGAACATGTGATATTGTTTGAATGTCTTAGTTTTAATCTATGATACTGTTTTGTTTAGGTAATTAATATATTTTGATACCGTTTTAATTCATGATATTGCTTTAATCATGTGATACTGTTTGAATCTATGTGATCTTTGATATTGTTTAATTATGGCAAGGTTTGAACCTGTAATACTGTTTGAATGTCTTAATTTTAATCAATGATAATGTTTTGTTTAGGTAATGTGCATTAATATAAATTGATACTGTTTTAATCCATGTTTTAATATATGACTAATTAAACAGTATCAAACAAAACATATGACTAATTAAACAGTATCAAAGATAAAAGCATGATATCATAGTCATGTGTGTTGTTTGATACTGTATTATGTAAAACAGTATCACAGAAAACAGTATTACAATAGAAATGATCATAGAATTTGCACACGTGCTCAGAATTTTTATTATAATATATTTTCGGAATGGTCTCGACAAGACGGTCTAGACCAGTTGCTTTGCCACTACCTATGATGGATTTTACCTGTTTGAAGTCGTCTCTTTAACTTAAAATGACAATCTTTAATTTTTTTTTCAAAACAGTATCACAAATCCTGTAAAACAGTATCACTGATAAATGTACATCATTTTGCTGCAAATTAAAGCTCTTCCAAGGTATCTGAGTCCCTTAAAAGCAAACACATACTTTAGAGCAATGCTAAAATGAAGAAAGAAGAACTGTCAATCATTCTCAATTTAATGAGAAATCATGCAAAGGGTTCTCATCTAAAACTATAAACAATGTTTCTAATTATTCCCTTGAATTAGAACATGTTTGAGATTCAATTAGAACATATATTCTCAATGGATACATAAGTATAAATATATTAGGTGTTTAATGGTAGGTAGACGAATTAATAGTAGAGAATAAACAAGAGAATAATATTGTTCTTAAAATGTTTCATTAGTTGGACAAAATCACCACAAAACAGTATCACCACAAAACAGTATCACAGTTAGCGTTTTTTTACAATTAAGGGTATGTTGGTCTTTTAGCTCTAAAATATGACTTTTATTGAATTAAGTTTTGAGCATATGACTTTAGAGCCCATAAGTGTCCAAACAATGACCGACCTTAAATTGTCCCTAAAATTAACGAGGTGGGCTTGTGT
>CM059037.1:44193404-44363880 GCA_030279155.1 Forsythia viridissima
GACTTGGGCGATTTGGAAAAAAAAAACGGTCCAGCCCGGCATTTGTTGTGAAGCAGGGAAAGAAATCCCACCCCAGTAGTTCGCAAGTCCGACGACTCTTTTGGGGGTTGAGGGGAATGGGTAGGGGTGGGGACTTGGGCCATTTAGAAAAATATGAGCTATCCCAATGTTACTCCAATTGGCCCAGCAAGCTAATCATGTCAGGCCAAATAAGCCCAATTTATTTTTGGCCAACTCATTTTGCTACGTATACTAGTGATGATAAATAGTACTACTCAAACTCTGGTAGTTAGCCCAATTAAAGTTTATTATAAATTAAAGGGTAAATTCAGGGCCGGTCACTGTTTGGGCACTTATGGGCTCTAAAGTCATATGCTCAAAACTTAATTCAATTAAAGTCATATTTTAGAGCTAAAAGACCAACATACCCTTAATTGTAAAAAACGTGGATTTTGAGTGGTGATACTGTTTTGCGGTGATACTGTTTTGTTATGATACTGTTTTGTTGTGATACTGTTAAACCTATGATTTTGTACTACTAATGAGACATTTTAAGAATAATAGTATTCTCTTGTTTATTCGCTACTGATTAATTCTTCTACCTACTATTAAACACCTTATAAATTTATACTTATCTATCCAATGAGAATCTATGTCCTAATTGAATCTCAAACATATTCAAATTCAAAAGAAAAATTAGAAACATTGTTTATAGTTTTAGATGAGAACCCTTTGCATGACTTCCCATTAACTTGAGAATGATTGTAAGTTCTTCTTTCTTCATTTTAGCATTGCTCTGAAGTATGTGTTTGCTTTTAAGAGACTCAGATACCTTGGAAGAGCTTTAATTTGCAACAAAAGGATGCACATTTATCCCTGATACTGTTTTAAAGAATTTGTGATACTGTTTTGAAAAAAAAAAATTAAAGATTGCCATTTTAAGCTAAAGAGACGACTTCAAACGGGTAAAATCCATCATAGGCAGCGACAAAGCGGCTGGTCTTGATCGTCTCGTCGAGACCATTCCAAAAATATATTATAATAAAAATTCTGAGCACGTGTGCAAATTCTATGATCATTTCTATTGTGATACTGTTTTGCATAATACAGTATCAAACAACATACATGACTATGATATCATGCTTTAATCTTTGATACTGTTTAATTAGTCATATGTTTTGTTTGATACTATATTATACAAAACAGTATCATAGATTAAAACATGGATTGAAAAAATATCAATTTATATTAATGCACATTACCTAAACAAAACATTATCATAAATTAAAACTAAGACATTCAAACAGTATCACTTATTCAAACATTGCCATAATTAAACAATATCAAAGATCACATAGATTCAAACAGTATCAAACCTTGCCATAATTAAACAGTATCAAAGATCACATATATTTAAACAGTATCACAGGATTAAAACATGTTTCAAATGATAGTGAAATATTATGACAAAGTTTCAATCTATTAAACATTGCCATAATTAAACAGTATCATAGATTAAAACTAAGACATTAAAACAGTATCATGGATTAAAACTAAGACATTGAAACATTAGATGATGGAACATTCAAGCTCCTATTTACAACAATTTTATGTCCATTTATATTGTGATACTGTTTTGTATAATACAGCATCAAATAACATACCATGACTAAACATTAGATGATGGAACATTCAAGCTCCTATTTACAGCAATTAGATGGTGGAGCATTCAAGCTCCTATTTACATAAGATAGTGGAGTATTTAAGTTCATATTTACAGCATTCAAACTCATATTTACAGCATTCTATGCCCATTTCTGTTGTGATACTGTTTTATATAATACAATATCAAACAACTTTCACAACTAATTAACAACACAAAGAAATAATCTAATGACCAACTTAATACAATATCAAGTTGCTATTCTATAATACAGTATCAACAATAGATGTTATCTCATTGTTTACATAACTTGGAAAATGCTAATTGTTTACATAACTGCTAAAATCAACCCAAGTTAATCATATTGGTCAGCCTCTCTTGCAGCACGGATATATCAATGCTAGCTGTTAGATCATTAGCCTGAAAAAATAATCAAATACAAGAATTAAGATTAAAACATAGAAATTAATAACAATATTCCCAACTGGAAATTGATCCAAAATCTTCACCAAAAAATTGCCTAAAAAGTGACACTGCGCCGTAGAAGCACTCGCCGGAGGTTGCCGGAGGTGGAAACGGTGGTCGCCGGAGGTGGAGGCGGTGGTCGTCGGAGGTCGCAGGAGGTGGAGGCGATGGTCGCCGGAGGTGGAGACGGTTGTCGCCGGAGGTGGAGGAGGTTTGTGGAGTTGGAAGATTGTGTCAATGAAAAATATAGTTAAAAGGGGTGGTTTTGGAATTAATATAAAATATTGATGTGAAGTATGACTTAATCAAAATTTTAAAAAAAAATTTGACCAAATTTGAAACAAGTCATGTAGAAATGACTTATTGACAATTTTCCCTAAATTAAATTATTAGGGCCACAATCTAATTAAATGATTTGAGCCCATATTTTAATTCCTATCCGGCCCAGCCTAATAATTAATCAAGCCCATTAGTGACACACTTTTCACAAAGAACCAATTCGCTCTATCTAAGAATTTTCAAAATAAAATCGATTCGGTCCAGAACAAATATAGTTGAGAGAATGTTATCGGAGTCATTAACATATGAAAAATCACTTTAACAAATGTTTTTATCATGATTTTAAAAAATATTTTTAAATTTTTTATTGAATTTGGAATTAAGTATTGTCAATTCATTGGGCCTTGATGTTGGTCGCTGAAATTAAATTTTAATTGGGCCTTTAAAGGATGTTAACTTTGATAATTTAAATAAGGCCCACATAAGGGTTATGTGTGGAAATTTGGGGTTTTTTCAGAAATAACCACAATAAATAAACTATTTCTTAAAATACTATCATATTTTTTTTATTCTAAAAATACTGTTTTTTATTTTTGTAACACTTGTTGTTACATTTGTTATTTTAGTTATAATAAATGTGTTACATTTGTTATTAACAAACATAACAAATGTAACAACAAGTGTTATAAAAATAAAAAACAGTATTTTTAGAATAAAAAAAGTTAAATAGTATTTTTTAAATTATTTTATATTTTGTAGTATAGGATGAAATTATCACGTGGAAATTTAGAAAACTTGTTACATTTATCATCCATTACATTGAGGACTTTAATTTAATTTCTATAAAAATTTTAATATACTTTTACATAATAAGTAATATTACTATTTATTATCGAGTATTACAACTTGGGTTTGGACGTTCTGGCTTGAGGCGATCCACTACATTGAAGGACCAAGAAAGACAGTAGTATGGGTTGGCTACTGAGCATTTCTAATATGAACACCCGACATGAGTTGGTGTCATGGGTTAACCAATTTTTGTAGGTCGGTCATGCCCGCATGCACGTTTTTTCATAAAATTCCATAAAATAAGAATATAGGGTACGATGCAAGTTGCATTGAATAATTCAAAATGTTGTATTCGTTTGACTTCAAATTTCGAATATGTTTTTAATTAATTATAATATGAAAGAAGATGACTTAAACGTAACATATAAATTATTACATTAGTAGTATGACCAAAGTATTAAAGAGTACTGTTGGATTTATGGCTGCAAATTGCAAAGGAATGGTCAAACGTAATACTTATTAATGGAATTGATCTAACTCTCACAGTGGAGAGTTATTACAACTCCCACTTGACACGTGTCGTGTCCAGTGGGGATTGGCCAAGAAAAAGTCAAGCACTTGGCCAATCCCCACTGAACACATGTCCAATAGAAGTTGTAATAACTCTCCATAATGGGGGTTAGATCACCCCTGTACTTATTAATCTTAACATTAAAATATGTTAATTACAATAATGAGTCTTATAAAAAATATGGTCGCAAAAAAAAAAAAAAAAAAATATGGCCGCAAATCTGATTGATGGGACTAGAAATGATTCAGTTATTGATTTTCTTGTTCAAATATTTAATTTATTAATTAATCACTTTTGACATTTGCAGTTAATTCCTTTATCTAGAAGAAGCCTCAACTGTATTAAACGTCATAGATCCGTTGATTGTGCGGTCTAGAGTGTTTTAAGACGTAAGTTAATTTGTAAGTTTCAGTCCCGATCTACTGTCTCCAGGTGGGTAGCTTATTCGACTCACCTGTTGAAGTATCAACAGGTGGACCGAATAAGCTGCCCACCTAAAAATATTAGAATAAAATCCTTGTAAATTTAAGTCCTAATAATCCATTATTACTAATTTAATTTGCACATATTTAAAAGACTTTTGGAACCCTGAATTTGAGTAAAACTATTTAAAAGTACTCTAAATATTTTATTAGTGCCTGGGAAATGTCCAACACTTGAATCTGGATGGATGTTAGCAGTTAGCTCTCTTCTTCAAAACATTGTTAGTCAACTTAATATGATGTTTTGTCTTTGTTACCAAACTTTGTTCCAAATAAGTGTTTTTTTTTATATATTTTTTTTAAAATAATCACTTATTTGGACAACATTAGAAGGCACTCACGTCCATCTAAAAGCGTTTACTCAATAATTTATTTCATTTTGTTTATTTTATTGTCGTGGATGTTGAAAATATGCTCGTAAAGTAGTAATTTATTTTATTTTATTTATCTGAGGATAATAAAATAATGAATTTATACTAAATCTTTTTGACTTGAGGTGGATTACTTAATAAATTTTATTGATATTAATAGTAGACATAAATACAACTAATTATGTATTGATTGTAGTGTCTTATTGTGGAATTTTTGGTTTCACTGTCTCAATACACGTGAAGGTGGGCCCTGTTTTTGAAAAAAAATTAACTAATCCAAATAAACTCTTTTTAATCCCAACCAAACATGCACTAAAATATTAGAGTTGTTTAGTGTTAAAATTATTTTTAAATGCTTATACTATAAGTTGTAGATGAATGTGTTGATAAAAAGTGGATTGTAAGTTATGTGTCATATGAATTGTGTGGATCAAAATTATGTTTGACTAATTTTACCAGCTAAAATTATAAGTTAAGCACTATCAAACATGAAGATTCTGAAGCACATCAAAAAACATTTGACTCAACCTATTGAATTAGAAGACATTTTCTGTTTTGTCACGGTAATGTAAATTGTTCATTTTGCTTTTCTATAAAATTGAAGTATACGTCTCAATAAATATTTAGATTTTTCAATAGACGATGTAACATTTTGACGTTACTTTAGTTTGCGGAATATAAATATGCATCAACATAATTGAACAATGAACACCAAGATCATAAGTTGATAAAAACCCCACTAGAAGAACGCTCACGCGTGACGAGCAGAAAATCCACTAAGAAACAAAAGTTACAACCAAATGGTTTTTGAATTTACAAAATTTATAACCTCTGACTAAAATTTAAACCAAAAATAAATGCGGAATTATAAGACACATAAACTTGCTGTTTTGATCTCGACCAGGACAGGAATGGAATCAAGACCTCATGTCTTGATTTTTACACCAATTTGTTTGTAATTACTTTGCAATCAACCCTAATCAGACACCAACTCTTATGGATTTTGTCAAGTCAACGCTTGTAAAAATCGGGCTCACACATGGAGGTGGCAAAATTGGACCTGTTCGCGGGCCGGTCCATGTAGCCTGCTTTTTTGGATTGGGTTGACCATTGTCCAAATAAAATCGGGCCAAGATGGCCCAGCCCATCTAGCCCGTGGACTACTGGGGCCGGCCTGATTTTGATTTTTTTTTTATTTTTTATTTTTTTGATTCTATTTTTTGCTCCTTAACACTAGTCACTCATTTTGTGAATAACTCCAATACATAATTCAAATAATATCAATCTAAAATGATTTAAACCAAAGTCACTAATAAACATTAGTAAAAAAATCTCAAGATCCAACATAAAATTGTTTAGATTTAATTAAATTTAGTTTAATTTAAGTTTCAATCCAAAATATATTTGATGTGAAAAATAAATTATTTATTTTAAATTTACTTATAAGTAAACTTTTTAATTTAAGCCAAACATGCTTATATCTCAAAACATTAAGACTATCATGCTTTTAATATTTGTATTTTTTTTTTTAAATATCTATAAATAGTTTACAATTAACAAAAAAAAAATTATTATTTTGAAAGAAAATTGACGTTTATCTATTAACTAATACATGAGAGCCCCAATTTTATAAATTAATCTCTTTAAAAATTTCAAAATATATAATCTAAATTTATCTAAAATTGTATTTGATGTAATGTATTCGATTGTATACAAAATTTATTTAAAAAAAAAATTAATACAAGTTGGGCCAATGAGTTGGACTGGGCTAACATATTTTTGGCCCACACAAAACTGGGCTAGACCAGCCCAGTCCAATTTTATGTGTGGCCATGCTCTGACAGGTTGAGTTGGCCCAACCCATCTCATTTACCGGCTCTATTCACACATTTGTCACAAGCAACTCCAAAATTTATCACTAAAAATGTGAATATCCCATATTGTGATAGTTTCTTTAAATCTTTTCAACAATTAGACATGACAATCTGTATTTATCAATTTCTTTGAAGAAATAATGTTCTTTGAAACTTTTGATATATATGGAAACACAATAAGTAAAATAATATGCAATTACTAATCACTTTATTGTGCATATGAAATAAATAAGTTTCCATTACTCATAATTATGCTATGCATAATAGGGAAATGATCTCCTCTACTTAGTAGAGGAAATTGTTTTGTCCTAGTGGAAGAGATCATTTTCTATGTATAATAAGTAAAATAATATGCAATAATATGTGCTGACCTCCCGATGACAAAAAATGACAATTTTTCAAAAATTGCGACTTTCTATTTTTCAAATTATTGTCTTTCTAGCTGAATTTAGTTGAAAAATTAGGGTCTGTTCTCTTTATTATTTTCAAGAATATTCAATACTTGTTTACTATGCTATTTTTGAAAATGCATTTTTGAAAACAATTTTTCGAAAATTGCGACTTTCTAGAATTTCTGAATTTCTTTTTGCACTCATGATCTATTTTTCAAATTATTGTCTTTCTAGCTGAGTTTAGTTGAAAAACTAGGGTCTGTTCTCTTTATTATTTTCAAGAATATTCAATACTTGTTTACTATGCTATTTTTGAAAATGCATTTTTGAAAACAATTTTTCGAAAATTGCAACTTTCTAGAATTTCTGAATTTCTTTTTGCACTCATGATCTATTTTTCAAATTATTGTCTTTCTAGCTGAGTTTAGTTGAAAAACTAGGGTCTGTTCTCCTTATTATTTTCAAGAATATTCAATACTTGTTTACTATGCTATTTTTGAAAATGCATTTTTGATAACAATTTTTCGAAAATTGCGACTTTCTAGAATTTCTGAATTTCTTTTTGCACTCATGATCTATTTTTCAAATTATTGTCTTTCTAGCTGAATTTAGTTGAAAAACTAGGGTCTGTTGTCCTTATTATTTTCAAGAATATTCAATACTTATTTACTATGCTATTTTTGAAAATGCATTTTCGAAAACAAAATTAAATTTATAACACAAAACTCAAAACATATTTTTGAAGTTTGACAAGAAAAAAAAATTATTTAAATAAAAATGCTAAATTTCTTAAAAAATAAATATTATAAAATTATAAAAAAAACAAAACATTTTTTTTTTAATTCTATAAAAATGAAAATACTAAAAAAATAATTCAAGCTCTTATTGGTTATATAAATAAAAAAATAAAAAAATTAATTTTAGTAAAAATAAATTAAAATTCTTAGTCCACTTCATTAATTTATTTTTTATTTTTTATTTTGTCAATTTATTAGGCAACTCGTCCCAAAAAGATAGGCGTATTTTCTTTTTTCATCCATCCTAGATTATAACCTTTCATTTTTTGCTAGGAGGTCCCTAACTTATGTAATTGGGTGCAAACGTGGTCCCTATGAATGGATTCCATCCAAATTTGTTGTTAGTTGGGTGCGTGAAGTGAACTCTCTTTTAATTTATCTTTACTTGTAGGGACAAAATCGTCACTTCTCATTTGGTTGGTTTTAGCAAACAATTGCTACATAAAAATAACAATTGGTACATATACATACACTTTCTCTCTTCTTTGAAGTAGTGTTTGACTGAAATTAGAAAAAGTAAATGGAATCTAATCTTTGTTGGTGTGGGCTACTATTGGAGATATCTCAACCTTGGAAGAAATTTTCTCGCTTCCAGAGAAGACGGGTAAGCCATTGTTTTTATTTCTCTTTCTCTTATAATATGTTATCTGCAAAAGTTCATAATTTTTTAAGTTTATTTTGTCAAAGAAGACGGGTGATCCTTAGAAGATTTGGTTTTTAGTTTTTATGTGGGGAGTTGCTACAATGTGGATGAAAAGTTAAGGTGTTATAACATGTTATAATGTGTATTGTAGTTGTTTGATGAATAATGAAAATGTGTGGAGATGGTGCTCAGATGTCACATTGCTTTTTGTTTCATTATGTTGAATGTATGGAGATGGTGCATAGATAGTCCCTAACCTTTTCAGTAAAAGTGTGTGAATGGTCTGTAACGTTTCAGTAAAGGTACGCAAGTGGTTCCTAACATTTTCAGTAAATGTGCACAATTGGTCCCTAACGTATGTAAAATGGTGCAATATTAGTCCTGAACCTATTGAAAAAGTTGCACAAATATTTCCCTCAAACAACATTTTCAGAGAAATTTTCAATTAATTGGTGTCATTTATACATTTGCAAAAAAGGATAAATTTTCTATAAAAAAAAAAAAAAAAAATACATAGGATACTACATTGAGACCTACAAACTATGAATGCTATTTACACATTTGCAAAACTAGAAACACTTTATCTGCAAACTAGTCCCAAAAAAATTTCATCCAACGCAATCTTCTTTTCTTCTAATTGGGTTCAATTTAAGTTTTTTTACAATGATTGAATGAGGATTTTCTCGCATTTCAGTGTGATGAGAGTTTTTTTTCCTTCAAAATTTTCTGACCATTGATGGGTAATATGTAGACATGTAAAGTAAAAGAAAAAGCAAAAAAAAAAAAAGAGAAAAAGGGTGATTTGACCAATTTAACCCTGTAGGTAAAGACAAAATAAAAGAGAATTCACTCCAAGCTCTCAATTAACAGCAAATTTGGACGGAATTCGTCCATGAGGACCACTTTTTTTCCAATGGCATAGGTTAGAGACTTCATAGTCAAAAATAAAAGGTTAGAGACAAAAATATTAATGTATTAAGAACATACGTGAATGATCATTTGCGCCAAAATCTCCAAGACCGTAGATAATTCTTTTCCAGATACCATGACTCTATCTCAGAAAACAAATGGAGACGAGTTGGTGCATACTGCCATCATATTGCATTTAGCTAGTAATGTATTAATGAAAGTGATTGAATCAAAAACCACTCATAACATTTGGAAAAAATTAGAAGCTCTTTTTCAAACAAAATGTCTTTCAAATAAAATCTATCTACTTAAAGAATTTTTAAATCTAAGATGGGTCTTTCTATTGATCTTGAACATAATCTTGATAATTTATCAAAATTGTGCCAAGACTTGACTCGGTGTGATGAGAAATTCTTCGATGAACATCAAGACATTATTTTGTTGAATGCTTTGCCTAAAACGTTTAAGAAAATAAGATATGTCATTGAGTATGTCGGAGACCTTATTACTAAGAATACTGTGATAGATTTACTTAGGACAAAAAATCTAGACATAAAATTTATTAATCTTAAATATGTTAAAGGGGGGATTAAATGTGAGAGACACATAAGTAAATAGGCCAAATGGAAATCAAGAAAATCATTATAATGCTGGAAATAAAAGGAAATACAGAGGAAGATCTAAGGCCTAAGGTACTAAATAGTGTTATGATTGTAGAAAAATAGATTATTTCTGAGTTAAAGATAAATCTAAAAATGATATTTAAATAAATACAGTTAATCTATTTTTAATAATTGGTCAATTACATGGCACTAAAGGCGGAAAAAATTTTTTTTTTATTTACATTGAAATCTCGTTATCTTTATTTATAAAACTTGTACACGTATTAAATTTTTAAATAAAAATTGAATATGATTTGCACGTACAAATAGTCTCATTAAAGACAAAATTTAAAAACGATAGAATCTTAAACTAATGATATGACAGTGCTCCTTCTACAATTTTGAGACACAGGTGGGTCCATCTGAGTTACACATGAATCAGACATGACCCTACAGCATCTCCAATGCAACAATGTCTGTTATGTATATGTGGTAAAAGACATTTATATTATATCAAAAAACTTCTCCAGTGCAACAATGTTCATTGAGCAAATGTGGCAAATTATTATTAGCTTTTTTTTTTCAAAACAAAAGGAGAAATGTATTGATTGGAATATTGGATAGAGATTATTAAGTTAATGATGGACATTGTCAAGAACAATGTCTAGAATTAGACATTGTGCTAGACATTTTTTGACATTAATTGTACCACAAAAATACTTTTTGGCCATTTGTTAAAAAAAGTACTAGACATTGTGTCTTGACATTATAACATTGAAGATACTCTAAACAAATAAAAATATATGCTAATGAATTGAATCTCTTTCTTGACTTTGATTACAACTTGGTGTCGTGTTTCATTAATTATCATCTTCAAAATAAGCGTGGCTCACGATAATAATTTATTTAATGACGTTTTCTCTTGTATTTATCTTCTACTTTTTCATTTTGCTTATTTTTCAACATTTGACTTGTCAGTCTGACTTTCAAATTTTGGGCTTTGTTCAATCAATGAATACACGTGTGCTCGTGCAGACATAATCTTTATTTAAAGGTATGTTTATTTTATAATTTTTAAATAATGGACTTAGAAATATGACAATCGACTTAAACAAAAACCGATGAAGTGGTAATCAAAATCGTATTACATATATGTTGAAAATATAGTACTAGATATTACAATGAATTAATTTTAATTTTTTTTTTCTTTGTAAATACAATACAGAACGTTTTGTTATTTTTAATATTATTAAATATTAAGTTCAAAGAAGAAAAAGGCTCTAAGAGCATTTTTAGCCAACTTTGAAAATCAAACTTAAATTTAAGTATATCTTTATTTCTAAGTATATTTGTGTTGGAATTTAATGTGATTAAATTGGTTTTAATAATTAAGAAGGAACCACACAACAAGAGAAGTGAAATTTTAACTATCTTATAAAGCATTTCAACTCTTATAGCTACATCTTCAGCTAGCTTTTGCTAACCAACCACAGTGATCAATGGTCCTAACCCCCAAGCCTAAAATTTTATAGTTGCAATAGAGCCAAAAGAGGTGTCACCGTTTACATGTGTAATATACTCTCACAGTATATATGGTAAATCAACGTCTTATTTGGTTGCAGAGGATAATAACTAATCAAATGTAGTGACTTACTGAATACAGAAAGATGTGATTCGATAAATTGACGAATTGGATGCGACGTTTAGATTTTCTTAGTGCATTCTTGGCTTTGCTTATAAACAGTAAGTTTGATAGAATATATTAATAAAAAGTAAGTAGAAGTTGTAGGTCTTACGAAATGTGTGGATAAAAATAATATTTAACCTGTTTACAAGTACTAAATATCATTCTCAAACATACGCTTAATAGAGGATGAACATCCACCACTACGTCATCACTAATATATGAGCGAAACGTGTATTAAAGTGAATTGCTACATGTAAATCTTACCAGCCGTTTCAATTTGTAAATTTTATTAATTTTAAAATTTCATTAAAAATTTTCCTTATTATTTTATTTCGGATGGATTGTCGAAAGTATTTTGGGTAAGTAACATATTTTAAGTTGTGCCAAACATGCACTTAAAATTCATCAAATTTTCGTATGGGACCCAATTTAAGAGTATAATATAGGAAAAAGAGAAAAAAGGATACCTACACTAATCCTGTCTTCTTGATTGACGAACTATCGGTAAGATTCGGTAAACGCCAAATTTAACAGGTGGGCGTCTAAATTTTGGGATTCATTCACATTTTTACCAAAGTAATAGTAATGCTCATACGTGAGTACGTAATCGGTAGAATCGAATTAATTCAATTTTTATTGAAAATTATAAAAATAAAATTATTGAATAAACTAATTTTTAATTTAGATGACTCGAAATTTTTTCTGTAGTGCCAAAAAAGTAAACATTGCACGGATTCCTTAGAGCATCTCCAATGGTAGCTTCTATTTTGAATGTCTAGATGATGTGGCGATGAGGTGGAGGGGACAAAACCAATGTGGCATCATTTATTGTAGAAGGTTGTTCAAAAGAATGTCTATTTCTAGAAGGCTTGCTAGACACCTTCTACAATAAATGTTGCTACATTGTGTCTATCTCTCTCTTTTTTTTTTTCTCTTTCCTCATTCTACAATATATTTCCTCATTTTTTTTTTCTCTCTTGCCACATAGACTTTTTAGAAGATATCTAGCATTGGAGATGCTCTTAAATCTTGGTGTTCTTGTTTTTCCTTGGATTAATTTGGTGCGATTTCTTCCATAATAATGACTCAATATTTTCTCTCTTTTTGTTTTTACCTACTTCTCTCTCTTTTTTATTATTATTATTTTCTCTTTGTTTTGAAATAGGTGCATGAAAAATTGTAAAATAATAAATAAAATAACTAGTAATTTTTTTAAATATTATAGATTATGAAGTTAATGAATAGCTTCTCGGACATGTTTTTAGAACATCTTCAATGCATTCTATTGATTCTAATTTAGGTGGCACGCAAGCTATAAGAGTTGATTTTTACATGACATTGAAGTCTAACGAATAGATAGTTATCCCGACGACTGTCTCTTTCTTCTGCTGGAAATTATGATAGGATCTTATCCTAATTGATGTTGTGATTTAGAGGCGGGTTGGGAGTCATATGGCTTCTCATTGCTGGTGTTGCTCGGTTATTGAGACTATTCAGCATTTATTTATTGATAGTTGTATTGCTGACCAGGTTTGATACAATTTTTCTGACATTTTTCAAATCACCATTTGGCCGATGGAGTGTTTTCAGTATCGCTTTCAGTCTTGGTGTTTCTCAAGTTAATTTGTCAGGCAGGGTCATATTTGCACGATCGTTTCTCTTTTGATTCTCTGGTTTATTTGGACTGCGATGAATGATATGAAGTACCAGGATATCTCTATGGAGCCGAGACGGATCATCTGGATAGTGTACCATACTATCTTCATACTATATACATGCCGTTTATTTCAGGTTATTCATTGGCGATAAGATATAGATATTACTCCTCTTTTTGGTATATCTCTTACTACTTCATTCTATTCTCCCCCTGTTTTGGTTTATTGGCATACTCTACCAGTGTGATCTTACAAGATCATTATTGATGGATGCGTTAAAGATGGATTTATGAGTAGATGGGGGATTATTAAGGATTCATCAGGTCAGTGTGTTCGCGCCTTCTTCTCTTCATATGACGAGTGCCCTATTTTGGAGGCCGAGCTCATGGCTATTCTTGACGCCACCATTCTTGCTCAGAGGATTGTACTATTAGATTTATGGATTGAGTCCGACTCTACTTTATCCATTCACTGCATCACCAGAGGTGGATGACATTGGTTTATTCAGGCCACTGTTCGCCACATCAGACATATACTTGCCTTCGACCATGATACTATTTTTCATATTGATCGCGAGAGCAACCAGATGTCTAACTTACTAGCTTCAGAAGGTTGGGATATTTTGAGTACAGCGTTTAGGAGTTACCATGACGTTACTGTAGCTTTGTTCAGATTAATAGACATGGGCTTCCTACAGTTAGAGGTCTATAGAACTTTTTAAGACTATTTATTTAGGAAGTAGTACTTCATTATTTATTGATTTATTTGATTGCTTTAGTTTTTATGATTAAAGGTCGGGTTTTATGCCTCCATTCTATGTATTTTTTATGAGTTCTTTAAATATGGTTGATGTATCAGAACTCCCCATCCTTTTTTAGTGGAAGCCTAACAACCACACTGAGTATGTGATGATGTATTGAATAAAGAAAAAATAAAAAAAATTGATCTTCAGTAACTTCTATTTATAACATAATATGATGCTAAGTGTGTTTTATTTTCTTATAATAAAAATAAAACCACATCAAATGAGATAAGAAATAATCAATCCGTCTCCAAACATATATTTACTTCCATTTTCACACAGATTAAGAAAATTTAATTATTTTAATTTTAACAATAAATTTTAATTACATTTTTCTTAATATATCCCTACATTAATATGATAATAGTTCATATTTGTTGAAAACAAGACACATTAAAATCAACAAGGAAATCAAAGTATAGAGCTTGTTTGTTTTCACTTAAAATTTTGCTAAAAAGTTGAAGTCAAAGTTAATAATTAATTTTAACCACTCATTTCTTGGACCCACATTTTTTTTACAACTTTTCAACTATACATTTCATCAACTTTTACAAAAAAATCAGATTTTAATCAAAATTAAGCACACCCATACTTTAGGATAAATGAAAAAAAAAAGTAAGTCCATCTTTATAGAATGGTTGAACTTAGAAAATGGAGATGAAGAACAAAACAAGAAAAAACTTTAAACACCAAATGAAAGGTGTTACCACCCGATTTTGGTAAGACTTCCACGTTAGCGAAGGCCCAATAAAGGTCCCAAATAGGCATAATTCAAGCATCGCTAAAGCCTTATAAGCTAGCGAGGGCCTTCTAGATTTATAAAGGTCCTATAGACTCGGCGAAGGCCTCGAGGGCCCAGCAAGGACCTCGTAAATTTTCAGAAGGCCTCGGAGGCCCATCGAACATCTTAGCATTCCTGAATCAGAGTATTGCGAGGTCCATGAAGGGCCTCGACACTCATGACCGACCTAGAGAGCCTCGCCGGGTTTCGTATTTATTATAGTTCGCATATAATTCGATATTTTGGGACAATTAAAAGGATATTTCAAGGAAAATTGTGTTTGATTGTCACAAGGAAACCATATCCCAATCCAATAAAATCGGCAACACAATCTTAGAGATTGAGAGAGATTAGGATGCAATCTTAGAAGATTACGGCGAGATTAGAATCTACCTTATCTGATAAGAAAAGAGAATCTCAACATAATTCTAATTGATTGCTTCCTTAAATCAATTAGGATTCTCCTCCTACAAATCAATTAAACGTCATAGATCATTTTATTGTGCAGTTTAGAGCGTTTTAAGACGTAAGTTAATTTGTAAGTTTAAGTCCTAATAATCCATTATTACTAATTTAATTTGCACATAATTAAAAGACTTTTGGAACCCTGAATTTGAGTAAAACTATTTAAAAGTACTCGAAATATTTTATTAGTGCCTGAGAAATGTCCAACACTGGAATCTGGATGGATGTTAGCAGTTAGCTCTCTTCTTCAAATTTTGGTTAGTCAACTTAATATGACGTTTTGTGTTTGTTACCAAACTTTGTTCCAAATAAGTGTTCTTTTTTTTTACTCGGTTTAAATCTGTTAAATTTTTCAATGGAATGTTCAACGAGCAACATGAGAATCTGACGTGACATTTATATATATAATTCAAAAAACAACAAATTTGACGTCTGAACCTGCACCAGTCCACGTGCCAACAGATCTCCAATCACTCCTCTGTCATCCCGTATGTTACCTGTACATTAAGACGACCGTTAGGCACCAAGATCTCCGGAGAAAAACGGTCCGGCGATCGTTGGCACTCCGACGATCAAGCCAACAGCCGTTATATAAGAAATACGCGAGAGCGGGAACAAAATATGGGTGTGGGAGAGACAAGCAGACAGAGGTTTGAACAGAGTTTAGGGTGGGATTCTTAAGCGTAAAAGTGCGTACCTTGGGACAACCGGGGGCGTTGTACTTATAGCGCGAGAGACCTAATTGATTTAGGAGACCAATCAATTTGATACTCAATCGGATCCTCCTTCCTTATGTGATAAAGATCCTTCCTTATCTCTGCAATCTTCGGGATTATCTTCCTTCTTTGAGTTTATCGTGCTGCATGATTTTAGGAGATTACGATCCGGTTTCCTTGTGAGTATTCGTGCGCCAAATCAACGCGATCTATCTTTAATTATTTCTCTGGTTGCCCCGGCATATCGAGTTGCTCGCTGGTAACGAGTGATGCGAGGCCTGACTAGGCCCTATGTTTCGCATGGAGGCACCGAGGCCCTCCACATGACTCGCGGATTTCTGGCTGTCGAAGGCCCAAGTGCGTGACGGGCCATTCCAAGGCCCTAGCACGGCCCAGATAGGGCTCTTGATAGATTGCGAACTAGGCTCTTATTGGGCTTAGAGGGGGCCTGTGCTGACGTGGCGGCCATATCGTAATCGTGTGATAACAATAGTCCCCCAAGTCCGAGCCTATTATTTATGATAGGCGTGGGACTTTTGAGGATAAACAGAATGTTGGTGTGCCTCGCAGGAATGTGTCTCGCAGAAAATGTGTTCTTAAGGTGGTTCGGCAGGGAGTAATTCACCCTACCCAGTATAGTCCCCCAAGTCCGAAGTCGAACATTTATGACGGGTGAGGGCTTAAAGGGGCCAGGCCAATCTTTTGACGTTTCGATTCTGTGCGCGCGTGAAGGAGGGAGGCGCTTTCAAATTTGGGAATCATTTCCCTATCATTAATGGCGCAGACACCTGGTGGAATCCGGAAAGTTGGCGTCTTCAATGCATTGGGGAGGTAGAACGTCCGTGCGTCATTCCAGGTTCCCGGTTATGCCCGTATTTATTGCATTACGCTTCTTTCCAATGTAGCCCTTTATAAATAGGATGCAAGCTTAACAAGATTCTTCTATCGTGTTGTATTCAACTTGTCATTACCGTGCGATCGAGATAGAGATAGAGGACGTGTGATGGTGGTGCGGCTGGGAGGCTGGCAACCAAGATGCCCGTTAATCTAAGAATCAACATTCAGAGGACCAGAGGATGTGCCAATCAACATTCAGGGGACTAAACGTCCGGGGTGGGGATCTAGGCTTAACAGCCTTGGTTCGGCCCTACCCTGAACGGTTGATGGGGCGACGGAGGGGTTCTCCTGCTGCCAAGAAAGGTGTCAATGGCCTTTTTTGAGCAGCATGGTCTAATTAGCCACCAAATTAACTTAGGTTGTCTCGGGTGACCCCTTATCAAAATGGAGTCAGGTTCCCTAACCTGAACGATGCCAGCGTAAACTAGGAGATAGGTTTCGTAGATCTAGTTACCCCATTTATGTGCTGGCCTAGAGAGGTAGCGGGGTTTTTAGAACATACTGCAGTTATACCTTCTCTTGTATTGTGTACCGTATGTAATAAAAAGGGTGCCGAGTTACCTTCATATCTGTATGTGCACCCTTATCGTACTTATGATGCCCACGTTTTACTTGTTTCGAGTCTCGTCGATGTTTAGCTTTGCGAAGTCATTGGTACAAGACTGAGGTGGCGAACAACATCCCCGGCGACGCGGAGTGGTTCGCAAATCATGATTGATACTCCGCCGCTATGTAGGAATTTCGATGGGGTTGGGGCAAGCGTCTAACGAACTTGATCTGACGTGGACGGGCGTCAACGATAGTCTTATCGTGCCTTAACGTTCGCGTAATCACGCCCCCCGCGCCCCCAAGCGCTTAGATATATTCCCCTTAGGATTTATCAGATGTGTTTTAAATTCCCCGCCACGTGTCGGCCCACCCGACTATTGGTATCCCGTTGGGCTTATATAACGTGACAGGGCATCCCTAAATCCTCATTCTTCTGTCATTTCGCTGTCATACCTGGACCCTTGATCATTGTCGACCATGTCGGGCTTCCACTTTTCCAAAGTCCCTAAATTCAAGATTAGGCGTGGGGGAATAGTGGAGGATGTCCCTCATCCCCATTTGGCGTCATCTGGAGTGCCTGGTTCCGGGCCCACAGGGTTGCAGAATCTAAAAACGACGGCGGGTCACCCGTCTGTTTTCCCTGCACCGGGGGTGAGAGTAGGCGTTCCTAATTCTGCTAGTCGTGGGTCCCCTGTCGGGAACGTTCGATCGTCAGCGAGAAAGAGACCAAAGGTCGAGAGTGGGGAGCAGGCGTCCAGAACGCTTGTTTCTTCCCCTCCCAGCAGGCGTGAGTACATCAACATTGGGGCCCGTCAAGACGAGCTGGATCCGTCGGTCGTTGAGAAGCTGCCTCCAGCGGTTGCACTTGCGGCTACCTCAGTCCACAAATACTGGACATCCTCCTTTGAGAAGGCGGTAGATACTGCAGAGGTGACGGAGTTGATGAAGCTAGCCGAAATGTACACCTCTCGCAGTCATGTCTTAAACTGTGAGTTGTATAAAATGTTGGAGATGAGGGTTGCCGAAATACAGTCTGCTCTTGGAGAGGATGAGAATGCCGAGGCGATGAGGGCCGAAGTCAAACGCCTTCGGGCACGACTCGCGTTTTTAGAAGATGCGCGAAGTCGTGCCACGTATGACGTTACGAAAGCCCAGACAATCCAAAAGACATGTATCGTTGCCCAGAAGAAGGCCGAGTATCAGTTGAAATCTTGCCAGAATATGATACAAGCCAAAGATAGAGAGCTGACCGAAGTATCAAACGAACTAGCGAAGGCTAAAGCCCTCCTGGCTAAACTGGAGGTATCAGGTTATACCGAAACGTAGTGTTGCATGCATAGGTCAAATTTCCCCAGCCATGCTGTTGCATGGATTTTTTGTGTAATCGAATAATGAGTTTTTAGTGGAAGTCTTTACGTTTGTTTCAAATGTTTGCGCACTTGATACCTTGCCAGTCGAGTTTAATAGAGTTGGACGCGGACAACCGCACACATGCACGTCGGATGTTTGTCTAACGAATTGCAAGATTTGATTTACGTGTAAAATGCTCACCCCACGAGTTAATAAGGTCGGCCGCGAACCAAATTCCCCTGCTGTCGAGTACTTTGTAATTGCTTGATTACGCGTAAAATATTTACCCAGCGAGTTAACGGAGTTGGCCGCGAACCACACTCCCTCGCTGCCGTGTAGTTTGTAATTGCTTTCTTACGCGTAAAATATTTACCCATCGAGTTAACGGAGTTGGCCGCGAACCACACTCCCTCGCTGCCGTGTAGTTTGTAATTGCTTTCTTACGCGTAAAATATTTATCCAGCGAGTTAACGGAGTTGGCCGCGAACCACACTCCCTCGCTGCCGTGTAGTTTGTAATTGCTTTCTTACGCGTAAAATATTTACCCAGCGAGTTAACGGAGTTGGCCGCGAACCACACTCTCTCGCTGCCGTATAGTTTGTAATTGCTTTCTTACGCGTAAAATATTTACCCAGCGAGTTAACAGAGTTGGCCGCGAACCACACTCCCTCGCTGCCGTGTCGGTACTCGTTGTATATGGAACACTTTGAATTCATAAAGGACGAATATTTTTAAATGGCGCCGTGTTTCATGACGTCCGTCAAAGAATTGTAAGGAGACCAACAGAAGAAAATTATTAAAACTGTATTACTTGTGATATGGCCTCAGGTGGGCGATGTTCCAAGGATGCCTTATCTCTTGTCCCTCGGAATCTTCTAGTCTATAAGTTCCGGGACGGACTTCTTCGATGACCTTGTAAGGCCCTTCCCAGGTGGGCCCTAGGGTTCCGGCCCCTGCTTCCTTATTAGCTTGGAATATTTTCTTTAGGACAAAATCATTGACACGAAAATTTCTGCCCCTGACCTTGGAGTTATAATATCGGGCCATCTTCCGTTGGTAAACCGCGAGGCGAAGCTGCGACTCTGTGTGTTTCTCATCCAGTAGGTCGAGACCCGCTCTTTGCAAATCCTCGTTGGTCACTTCGTTGAAGTGCAGGTGCCTAGGCGAGGGTATTCCTATCTCGACGGGGATCATAGCCTCTGCCCCATATGCCATGGAGAACGGGGTTTCGCGGGTGGCCGTGCGAGAGGTAGTTCGGTAGGACCACAAGGTCTCGGGTAATTCTTCGGCCCATCCCCCCTTCACGGACTCTAGTTTCTGCTTAAGGGTGTGTTTAATGATTTTATTCACGGCTTCTACCTGGCCGTTGGATTGTGGGTAGTAAGGGGTGGAGAAATCCCTTCGGATTCCAAGATTCTCACAGTTTGCGTTGAACTTCATTCCAGCGAATTGCGTGCCGTTGTCAGAGACGAGAGAATGGAGAATGCTGAAGCGGCAGACAATATTTTTCCATACAAATTTCCAGGCATTCTCCTCCGTGATTTTGGCCAGAGGCTCGGCCTCACACCACTTGGTGAAGTAATCTACTGCTACAATCGCGAACTTGACTCTACCTCTCCCTGTCGGGAGGGGACCGGTGAAGTCGATTCCTCATTTGGCGAAGGGCCAGGGGCTAGTGACAGGAGTAAGGTTTTGAGCGGGGAGCTTCGGAACTACCGCAAACTTCTGACATTTGTCGCATCTATTCGCGAAATTGTGGGAATCTTTATTCATGGTCGGCCAATAGTACCCTTGTTTCAAGGCTCTCTGTGCCAAGGCCATCCCTCCCGAATGATTGTCGCAGATCCCTCGTGTATTTCTTTCATCACGTATACTGCCTCCTATTGTGTTAGGCAGCGCAAGAAGGGGTGGCTGAATCCCCTTTTATACAGAACTCCGTCCTGTAATACAAATTTTGCGTCCCTTCTGCGGAGCTTCTGTGCCTCTAGTTTGTCTTCGGGCGCTACCTGACTAATTAGATATTCGGTAATCTCCTTCATCCATTTCGGGAAATCATGGATGGTTAGGACGGAGGGTGCGGTAGCGCCCTCGGTTGAAGGTTGGGTAAGCTTCTCAACCGGGATGGCCTTCATTAGGTCGGAGTCCCTACTGCTTGCCAGTTTGGAGAGGGCGTTTGCGTAGCCATTTTTTGTTCGTGGGATCTGGAGGAGTTCGTATTCTTCAAAGCGGGACAACTGTTCTTTAGCTTTTGTTAAGTAGGACACTATGGATTGTTCACGCGCTGCGAAAGTCCCATTAACCTGACTTACGACAAGCTGTGAATCGCTGTGGATTTGGAGCTTTCTTGCCTTCATCTCGTGCGCTAGCCTCAAGCTCGCCAGCAGGGCCTCATATTCTGCTGCGTTGTTGGAGGCTTTGAATTCCAGGCGAAGCGCGCAGTTGAGATTATGGCCATCTGGGTTGATTAGCAAGATCCCAGCTCCAGCCCCGGCCTCCCCCGAGGATCTATCGACATACAACTTCCATGTCGGTACTTCCAAGGGTCGGGCTTCAAGCGGACCATCGGGGATGTGAGCGAATTCAGCCACAAAATCGGCTAAAGCTTGTCCTTTTATCGAAGGCCGTGGTTTGTAACTGATGTCAAATTGACTAAGTTCTACCGACCATTTCATCAATCGTCCTGAAGTATCTGGTTTCTGGAGTATCTGCCGTAGGGGGAGGTTCGTCAAAACGTCTATGCTGTGGCACTGGAAGTATGGTTAAAGCTTCCTAGAGGCGATGATTAATGACAGAGCGAGTTTTTCCATGTCTGGATATCTCGTTTTCGCGTCCTGCAGGGCTTTGCTTACGTAATAGACTGGGAATTGTGCTGGACCTTCCTCGCGGATGAGCACCGAGCTAACTGCCTTTTCTGAGACGGCGAGGTAAATGAGTAACGTTTCCCCGTTCTTGGGTTTGGATAGCAGTGGGGATTTTTCGAGGAGGATCTTGAGGTCTTGGAAGGCTTTTTCGCACTCGTCGGTCCATTCGAACCGTTTTCCCCCTTTTATGGTTTGAAAGAAAGGTTGGCAACGATCGGTCACCTTGGATATAAACTGATTTAGAGCCGCTAACCTCCCTGTCAGACTTTGGACTTCCTTGGGGGAGGATGGTGACCGCATCTCAATGAGCGCTTTGATCTTTTCGAGATTAGCCTCTATCCCTCGCTGATTGACCATGTAGCCGAGTAACTTCCCGGACGCGACCCCAAACGCGCACTTTAAGGGGTTAAGCTTCATGCGATATTTGCGAAGGGTTTCGAACATTTCCCTCAGGTGATCTATGTGGTCTTCTGCGTCGACGCTCTTTACCAGCATGTCGTCGACGTATACCTCCATCGTGTTCCCAATTTGCCCGGCGAACATACGATTTACCAGCCGTTGATATGTGGCTCCCGCGTTCTTTAAGCCGAATGGCATCATCTTATAGCAGTATAGCCCTCGGTCCGTGATAAACGACGTGTGATCCTCGTCCCCTGTGAACATCGGGATCTGGTTATAGCTCGAGTACGCGTCCATGAAGCTAAGCAACTTGTGGCCGGCGGTTGGGTCGACGAGCTGGTCGATGCGTGGTAATGGAAAACTATCTTTAGGACACGTCTGGTTTAAATCTGAGAAGTCGATGCATACCCTCCACTTCTTGGTACTTTTCCGGACCAACACTGGGTTAGATACCCACCGGGGGTAAGTCGCTTCTCTGATGAACCCGCTGGCCAGTAGCTTGTCAACTTCCTCTTTCAAGGCCTGGTACCTCTCGGCACTTAGAGGCCTCCTTTTTTGAATCCTGGGGTGCACTTTTGGGTCTGTTTTCAAGACGTGGCACGCGATCGACGGGTCGATCCCGACCATGTCACTGTGTTTCCATGCGAAGACGTCTGCGTTCTATCGTAGGAACTGTTTCAGCTCTTCTTTTATCTTCTCCTCGAGCTTTCCTCCCACTTGCAACATCTGGGTTGGCTCCAAGAGGTTTACCAGAAATGTTTCCAGCTCCTCTGCTGGGGAAGCGAAGGAATCCGAGGCTATGATTCGGGGATCTAGACCTTCGTCTAGTATCAACTTTTCATCCAATCCTTCGCCGTCAACTTCCGTTGATTCTGAGTGTATGGCCATTATCTGCAGTTCGTCCCTATCATGGGAGGGATGGTAGTCCAGTGAACCAGGCTGTGAAGGGCTTATCCGGGTACGACTACGCTTGGGTCCCTGCTGGAGAGGCTGATCATCCAGCAGCCTGAGCGCGGCCTCCATCCGGGCGTCATCCAACTCCAGGTCCTGATTCCACTGTCTCACTGCCCGCTTCTGTCGATATTCGGGTGCCATGCTCTTTCGAGTAGAAGACACGTTTTACCAAAAGCACTTGGTCGTGTAAGGTTTTTCGGTTTTCACAGACGGCGCCAATCTGTTGACGTCTGAACCTGCACCAGTCCACGTGCCAACAGATCTCCAATCACTCCTCTGCCAGCTCGTATGTTACCTGCACACTAGGACGACCGTTAGGCACCAAGATCTCCGGAGAAAAAAGGTCCAGCGATCGTTGGCACTCCGACGATCAAGTCAACAGCCGGTATATAAGAAATACGCGGGGACGGGAACAAAATAGGGGTGTGGGAGAGACAAGCATGCAGATGTTTGAGCAGAGTTTAGGGTGGGATTCTTAAGCGTAAAAGTGCGTACCTTGGGGCAACCGGGGGCGTTGTACTTATAGCGCGAGAGACCTAATTGATTTAGGAGACCAATCAATTTGATACTCAATCGGATTCTCCTTCCTTATGTGATAAAGATCATTCCTTATCTCTGCAATCTTCGGGATTATCTTCCTTCTTTAAGTTTATCATGCTGCATGATTTTAGGAGATTACGATCCGGTTTCCTTGTGAGGATTCGTGCGCCAAATCAACGCGATCTCTCTTTAATTATTTCTCTGGTTGCCCCGGCATATCGAGTTGCTCGCTGGTAACGAGTGATGCGAGACCTGACGAGGCTCTATGGTTCGCATGGGAGTGCCGAGGCCCTGCACATGACTCGCGGATTTCTGGCTGTCGAAGGCCCAAGTGCGTGACGGGCCATTCCAAGGCCCTAGCAGGGCCCAGATAGGACTCTTGATAGATTGCGAACTAGGCTCTTATTGGTTTTAGAGGGGGCTTGTGCTGACGTGACGGCCATATCGTAATCGTGTGGTAACAGTAACAAATATAATACACATTTTTTATAAAAAATATAACAAACGTAACAATAAGTGTTACCAAAAAAAAAATATTTTAAAAATAAAAGAAGTTAAATTATTTTATATTTTGTGGTATATAGTAAAACAATTCCATTAATTTGTTACATCTCCTTTGTCTATGTAACCATGCAATTAAAAGAAGACCCTTATGAAGCCCGTAAATGTGTGTGAATGGCTCGTAACGTTTCAGTAAAGATGCATATGTGGTATTTAACGTTTTCAGTAAATGTACGCAAGTGGTCCCTAACCTTTTCAGTAAAGGTACGCAAGTGGTCTCTAACCTTTTCAGTAAAGGTGCACAATTGGTCCTTAACTTATGTAAAATGGTGCAGTGTTAGTCTTGAACCTATTGAAAAAATTGCACAAATATTCTCCTCAAACAACATTTTCAGAAAAATTTTCAATTAACTGATGCCATTTATACATTTGCAAAAATAGATAAATTTTCTATAAAAAAAATACATAGGATACCACATTGAGACCTACAAACTATGAATGTTATTTACACATTTGTAAAACTAGAAACACTTCATCTGCAAACCAGTCCTAAAAAAATTTCATCAAACGCAATCTTCTTTTCTTCTAATTGGGTTCAATTTACGTTTTTTACAATGATTGAATGAGAGTTTTCTCCCATTTCAGTGTGATGAGAGTTTTTTTTCCTTCAAAATTTTCAGACCATTGATGGGTAATATGTAGACATGCAAAGTAAAAGAAAAAGAAAAAAAGAAAAAAATGTGATTTGACCAATTTAACCCTACAAGTAAAGAATTAACAGCAAATTTGGACGGAATCATCTATGGGGACCACTTTTACACCCAATGGCATAGATTATAGACTTCGTAATAAAAATAAAAGATTAAAGACAAAAAATGTATTAAGAACATACATTATGAACTATTTGCGCCAAAATCTCTAAGACTTAATACATTATGGATCATTTGCGCCAAAATCTCTAAGACCGTAGATAATTCTTTTCCAGATACCATGACTCTATCTCAGAAAACAAATGGAGATGAGTTGGTGCATACTGCCATCATATTGCATTTAGCCAGTAATATATTAAGAAAAGTGATTGAATCAAAAACCACTCATAACATTTGGAAAAAATTAGAAGCTTTTTTTCAAACAAAATGTCTTTCAAATAAAATCTATCTACTTAAGGAATTTTGCTTATTTAATGACGTTTTCTCTTGTATTTTATCTTCTACTTTTTCATTTTGCTTATTTTTCAACATTTGACTTGTCACTCTGACTTTCAAAATTTGGGCTTTGTTCAATCAATGAATACACGTGTGCTCGTGCAGACATAATCTTTATTTAAAGGTATGTTTATTTTATAATTTTTAAATAATGGACTTAGAAATATGACAATCGACTTAAACAAAAACCGATGAAGTGGTAATCAAAATCGTATTACATATATGTTGAAAATATAGTACTAGATATTACAATGAATTAATTTTAATATTTTTTTTTTCTTTGTAAATACAATACAGAACGTTTTGTTATTTTTAATATTATTAAATATTAAGTTCAAAGAAGAAAAAGGCTCTAAGAGCATTTTTAGCCAACTTTGAAAATCAAACTTAAATTTAAGTATATCTTTATTTCTAAGTATATTTGTGTTGGAATTTAATGTGATTAAATTGGTTTTAATAATTAAGAAGGAACCACACAACAAGAGAAGTGAAATTTAACTATCTTATAAAGCATTTCAACTCCTATATCTACATCTTAAGCTAGCCTTTGCTAACCAACCACAATGATCAATGGTCCTAACCCCAAGTCTAAAATTTTATAGTTGCAATAGTGCCAAAAGAGGTGTCACCGCTTACATGTGTAACTATTCTCACAAGTATATATGGTAAATCAACATTTTATTTGGTTGCGGAGGATAATAACTAGTCAGATGTAGTGACTTACTGAATACAGAAAGATGTGATTCGATAGATTGACGAATTGGATGCGACATTTAGATTTTCTTAGTGCATTCTTGGCTAGCCATGGCTCGGCTCGGCCCATAAATCACGAGCTTGGCTCGTCTCCAAACCATGGGCTCGGTTCGGCCCACGGCTCGTGGGCCGAACGAGCCGGGCCGGCTCGGCCCTGTTTTTTTAATTTTTTTTTTTTTGTTTAAAATTTGAAAATAAATCATTATATTCTAATTTCTATTTATTTTATTAAAGAACAAAATGTAAATATTTAAAATGAATCATTTATTTATCTTTATCTTTATGTTAAACATTAAATATTTATCTTTATGTTAAAATTTTTATTGAATCATCTTGATTATATTTTTTAAAATCCTCATATTTGATTAAGTTTTTGTTTTGAATTTGAAAATAACAAAGAAATTTGAAAATAAAAAAGAAAGTAGAAATAAAAAATCATTTATGATAAAAATTAAAGATTTAAAATCCACTTCTATTTTTTTGTGTTTTACATTTTTTTAATTTTGAAAATAAAAAAGAATATATAATCGAAAATCGTTTATGTTAAAAATGTAAAATTAAAAACCCTCCTCCTTTTTCCGGGCTTGGTACCAGCTACTTTAAAAGTAGGCGGAATTAAAATTGTACACGAACAAGATGTTACGTGTACAATTTTTTATTAAAATAAGAAAAATTCTTCAAATACAGAAATATTAATGCAAAATAATACTTAATACGATTCTACGAATATGATTAATCCATATTCAAATATTCAAGTTCTTCAGACATTATTATGTCCACTTTGTCTTGAATTCGAAGTTCGACATCATCCCAATCCTTTAGACACAGTAAACTTTCTAAAATGTCGACTTTGAGTCTTGACCTGATATCAGATAAAACCCTGCCACTTATACTAAATGCAGCCTCCGATGCTACAGTTGACACCGGAGGTGTTAGTAGATCACATGCCATTTTAGAAAGAATTGGGTAACTACGTTGATGTTGTCTCCACCATTTAAGTATATCAAAATTTTTTCTCTCTTCTTCATCTAACATACTAAGCACATCATGTCCAAAATACCTACCTAACTCTACAGGTGTATCATTAGAATAGAGAAGGGAAGAACTAGAAGAAAAACCAACTAATTGTTGACTTTGAGTGGTCCTATGTGTACTGACGTAACTCCATAAGTCAATGCCATCAGTTGATGACGAAGTATATGTTGGATTAGGGGGTCGTACAACGTTTGTATCGGCCTTTTCAGCATAAATCTCATACATAGAACATAAAGTTTGTTCTAAATTAGAACACGTGACTGAATTTTCAAAAATTAATTTATCTGAAATTGCCATTATTGTTACTTTTGTACACTCTAAGTTAAGTCGAGGATCCATGATACATGCTAATGGAAATAACATAGGTAATTGTTCTCAATATTTTCTAAATTTAGCTTCCATGACATGTATAATACTAGTAAAAAGAGCAAAATTCTTATACTTATGAAAATTGTTAGCAATATAATAGAAATGATTTAAAACAAGTGCAGTAGTTGGGTAATAAACACCAGAACATGCATTTGTTGTGTCGTAAAAAACTTTTAAAATTTTTCTAACATGACCACATATTTCCTAATCATGTAATTCTAAATCATATTCTGAACCGTGTGAGTGTCGGCCATTATAATATACAGTAATGCAATCTTCATAACCTTCACACGATTCAAGCATAAGATATGTTGAATTCCACCTATTGCCAACATCAGTTGCAAAACATTTTGATTGCAGCCCATTTTTTATACATAAATCAGCAAAAACTTGTTTTCTTGATGATGAAACCGAAATATAATTAATAGCAAATCTAATTTTTTCTAATTGTGGGCGTATAAATTGTAATCCATCTTGTACAATTAAATTAAACACATGGCACACACAACGAATATGAAATAAAATACCATCAAATTGTGGATTACAATGTTGCATTAATTTTTCAATTACTATATTATTTGGGCCTGCATTATCAAATGTAAAACTACGAACTTTAGAATCACATTTAAATTCATGTAACACACTTAATAAAACTTGATAAATATTATTTTCATTATGAGGATAGTTTATTTGTTTAAATGCTATTACTTTTTTATGCATTAACCAATTATTATCAATGTAGTGTGCAGTTGCTACCATGTATCCTTTTTTGTTACAACCTGTCCATAAGTCTGATGTAAAAGATACAACACCATTGTAATTATTAATATCATTAATAATAGCTTCTTTTTTAGTATTATATCTAACAATAGTATCTCTACGAAGTGTATTTCTAGAAATACTAACGTACATTGGTTGTAGATATTTTTGGATGAATGTAGTCCAATGAGGATTGTCCACCAAACATAGTGGAAACTCGACATTTGCTATCAATTCCAGTAGTCCTTCGTGTCGCATACGTTCTTGTGAGTATATCCAGTTGTTGAGAGTAGGACTACTAGACCCAGTCCCGGGATATCCAAACTGGAGATGTGCCTGATTTGTATCCACACCTCCATGTTTGTATTGACACTTTTTGAAGTGTCTGTTTAGATGGGTCGTGCCAATCCCCTTCTGCCAAGCAAACTTCTCCTGACAGTGTTTACACTGTGCTTTGAACTCAGGGACTCCATTTACTAGTTTATCAGTCGGCACCAACTCAAAATGCTCCCAGCATTTAGCCTTTTGTTTGGTGGCTTTTCGTTTAGTGCTAGAGCCAATGGTAGTTTCATGTGTATTGGCGTCGTCATGAATATCTTCCAAATCAATTGGATCAGTACTACCACCAAACTGATCAATAATGTCTTCTGGAATTAGAATGTCATTAAGACCACTGAAATCATCATCACTTCGGTTGTATGCCATTTGGAATAATTGAGAAATAAAATAGGAGAAGATGAAGATTTAGTAGAACGTAGAAATTAGAAAATAGAAATGTAGAAAATTAGTAAAAGTAGAAAATTATAGCGTAATATCTAGATAATAAGATACTAGATACTAATTACTTAGAACACTAATATTGAGATTTGAGAATTTATAATAGATTGAGTATGTAATTGAATGAGAGATAAAAGATTGAGGTGTGAAAAAATGAGTTTAGAAATAGGGTATTTATAGGAAAATCAAGAAAGGAAAAAACAAAAAAAAAATAAAATAAAATAAAGGTTGCCAACGGTCACAAATGTGACCGTTGGCCAACGGTCACGAAATCGTGATCGTTGGATGATCATCCAACGGTCACGATTTCATGACCGTTGGGGACGAGCCACGAACCGAGCCAGCTCGACGAGTTGGCTCGTGGGCTCGTGTCCACGAGCCCGGCTCGTGGGCTCGTTCCCACGAGCCCAACGAGCCGGCTCGCTCGGCTCGTTTTTTTTTCTCGAGCTCGGCCATAGCTCGTGTTCGTGATTCGACGAGCCCGAGTCCGAGCTGGGCCGAGCTTTTACGAGCCGAGTCGACGAGCCGTTTTGCCACCCCTATTATTGGCTTTGCTTATAAGCAGTAAGTTTGATAGAATATATGGGTAAAAAGTAGGTAGAAGTTGTAGGTCTTACGAAATGTGTGGATAAAAATAGTATTTAATCAACTTATAAGTACTAAAAATCACTCTCAAACATACGCTTAATAGAGGATGAACATCCACCACTACGTCAGCACTAATATATGAGCGAAACGTGTATTAAAGTGAATTGCTACATGTAAATCTCACAAGTCGTTTCAATTTGTAAATTTTATTAATTTTAAAATTTCTTTAAAAATTTTCCCTTATTATTTTATTTCAATCTATTGTCGAAAGCATTTTGGGTAAGTAACATATTTTAAGTTGTGCCAAACATGCACCAAAAATTCATCAAATATTCGAATGGGACCCAATTTAAGAGTATAATATAGGGAAAGAAAAAAGGATGCCTACACTAATCATGCCTTCTTGATTGACGAACTTTCGGTGAGATTCCGTCAACAACAAATTTAACAGGTGGGCGTCTAAATTTTGGGATTCATTCACATTTTTACCAAAGTAATAGTAAATGTGGTTATATTCATACTACCATTTTTTTTTATAAGTGTATCATATTTTAATTGTACTTAAGATATATTCAATTTTGGGTCATTATTACAATTATATATATTCTTAATTTTTTGTTGTCGAATTCTTATTTTCAACTTTCATTAATTAGCACATTTTATCATTGATAATCGTTTTTATCGAGATATTTTGTTTACGTACTTTAAAATGAGGAAAACATATTTTATGTACTTTTGTATCATTGTTTTTTTAATAATATGACAGACAAATAAGTTCTTTTACAAATTTTCAACAAAATTTTTTTACATAAGCCGTTATCAAACATAATATGTACTAATTAATGAAAAATTGAAGATGAAAATGTGATAAAAAAAAGTTGGAGACATGAGTGTTATAATATTAAAAGATTAAGGATGTTAAATATAATTAAAATATGGTGTAAAAAATAAAAAGTGTTAAGTGAATATAATTACCCTAATAGTAATACTCATACGTGAATAAGTAATGGGTAGAATCGAATTAATTCAATTTTTATTGAAAATGATAAAAATAAAATTATTGAATAAACTAATTGTTTAATTTAGATGACGCGAACGTGTTTCTGTAGTGCCAAAAAAAGTAAGTATTGCACTGACTCCTTAAATCTTGGTGTTCTTGTTTTTCCTTGGATTAATTTGGTGCGATTTCTTCCATAATAATGACTCAATATTTTCTGTCCTTTTGTTTTTACCTACTTCTCTCTCTCTTTTGGCATGAAAAATTGTAAAAAAATAAATAAAATAACTAATAATTTTTTTAAATATATGGGTTTAGCTCTTTACGAGAAAGTCAAATCCACTCTTAAAGAAATGGATTAACTACCTATATTATAGATTATGAAGTTAATGAATAGCTTCTCGGACATGTTTTTAGAACATCTTCAATGCATTCTATTGATTCTAATTTAGGTGGCACGCAAGTTATAAGAGTTGATTTTTACATGACATTAAAGTCTAACGAACAGACAGTTATCCCGACGACTGTCTCTTTCTTCTGCTAGAAATTATGGTACGATCTTATCTCAGTTGATGTTGTGATTTAGAGGCGGGTTGGGAGTCATATGGCTTCTCATTGCTGGTGTTGTTCGGTTATTGAGACTATTTAGTATTTATTTATTGATAGTTGTATTGCCGACCAGGTTTTGTGCCATTTTTCTGACATTTTTCAAATCACCATTTGGCCGATGGAATGTTTTCAATATCGCTTTCAGTATTGGCGTTTCTCGGGTTAGTTTGTCAGGCAGGGACATATTTGCACGATCGTTCCTCTTTTGATTCTCTGGTTTATTTGGACTGCGAGGAATGATATGAAATACTAGGATATCTCTATGGAGCCGAGACGGATCATCTGAAGAGTGTACCATACTATCTCCACACTATATACATACCGTTTATTTCGGGTTATTCATTGGCGATGAGATATAGATATTACTCATCTTTTTGGTATATCTCTTACTACTTTATTCTTTTCTTCCTCTGTTTTGGTTTATTGTCATACTCTATCAGTGGGATCTTACAAGATCAATACTGATGGATGCGTCAAAGATGGATTTGCGAGTGGATGAGGGATTATTAGGGATTCATCAGGTCAGTGTGTTCGCGCCTTCTTTTCTTCATATGACGAGTGCTTTATTTTGGAAGCCGAGCTCATGGCTATTCTTAACGTCATCATTCTTGCTCAAAGGATTGTATTATCAGTTTTATGGATTGAGTCCGACTCTACTTTGTCCATTCACTGCATCACCAGAGGTAGATGACATTGGTCTATTCAGGCCACTCTTTGCTACATCAGACATATACTTGCTTTTGACCATGATACTATTTTTCATATTTATTGCGAGAGCAACTAGATGGCTGACTTACTAGTTTCAGAAAGTTGGGATCGTCGTTGTTATTTTGAGTACATCGTTCAGTACTTACCACGATGTTACTGTAGCTTAGTTCAGATTAATAGACATGAGCTTTCTAGGTCTATAGAACTTTTTGAGACTATTTATTTAGGAAGTAGTACTTCATTATTTATTGATTTATTTGGTTGCTTTAGCTTTTATGATTGGAGGTTAGGTTTTATGCCTCCATTCTATGTATTTTTTATGAGATCTTTAAATATGGTTGAGGTATTCGAACTCCCCATCCTTTCTTGGTGAAGGCCTAACAACCACACTAAGGATGTGATGATGTGTTGAATAAAGAAAAAAAAATTGATCTTCAGTAACTTCTATTTATAACATAATATGATGCTAAGTGTGTTTTATTTTCTTATAATAAAAATAAAACCACATCAAATGAGATAAGAAATAATCAATCCGTCTCCAAACATATATTTACTTCCATTTTCACACAGATTAAGAAAATTTAATTATTATAATTTTAACAATAAATTTTAATTACATTTTTCTTAATATATCCCTACATTAATATGATAATAGTTCATATTTGTTGAAAACAAGACACATTACAATCAACAAAGAAATCAAAGTATAGAGCTTGTTTGATTTAACTTAAAATTTTGCTAAAAAGTTGAAGTCAAAGTCAATAATTAATTTTAACCACTCATTTCTTGGACCCACATTTTTTTTTACAACTTTTCAACTATACATTTCATCAACTTTTACAAAAAATCTGATTTTAATCAAAATTAAGCACACCCATAGTTTAGGACAAATGAAAAAAAAAGTAAGTATATCTTTATAGAATGGTGTTGAACTTAGAAAATGGAGATGAAGAACAAAACAAGAAAAAACTTTAAACACCAAATGAAAGGTGTTACCACCCGATTTTGGTAAGACTTCCACGTCAGCGAAGGACTAATAAAAGTCCCATCTAATTCAAGCATCGCTAAAGCCTTATAAGCCTAGTGTGGGCCTTCTAGATTTATAAAGTTCTTATAGACCCGGTGAAGGCCTCGAGAGCCTAGCAAGGGCCTCGTAAATTTTCAGAAGGCCTCGTAGGCCCATCGAACATCTTAGCATTCCTGAATCAGAGTATTGCGAGACCCATGAAGGGCCTTGACACTCATGGCCGACACAGACAGCCTCGCCGGGTTTCGTATTTAATATAGTCCACATATAATCCGATATTTTGGGATAGTTAAAATGATATCTCAAGGAAAATTGTGTTTGATTGTTACAAGGAAACCATATCCCAATCCAATAAAATCGGCAACACAATCTTAGAGATTGAGAGAGATTAGGATGCAATCTCGGAAGATCACTGCGAGATTGGAACATACCTTATCTGATAAAGAAAAAGAATCCCAACATAATTCTAATTGATTGCTTCCCTAAATCAATTAGGATTCTCACTCTACAAATATCAGATTCCGGTTATTATAAGGTACGCATATTTTTATCATGCATCTAGGACGCTTTTTCTTGCACTTAAGTTTGACCCGAAACTCTGCTCAAATCTCTGTCTGCTTGTCCCTCCCACACCCAATTATTTTCGCCTCCCGTGTATTATCTCCTATACTGGCAGTTAACTTGATCGTCGGAGTACCAACTATCGTCGGACCCTTTTTCTCTAGAGATCTTGGTGCCTAACGATTATCCGAGTGTGCAGGTAACATACAGGTTGATAGATGAGTGACTGGAGATCTATTGGCACGTGGACGTTACAAGTTCCGATGTCAACAAAAGGTTTTAACACGATTATGAATCACTGTCCTCAAACGATATTTGCTGCCACCGAGATAAGTGCTTCAAGGCTTTGAAGGCAAATAATTTGCAAGAGTAATCAAACTTTTGGTTCAAGTTAAAAATCAAGCAAAATTGAACTTGAAGAACAATTTAGAAATCTGAGTTTTGATCTTTTAATCAAACCTATTAGGCCTGTCTTTCAACATGAAAGTCATATACGCTTATAGGTTATCAAGCCTAATACACGAAAAGGTGCCAAAATTTTCCAAAACAATGCCGAAAATTCAAACTCCAACGGACAAAAATTTTGTACCGGGCGAACGCCCAGTACAATCTTGGGCGTTCGCCTAGGCCATGAAAATGGCCTCTGTCGCTACACAAACAGGCTAGGCGAACGCCAGCTTTAAAATTCAACATGAATTTTGGCATTTTTTCTTTTATTTTTCGGGTTTTGTTTTCACCTAATTGTTATCTTCTTGATTTCAAATCACTTCTTATTATATAGTTTGAATAATATTACAACAATCTCCTACTTGTTCAATTATCTAATAAGCACAAACTCAAATTTAATGATGCTTATGCATAAAGTATAGATATCTTTCGATTTGAATCCAACCTTAGTGTAAATCTCACAAAGTATCCTCGAAATCTCAGGTAGTGTGAAAGCTTTGAACATGTTATTCCTTGTGATGATACAGGTGAAATCACACACACAAGCATTATGTGTTCTGAGTTCTACACTATATCATTTAGCACTCTTAAGGCCTTGCGCTTCTCATATTCGTGAACTTTTAAGAGATAAACTCCAATTCTCTATTGAGGCGGCACCTCCTCAAAGTTCGTATAGGTAACGTTCTTGCAGTATCTTTGTCACTTTTAGAGATACTTGATCCAGCAATCTGAAGTTTATTAAGGCTCTATTCTCTTTGGTGTTTTCAACTCGTTTTCCGTTTTGTGTTTTTGAAAATAGTCAAAATGTCTCTTTGCCATTTCCAAAAATGCATTTTTGAAAATAAAAAATTACAAAGGAAATAGAAAACGACATTTTAGGCATTTTCGTATTTCCTTTACAAAACTCAGGCGTTTTTCAAAACGGCCAAAACACGCGTTTTACCTGTAGAGGTTCTTGTTTCGAGTCATTCATCTGGCGTTTCTTTTCTTTTTTTTTCTTTTTCATTTTATGTTGGGCAAAACAATAATGATTTAACCAATTTCCGCGTTTTATTTACAAACATGCGGCTCCTGTCCAAAATGGCAAGGCGTGCGATTTTCCTTTTGTTGATCAGTGGTTTAATTCAAAGCATGCGCAACTTCTTTTTAATTGTTTTGAATTAATATAATTGTTTTAAATTCCAATAATTCCAAATATAATTATTCTTAATTGTTTTTAATTCCAAAATATAATTGTTTTTAATTATTTTTAATTCCAAATAATTCCAAGTTTTTCATTGTTTTTAAATATTTTTAATTGTTTTTAATTCCAAAAATAATTGTTTTTAAATTGTTTTTAAATGTTTTTATTTCCAAATAATTCCAAGTTTTTTTTATTGTTTTTAATTCTAACAATAATTATTTTTAATTAATAATTGTTTTTAGTTCCAAGTAAGTCTAAATTTCTAAAAAATTTCAAGAAAACGCATTTTCGAGTTTTCTATTTTCAGAAACAATTTTCGAAAATTTCAAAAAGAACGCATTTTCAAAAATCTCAAAACACAAAACACAAAACACAAAATACAAATGCAAAGAGAACACTATCTAAGAGATTTAAAACTCATCCATTCTTTTCGTGACAACCAACCAGCACTTATAACCTAAGATATGGTTTAATAATAATAATAAGTGCTGAAACTATCTACTTATCAAATGACTTGTTGTTACCATTTGAACCCGAGATATACTTGTTAGTATAATCAGGTAGGGTTGCCATCATTTGGTAGATTTAATTACAGAGTTTTAACCCTATCCACTAGTTGTTGTCCACATTAACTCCCTTGTGAACGGTTTAGTAAGCGGATCAGTCAAGTTCTCATTTGACTTCATATAATTGAGTGAAATTATTCAATCTTTAATTAATTTCCTCACATAGTCACTTAGACTCATGTGTCTAGACTTACCATTATACACTTCATTGTATGCTCTAACTAAAGTGGCTTGACTATCACATAAGATAGATATAGAATAATTATTCTTCTCTTCCAATGGAATTTCATACATTAAATTCCTAAGCCATTCGGCCTCTTTTCCAGTTTCAGCCAATGCTACAAATTCGGATTCCATAGTTGATTGTGTAATGCACGTTTGTTTCTTGAATTTCCAAGAGACTACACCTCCTCCAAGAGTGAATTTCCAACCTGAGGTGGATTTATTCTCACCTGCATTAGAGATCCAACTAGCATTGATAAATCCTTCTAGGATTGCTGGAAATTTAGAATATTAGAGACCTAGATCATTAGTCTTCTTTAAATAACCAAGAACCCTTCCAATATCCTTCCAATGTTCTTCACTTGTATTGTTAGTAAACTTACTATGTTTACTAATTGCAAATGCTATAACGGGTCTTGTGCATTGCACCGCATACATAAGACTTCCAATAACACTTGCATACTCAAGTTGTGCTATTACTCTTCCATCGTTCTTTACAAGTTTTAAACGTGAATAAAATGGGGGTATTTACCTCTTTGATGTTTAAGTTATTGAACTTGTTGATCACATTCTCAACATAATGTGATTGGTTCAATATATAACCCCCACTAGTCTTGGTAACCTTGATACCTAAAATGGTATCCACTTGACCAAGATCTTTCATGTTGAATATGGAAGATAGAAACCTCTTTGTTTTTTTTATACATTGCATTTGATTACTTACAATTAACATATCATCCATGTATAAACATATAAGCACAACATAATTATCACAAACTTTTGAATATAAACGTTTATCAACACTATTATGTTTAAATCCAAATGATATTATTGCTTAGTCAAATTTTTAATGCCATTTCTTTGGTGCTTGTTTTAAACCATATAATGATTTTACTAATTTGTATACTTTATGTTCATTTCTAGGTAGAACAAAACATTCCGATTGTTCCATATAAACCCCCTAACCGAGATACCCATTTAAGAATGTCGTCTTAACATCAATTTGATGTATATGCAAATCATAAATATAAGCTAAAGCGAATAAAATCCCAATAGAAGTTATTCGAGTAATTGGTGCATACGTGTCAAACGTAATCTATTCATTCCCTTTGTTGATACCCTTTGGCCACGAATCTAGCTTTAAAGGTATTAAGAGTACCGTCTGTATTATATTTCCACCTAAATACCCATTTACAACCTATAGTTTTTGAGCCGCGTGGTAAATCGACTAATTCTCAAGTATTGTTTGACATAATTGAATCCATTTCATTATTTATACCATCTTTCCAAAAGATACTATCTCTTGATGAAATTGCTTCTCGATAAGTTTTAAGATCCGTTTTCACTTAAAGAACATATGGAATAGTTCTTATGACACTCTTTTCATTTCCTTCAACTAAATAGAAGGAAATAAGTTGAGAATCAATTTCATTCGGTCCTAGTATTTTATCTTTCCAAGCTCTTTTACTTCTACGAAGTTCATTTGTATCAACATCCTTGGAAGATGTTTTTATTTGTGATCTTGTAGAACTAGGAGTCTTCACTTGATATTCCCTTAATGAATTATTATCCGAAGATAATAAATTTTCAAAAAACTCCACGTCACAGGATTCAATTATAACATTGATTTCCAAATTTAACAAACAATATGCTTTGCTGTTTTGAGCATATCCTACAAAAGCACATTTGATCCATCTAGGACCCAACTTAGTCCTTTTAGCATCTGTGTTCTTGCAATAAACAAGACACCCTCACACTTTGAAATAAACAATATTTGGTTTTATTCATTTCAACAATTCGTAGGGAGAAGATACCTTTAATCTTTTATAAGGAATTCTATTAACTATATGATATGCACTTAATAAAGCTTCACCCCATAAATTAAATGGCAACTTAGAATTTAATAACATAGCATTTATCATCTCAACTAATGTCATATTCTTTCTCTCAGCCAAACCATTTTGTTCGGGTGTTCTAGGAGCACTACATTGATGTATTATGCCATGTTTTTTACAAAAAAAGATTAAATTCATTAGAGAAGTATTCACCTCCTCTATCACTTCTAAGAATTTTAATCTTTCTATTTAATTGGTTTTCTACTTCGATTTTGTATATTTTAAACAAACTAAAGACTTCATCATTATGCTTCATTAAATAAATATAACAAAACCTAGAATGATCATTTATGAATGTTATGAAGTATTTATTATCTTCTCTAGTTAACATTCTATTTAATTCACATATATCAGAATGAATTAAGTCTAATAAATTAGAGGTTCTTTCAATACTATGCAAGAGTTTCTTAATTATTTTAAACTTAATAAATAATTCACATTTATTATGTTCTATGTTTTCACATGAAATTATTTCATTTTTAATTATTCTTTTTATAGTAGAGTAACCAATATGTACTAGTCTATCATGCCATAAAGAAATAGACTCAACAACATAATTCAAATTTGCAGTTTTATTGATATCATTTTTAACAATACAAAGTTTAACTATTCCATCACTATAATAGACTTTTTCGACAAATACACTATTACGAGAAAGTACAAGTTTGCCATACTCATATACGGACTTAATTCTTGGTTTTCCCAACAAATTTCCACTTACAAGATTTCTATTCATCTCCGGTACATGTAAAATATTTATTAATGTAATCTTTTTGCTGGATATGAAAAGTAAGTCCACACTTCTTTTGCCAAAAACCTTCGATTGAACTTCATTTTCTATTTGAATGTGTTCATCATCCACTTTTTGATAGGTTTTGAAAAGTGACCTATCATAACAAACATGTATGGTGGCACATGTATCATACCACCATCCTTGAACATTTCCTTTGACAGTATTGACAATGCTCATGGTAGCAACAATATTTTCTATGTCAACGGGGTTCACTTTTCCTATTTCTTTTGGTTGTTTGCGATTACTGCACTCACGGGCATAATGTCCGGGTTTCCTACACACATAACAAGAAACTTTAGATTTTTTCTTGTTCTTGTTGTCTTTGTTGGAGTTTGAGAATTTTTTCTTCATGGAATCCTTGTTGAATTTGTTGGCATGATCCACGGCACGGACTTTGAAAGTCCCTTCATGAGAATGTTCATTCTTATCTCTCGCCCTTGACTCTTCCTCAATTCAAAGATATTTTTGAATCCTTTCCAAAGAATAATATTCGGAACTATGAAAATTTGTCTTCCTATAACCCTTCCATGATGATGGCAACTTAGCAATAATTGCACAACTTGGAAAGTTTCGAGAATTTCAATCTCCACGGATTTCATTTTGTTGACAATGACTTGCAATTCATGTACTTGTCCTAACAATGATATGTTATCCAAGAATTTGAAATCAAAATATTTGGAAATTAGAAACTTTTTGGTACATTCCTCCTCGGCCCTGTATTTGTTTTCCAAAACATTCCAAATTTCTCTAGCCGAAGTGGTGTTTGTGTAAAGATCATAAAGGTGATCCGATAGAGCATTCAAGATGTGTCCTCTGCATATAAACTCGTCTTCTTGTCTCTTCTTTCTTTCTGCCTTTATCGCATCGAAATCATTTGAAGTTGGTTCCGGCAACGGTGCCAAATTTGGATCCAAGATGTAGAAAATTTTCAATGTAGTGAGAAAGAATTTCAACTTATCCTTTCATCTTGTAAAATTTGATCCATCGAACATATCAAGCCTCACAAGGTCTTGATTCATCATCTTAATAGTATTAGTAGCCATCGCAGTCTCCTTTTCCATCAAAATATTGTTTGAGATTGTTGAACTTACAAAATGGAGATGAAAAACAAAACAAGAAAAAACTTTAAACACCAAATGAAGGGTTTGAACACGATTATGAATCGCTGTACTCAAACGATATTTGCCGCTATCGGGATAAGTGTTTGAAGGCTTTGAAGGCAAATAGTTTGCAGGAATAATCAAATCTTTGGTTCAAGTTCAAAATCAAGTAAAATTGAACTTGAAGAACAATTTAGAAATTTGAGTTTTGATCTTTGATTTAGATGTAAATAAATGTATTTGATGTTTATCTCTTGTCTTTCAACATAAAAACCATCAATACTTATAGGTTATCAAGCCTAATACACGATAAAGTGCCAAAACCAAACCAAAATGTGCCAAAATTCTCCAAAACGATGCCAGAAATTCAAACTCCAACGGACAAATTTTGTACTGGGTGAACGCCGAGGCCATGAAAATGGCCTCTGTCGCCACACAAATAAGCCGGGCGAACACCCTGCTTTAAAATTCAACATAAATTTTGGCATTTTTTCTTTTGTTTTCATCTAATTGTTATTCTTTTAATTTCAAATCACTTCTTATTATATATTTTGAACAATATTACAACAAACTGTAGAATTATAAATTTTAATGAGTAATCATGTTAACATATTTTTTAAATTTAGACAGAGTTTTAAGTTTTTGTTTAATATAATACTTTTTGAGTAATTTTGGGCTCTGCCCTATTCCCACGCTAAGTTAAACAAATATGATATTATCAAGAGTCCAAGTGTCAACTCGAGTTGCATGTGAATAAAGTTATTTAACACAAAAATTCAGGTCTAAATTTATTAATAGAAGCCGTTTGGCATGATTTTCGAGATATACTTAAGTCAACTTCATCAATCTACTTAATGCATAAACTAAGAAAAACATTAAGATTTTCAACATTTTCAACAATGTGATTGTAGAGATGTCAATGGACTCCATCCACTCTACATCTTTTGAGTCTTTTGAAAGGTTAAACTCCACATATTTAGTAAATATACAAATTTTGATATTGGAGAAAGACGATTAATAAGAAAAATTAAAAATTCATACAAGATCACAAGTCAGAGCAACGACCACATTCTTCATTGCCCCAGCAAACATAGAAAAAAAAATGCACGCGATCACAAAATTGAACGAGCTGGCCCGACATGGCCACATATTTTGTGTTCAAATTATTTTGGAGATTGAATTTTTTTTACCAAGTATATATGCCTCCCTAAACCCTAATAATAAGCATAACATCTTGTAATCAAGTTGAATGAGTAAATTCTCTTAGTAGAGGATGTATAGTATCTGTGTTTCACTTATTCAAACCGTAAATAAGTTTCATCTAGTTTTTGTATTTAAGCACTGACCATTTCTCACCTACTACAATATTACTTTTATAACCTACTACAATATTACTTTTATAATTAATATTATGAAATTAAGTTCACATTTGACCTCTATTTTTTAAAATCAATTTTTTTTTTTCAAACTCATTTCTAACTATACATTCCATATGATCTACAACTTTTATCAACTTTTATTAAAATCTCATAAAAAATTAATTTTTATCTATCTCACACAAACTTGCGTGCATTGCACTTCTTTACTCAATAATTCCATTGTTCTTTTGGAAGCACTCAAAAAAACATACAAACCTTTGTAAAGAGCTTCGTAACACGTTCAATGAAGTCCTAGAGTTGAACAATTTCTAAAAACTGCGATGTTAATTCGTTTACTTGATATGCACAAGTGCTATAGGTGTCCATCAATTATTTCATTGGCAGACGCCTTCTATAGTAGTACTTGTTTGTTTAACTTTAAAGTATAATTTAAGTTCGTCAAACATATTTTTTAATTACACATTTAGTAGAATTTACAATTTACTACCTACGTACTTATTATTCATATATTTAAAAAGACTCACAACGTATAAACACTTAAAAAATAATTTCAACACTAAAAAATATACACTTAGTTAATAACATAGTCAACACACGTTCATAACATAGCGGCACGAACAATGAAATTATATATAGAGTTGAGTTGTCACTTTTAACCATATATTAAATAAATTAGAGATTTTTTGAAAGTTTCATGTGGGCTATCATTTTCGTCAATAGTGTGAAACAAAGTGTTTGAAAATATATAGTGAAATTGGAATATTAATTTTCAAACAATTTATTTGGTTAGGATTTGACAATTATAGTACCATTAACCAATCTTACAAATTTTCAAACAATTTATTTGATTAATATTTGACAATTATAGTACCATTAACTAAACTTCCAAATTAGTTTTGACTAAAATTCTAAAACACATCCCTACTTTTCAAAACTAATAAAGCACTAAGAAAAAGTGCACCCACACGCACACGGTAAGAAAAGTGAGACTTGAGATGCTCTTGTAATAAAATATGAGAAATTATATATATTGTGGTTATTGAAAGGAAAACCCGTCATATAAAAATTACTCGTCTATCACTTGTAACAATCGAATTGTATTGAAATGGTTTTTGAAACGAAGTTCATATTTATAAAAAAGAAATTAGAATCACCACAAATTAATGTATATACAATTGTCACTACTTAAAAGTTAGCGAGCATCTTATTTTCTTTATATTCGTATTGCACTCAAAAAAATTAGATATTTGATATTAAATATTTGAATCTGAGTTGCAAATTAGGTTCCAATCCATGAAAATGAACAAGTTTATCATCAACCTTTTAGTGTCCACTCAATTTCCACTACGAAAACCATATAATTTGAAGTTAAAATAGACTCGATTCTCAAATATCAATATTTTTTGAAGGGTAAAATAAAATCTTCATTATACTTAATATTAGTTAAAAAAAAAAATCCCTTAATCTCAATTTTATTCAATGCTATCAATATTAATTTGTATAACATACCAAATGTAATCTCTCGTTTCGCATAAGCTTCATTTACAAATTACGATGCACTACGGCTATGTTTGGTACACTAGATTAGGTCGTATAAAAAATTCAATGTAAAATTATCATTGCTAGTAATAAGTAAATGAGATTATGATGGATTAACGTGGATATTATTCTTTAATTTTTTATTCAAAAAAGTTTTTTGCACAATCAATAGTATTACATTTTTAGGTCGGATAAAAAAAGATATAATAAATAATATTTTTTTGTGATAAAAATTATAGAATACTATTTATATTAATTCATACCTTCTACCTAATAATAGAGATTATAAGAACATCTCCAATATACTATGTCTATTGTAGTTTACGTAGCAGATAAAATATACGGACTTTCAGTCCATGTAATACTATGTCTATTGAATAAACGGTTAAATTATATATTCATCTCTAATGAGTTCCGTCTAAAACTAATATTACCGCTTATGTGACATTAATTTTTTTTTTTTAAATTGGTGAGTCTTCAATTTTTATTTTCATCGTTTGATTTCTTTTTAATAAAATGTTGAGTTGAATTTAGATTTGCTAATTCACTCTATCAAGAAGTCTGTCTAAATTTAGACGGGGTCTATTTTTTGATGTGTCACATCAGTTAGATGGAGTCCTCATCAACATGTATCAGGAATAATTTTTTATAACTCTGTTTATTTGTGCTTATGTAGCACGTTTAAAAAGCAGTAGACGGAAATATATTTAAAATGCTCTAATTTTATACTAATTTTAGACGGAGTACACCAAACGCGACCTACATAAAAACCTATTTTACGAAACACGCCATTGCTAATTACAATTGTTAATTCTCACCTTAAACACCATAATCATCTATTTCATGCTTTCTTTATTGTAATTATCTTCTACTTTGTCGTTTATTTTGACTTCAAAAAATAATGCCCGAACCAAAGTCATTAACCCTTTGACAATATAACAAGTTCGTTTTTTCTTGTAATTTTTCATAATTGTTCTTAAAATTTACTTTTTTACCCAGTCGATCTCCACTTTTTTTTGAATCTGCATATACAAAAGATTGCTGCATAAAAATCTTGATTTTCATTGCTTTCTTCTAAGGTGATTTAAATTAAGGAATAAAATCTGTTTTATAGTTGTGATAAAATAAATAAATGATACTTAGTTGCATTGACGGATTCAGGAATTTTTTGGAGACCGGACTGCTCACTTTAAGATCAGACTAAAAAATTTTTACACTAATTTTTTTTTTACAGTATAAAAAACGATTTTTTTCGAAGCCCCACCCCACCCCACCCCACCCCACCCCACCTACCCTAAATCCGTCCCTGCTTAGTAATGTATGAATAAAAAGTTGATAAAAATTTAGAGTTATTAAATATGTGGGGAAAATTGGTGCAAAATAGTCCCTAATGTATGCCAATAGTGCGCAAATGGTCCATGACCTTTCATTTTTTGTGAAGTGGTCCTCACCTATCTATTTATGTGCGCAATTGGTCCTTACTTGATAAAAAAGACAAAAATATCCTTAATTTTAGATTAAAAAATTTCAATTGAATTTCTAACCTTTGCGAAATGTGTAAATAAGTCCGATACATTTATTAAACAATATTTAATTTAATATATTAAATATACAACTATATTCATGTCAATTAAATTTTTCATAAGAGAAAAATATAAAATTATTGCGTTTTAGGTATATGTAATTGTTATGTGATGTGAAAATTTTGAATAAAAAATAAGATAAATAAATAACAAAATGGCTTGTATAATTTTATGACATTGAACCAATCTTATTATATTTTTTGAACATAAAAATACTAACAAAAATTAATTTACACATTTTGTGTTCTTTATTTTTGAACGATAATAAAACTATAAATTAAAATATAAAGAATATAATTTGAGCTCTAATATTTGTAGTTAATAAACGAATAGCTCAATGAAATAATAATATTTGAGTTTCAAGTTTGTGACAAAGTTATTTTTCTTTTTATGTTGTAATGATAAAATTAAAGTTTAAATTTTAATAATTACTTAATAATAAAAAAATAATTTTAATTTACACGTTTGTTAATAATTATGAGCTTAAAATTTAGTTATTTTATGATAGTTCGTTAAAATATACAAAATAATTTAGTATATTATCAATTTGTTAGTATTTTTTAATTTTTTTATAAAAAATAAAAGTATCGGACTCATTTGTATTTTTTGCAAAGGTTAGAGATCCAATTGAAAATTTTTCTAAATAAAAATAAGGACATATTTGTCTTTTTTATTAAATAAGGACCAACTGCGTACCAAAATACATATGTTGTGGACTGTTGCGCCAAAAAACATAGATTATTGACCATTTGCATAACAAGGGCAAAGGTTATAGACCATTTGCGTCAATTTCTTAAATATGTGGATGAAAATAATATTTGACTAAAAAAGTACCACAAATATTGTTGTTGAGTTCTGTAGGTGCGTGTGTCGTTAAAAATACAATATGTTAAATAATTCAAGTTTTCAATCAAAAAAAGTATATTATTCGTATATATTATGAATCTAAAGAATATTCATTTAGAATAACATGTTGTAGTTGGAATAGACCAACCAGACATTTTAATTCAAGAAATTGTGACAAGGGATTCACATTCATCGTACAATGCAAAGAAATGTAATAAGAATAGGTTACATACCATTGTTTGTCTCTCAAATCATGTCTTCCTCATGGACCAATTATTCTCCCAGTCTCCACAGATAAAGCAAACTTCACATGTTACAACACTTGGTCGGTTACAGTTGTGGTTCATTTTGTTGGACTATATTAGGATTGAATTGTTGTTCGATCGAACTCTTTTCCAACACAATCAGGGGGGTGGGCCTGGGCTATATTAGGGTTGAAATGTTGTTCGGTCGAACTCTTTTCCAACACAATCAGGGACAGATTTGGGGGGCTCGGAAAAAGTCGTTTTTTACAGTGTAAAAAAAAATTTCTTAGTAACAGCACGTGCAAATTTTTTTTTTCCAGTAGTAGTCCTGACTCAAAAAATTGCTGAATGCCCTGAACACAATGACCCATCAACCATCGATTCAACATTGAAATGTTACATTTTTCAATTGTATACCTTCTTATGTCTTACTAGTTTTATTTGATAGAGACTAATTTATCGACTAACATTGTGAATTTATTAAAGCAGAGTATCTATCAATGAACAAAAAAAAGCTGGTTGACCTTTTGCGAAGAGGCAATAAATTCAGGTGAACAAACACATTTTTAATGAGTATATTAAGTACACAAAATTAATTTTTTTAAAAAATAAAAATAAAAATAATTTTTATTGAATTCTCGATTTCACTATAAAACGTCAAAATTGAACTAATAACATATTTCAACAATTTATTTTGAAAAATAAAATAAAATAAAAGACTTAAAATTAGTATTTAATTAATTCCAAAGACCAAAAGTTTTGAATGATATGTTATTTGTGTGCCCCATACCACACGAGCTTCATAAATAAAAGTACAAAACGTAACAAAAGTCTAACTTTCCATTTTTCAACTCTATAGGAAAACGACAAGTATTCTCTCTCTCTCTCTCTCTTTTATTTATTTATTTATTTTTATGGATAATCCGCTCCCTACTAAGACATGTTCAAATTCACTTTGACCGCAAATCTTGACAAAATCTTTTATTATATACTTATAGTTCAATTCCAAATATTAGGGCAATGTTTAGATGAAGAACCACTTTGCATCTTCTCTATATGTAATGCGAGAAGTTTCTCGGTGTATAGATAGATTTGGCTTTTTGAATATTTTTAAATAAATATTTTTTTCCTATTTATATAAGTAAACAAATTGACAATACTTTTAGAAAAAATAATTTAATTATCTTTAATTTTAACTAATAAAAAATTATTTTTAGTTACTTATAAATAAACTTACTAATAAGTAAATGTTTAATTTGAGCTTAGCCAAACATGCAGCTAATTGGGATCCCTTGCCTTCATGCCACATCATGAATAATATATAATTAGTGACACTAAACTCAAGATTATGATGATAATTAGTGCAAAAGAAGACATTTTTAAATTTAAAAATCATGATTATGATGAACTATTGGGATGGAGGTGTGGCCAAAGCCTGTTAGACAAGCGAATAGTGAAATGTTTCTATAAAAAGAAAATGTGGTAGCAATTGTGGGGGACAAGGACAACAACAAATAAAAATCCACTGAAGCTTGTTTGGAAAAGCCCAAACGCATTAGTAAGATTTAGGAGATAATTTTATCATACACTACAAAATATAAAATAATTTAGAAAATATAATCTAATTTTTTTTATTTAAAAATATTATTTTATTTTTGTATCACTTATTGTTACATTTGTTACATTTTTTATAAAAATGTATGTTATATTTGTTATTTTTGAAATTAAAAATGCCGAAAAATAATTGTAAAATTTTAATAAAAAATCAAGTGTGTAACAAAATTATCACTGGATTTAGTTCTAACATACATGTATTTAACTTTGAGTCATGATTAGAGGTAACAAAGTCATCTATTTCACACATTGTTCATTATTGAGTCTATTTCTTCTCTTTTAAAGTGGTGACGACGGGTGACGCGTGATAACGTGCATGAAAATAATAAATACTCCGAAAAAAAATGTATACTTATTCAATTTTTTGTTGAATAGTAGGAATACTATAAAACCTAGGAAACAAGATTTATTGCTTCACACATAACCAGTGAGTTGTGGCATTTTTAGTTTTTCTAGTAGTGGTTTTGACACCATGTCCTCAGTAAAGGGGAAGTGACGATTGGTGAAGTACTCTTTAGATACGCTTTTTTGTTTTACTTCTAGGTCGGTTATTTGCTTTTTTAGCCTGTCTAACTCTTGGTGTTCTCATCTTTCTACAATTGAACCAGGCTTGTGGTAAGCAGGGTCAGGTCAACCTTCTCTTCTAGGAAGTGGGTCTTGCGTTTCCAGGCTGTTGAACAGTCTTCCCTCCTGTCTGAGACTTCAAGCTCTTTGCAGAGGTGGCCATCTGGTGTTATTACTCTGCTCCTAGAGAATTCTTCTCTAGGAACTGCAAGTCAATTTCTCGGAACGGGTGGCCGAACATCTGTGTTTCAATAACTCAGGTGGTGGTTGTTCAATTTTACTCAATATGTCATACTTGTTAAGCTGTAGAGCCTAATTTGTTATGCTACGTAAAGTTGAGCATCGATTGACATTTGCAATAAGGTCGCCATGGAGGTTGGAAGGGGGGCAAGCGTCTCTCTCCCAGGGGCTAGGAGGCAACGCCCCCGAAAGGTCCACGGTATTTTTATTTACTTATGTAAGATTGTTTTCGAGATTTTATCTTTGTAATTAGGTTGTTCTAGTATTTCATTATAAATAGGGAATCTTCATTGAGTTGCCCTACAATTTTATTAAAATTGGAGAACCTTCATTGGGTTGTCCTATAATTTCATTATAATTAGAAAAATTTCATTGTGTTGTTATATATAGGACTGATCTCTTGTAAACAAAAAATTATCATTCATTATAGTGAAAATAGTGCAGCGGCTGAAAACATGACGTAGTCTCACATTGAGGCAAACCTATATAAATTTTGGCGTTCTTTATTTTTTGCCATTTATTTATTGCTCCAATCCTAACAATACTACATTAGTGAGTTGTTCGATGGCTTCACCTACGATGGTCAGTTGGGGATTTTCAGTTTTCATAGAATCACTTATGGCATCATGTCATCGATAGTTGCTTGGAATACTTATCTCATCAAAGTTAGTTTTATAATGTCTCATCAATCCTAAGCTGTGGCTCATTTTGTAAAGTTGTGATGTCAAGAATAAGGGAAATAAGGATATTTTTGCCTTTCCTCTAGCGCCAAATTGTTGATGTCTCAAAATGATGTGAGGTTCTCTGATCAACTTTCAAGAGATTTTACTAAAAATATGTTACAATGTTGAAAGGTTACAATATTATAAAGAAATTTCAGTTCGGAATGGGTGTGACAGAGCTTTAGGTCAAGCCATTATGTCATTTTTCTTACTCCACCAATCTTCTTATATAGGCAAGCAGATAGAAAGAAGACATCCTATTTATGTCAAGCTAAAGTGCTTTGACCTTGAGATTTGTGCAACCGTCTCTATTGATGCAATTCGATTGATTGGTGAGATCGGTTGTAGTTGAGTTATGACGATTTTAGGTTCTATCCCTGTGGCCTAAGCCGTCTTTTCACCACCCTGATTTGTTAGTTTGGGAGGCATGGCCGTCAATGGAGAACACTTCCACTGCTGTCTTAATGATGTTTTCTTATGATGTATTATATCGTTTGACCGGCCTTCCTCATTTGGGATTTACTCACAGTATCGGGCTCATCTGTTTAAATCTTTTGCCAGGTAGGCCATATTGACAAAGTCGAAAGATTACCCAAGCTTATCCAACGTGAGACCTTATATCACTAACAACAAGAATCGTGGAAAATACTCGACAAGATACCATACGTCTAGTTTCTATCATTACAAAAATTAAACATAAGACAATTCACTTCATACCACATTTCATTAAGATTAGTCGGTGATCAAACTATTACTCTATGCATTTTTGAAATGTAATCGTATGAGAGAAATCTGTCAACTTGTACAACGTATCTTACCCGAATCCTCAAAGCATTAGCAATGACAGAAATGAAAGTTATGAAAATGCAGCTTTTTTGTTCTTCAACATCCCAAGAAAATGCCTTGTAAAATTTATGAGATAAACAGAGATGGGTGTGCGTCTGTGTTTGCTATTTCGAGAGAGAGAGAGAGAGAGAGAGTGTGTGTGTGTGTGTGTGTGTGTGGGAGGAGGGAGGGGAGGTGTGGAGTTGAGAGTTACGAGTTTGATGAGAGAGAGAGAGAGAGAGAGAGAGGAAAAATAATGATTGTCGTCAAAGGTTTTTGATTCAATCATTTACCAAGTTATCTTACTTCGAACTTATTAGACTGTCAAGAGTCTAATGTATGATCCATGCTACTGTTGGGTTATATGTCCAAATAGTATAATTTTACTGTGATAAAATGACAATTTATATTGAATAAAACTTTGGTTTGTATTCATTTATTATTATTACATTTGTTTAATGTTGAGCATGTGATAAAGTGCCAATGATCATTTGAGTGCTTGCGTAGAGAAACATAGTGTAACACAACTTATATTTTGATCATAAACAAAATTGTACACAACTAATATATAAGGATTGACACCTTGTACCCAAAAGTTGTAGTGTTGACTATTTAATCATTCGGTTATGCAATTTGTCCTTATCGCAGAAATAGTTTAATGGAGACACTAGTACACTTAGAATGTATTGAACAGACCACGTGTCGAATTTAATTATATAGCATGACTGTGCGGAGAATTAAATTCGACTTGATCATCGAATATTTTATCTAAATTCCTTGATAGGACTGTGTATATCTTTCAATTAGTTTAATAGTTCTTTGATTCACCAATGGGTGAGATCAATTTAATTGATCAAATGAGAGCTTGAGAATGAGCGAAGTACAGAACTCAAATTCGTATCGGGAACTGTTGCCCTGAAAAATTGGACGAGTGACAACTTAAGTATTTTCTGTTGAACAGTTATAAATCTGAGCTCAGTGTTTAGCGACAGCTAAACTTCGATATCTGTAAAATATATATACTGTAGGTCAGAAAAAAGTATTACAGCTTCTGTAATCTTATATATCTCTAAGGTGCAGTCTTTTGCCTTTAGTGATAAAAAGCAAGAGACTAATAATTAGATCGAGTGGTATAAAGTCGAATAGACATAATCTAATTATTGGAGCTTGGAAAATATATGCCCCAGACGTGTCCCTGTGGTAACTTTATAAAGTTTTGGTCTTAATCACAGTTAATATAAGTTTTAGACTTAATTGTAATTGTAATATAAGTTCAAGGATTACATTTGTAATTAAATCAATCATAAGCTAAATGGACTTAGACACAATAGGACTCTTGTCCTTGTTTGCAATTAAGACTATTGTCCTATTTATATTACATTGTATGTGACGTGAATTCATTCCAACAATTAAGAAAAGAGGAGAGAGAAAATTATTAAATCTTGTTTGACTCAAATTTTATCTTCATAATTTCTAATTTTGTCCAGTCCAAAAATTAGTTTTTGATTCAATCAAATGGTGCCCACACGCCGGTGTAATCTATACTTGAGAGAATACCATAGAAGACTTGAATCATTGGACGTAACAAGTTTGTGGATCAAAAGAAGAAAGTTCGCGAATTAGATCAAGATCTAATATCATTTATCGATTCAGGTATAAACTCTTAGTACTTAATTATAATAAACACGTGAACGCTTAGTAAAGATCCTGATTTTCTGAATTAAAGATTTTTTTTTTTGTATTTTTGGTTAATTCTCGTGCCAATTTCCAACCAGTAGTATCAGAGCGGTCTAGATCGTTCACGTGTTTGTTATATTTATTTATATATGACGATTGAATGATTTTGAAATTATTTAAATTGTGATCTAATTATTTTGTGGCCCCATTTGTTCATTGTATTTCGTTATTTCTAGTTTGTAACAAGATCGGTGGATTACGTCTCCATTATCTTGATTTAATTTTTAAGTACAAAATAGATTTAAAATGTGAGCCCTAAAATGTGACTAGTTAATTTTTGTAATAATTGAAAATTGAAAAACGGGCAGAAAAAAAAACGAACAGAGAAGAACGATCGATGCAGCGATCTCACTTGATCTACGCACTGGCAAATGCGCATAAATCTTGGATCTGTGCGCCGGTGCGCCTACATAGATCCAATATCTACGTAGTAGGTGCGGCTGAGTAGATCTCAGATTTGTGTGGCCGGCACGCCACATAGATCTAAGATATGCAGCGGCTGCGCAGATTCGATGGTGTTCTCCGAGTGAATTTTTTTAGAGATTGATGAGTTTCGGGCCATGGTGGTTTTCGGTGGTGGTTGATTTTTTGGCAAGAAAGTCTTAAGGAATAAGAAGGTCAATGTTTGGTTGCTGGAATAGCTGGACATGTTTGGCAACATGTTCAAGTTCTTAGGTGTTTGGTTTCCATTGTTCTTTGGGCTTGTTTGGCAATTGGAGTTAAGTTTTGGACTGAAATTTCAAATTAAATATTGGGCTTGGGCCAATTAGTTTTTAATTTATTTTTTGAGTCTTGTTTCAGGCTACAAATAATTGTTAATTTATTGCTAATGTATGCTTTAAATATTTGTTTAAAATATTATTGTTTTGTAAATCATGTCATATAGAATTAATTTTGATATCGCTCATGAAACTTAGAATAGACTTCATTTCATCGAAATATGGGTTTTTCTCGATTGATTTAATTTAAATTAAAATTTTCTAAAAAAGGAAGTCTTTAATAATTAAACTGTATGTTAATCTGATTAATGTGAACAATTGATAATTATTTTAAAATATTGAGTGAGAAGGTTATTTATTTAAATAAAATCCAATGGTCTCTTTTTGTCAATCCATAAGTAGCAATATACATTAGCCTCATGCCGATAACGCAATAGACTCTCTATATTAGGGCTACATGATTCAGGTTACTTGATTAGATTCATATTTGATAAGATCGTCTAGATAGAATATAATTTGAGATCATCCTATAGATGACGAGATTATTTTTCAAGTATTTGAAGATCTAAACAAATGTCGTATACTCAAATCGAGATCATCTACGAACCTCCTATAGAGGCTCTTGTTTATGATCTTGGTGACCAAATAAGCAATACTGGATTTATCTACACATTTATTGCCAGGTATGATTTGTCTGGTGGGAGGGTCCCAGTTTAATTAGTGGACACAATGACATTTTCTATAGAGGGGCCTGTTGGATCACAAGGATCAAGTAGTCGTTATATTATTATAATTTTATGGATCTACATATGCATTCATGCATCATATGTTAAATTCTTTGCTTAATTTTAATATGCAATAATTTTGTTATTTTTCAACAAAATGTCTCTCAATCTATTTTCTATTATCTTAAAACAAAATCAACTTATTGGAGCAAATTATTTGGATTGGAAACATAACCTAATGATTGTTCTCACCGTTCAGAAAATTAATTTTGTGCTTGAAAAATATTAGCATGGGACACCTGCTGAGACTGCAAGTAAGGCCAATAGGGATACTTATGATAAGTGGGTAGTTGCAGAAAAGTTGGCTCGCTGTTACATTTTGGCATCGATGTCAAATGTGTTTCAGCAGAAGCATGACAGTTTTGAAACCTTTTATGACATAATGAAAAGTCTCAATGACATGTTTGCACATCAAAGTAGGAGAGCTCGGTTCGAAGTCATCTGTACCTTACAAAACATCTGCATAAAACCCAGAATGCTCGTGAATGATCATATGTTGACTATGAATGGACACTTCAATGTGGCGGAGAATCTAGGTGGTACTATTGATTCTGATACTTAGGTTGATATGGTATTAAACTTTCTACCTGATATATTTTCACAGTTTACTGTGGACTATCACTTACACACGATAGATATGTCATTGACTGAGCTAATGAATGAGTTGTAAAATGTGGAAAGTGGTATTAAAGCTAGACGTGGCGAGGCTTATACAGCGATTGGTAGCTCTCCTATTTCCAAGCCGAAAGACGGAGGTGTAAAGAAAATTAAAAGAGCTAGCAAGAAGGAGAAAGGCAATAAGACCAAATCAAATGGAAAACCGAAAGGCAAGTGTTTCAAATGCGATCAGAAATGACACTAGAAGAAAGACTGTCCTAATGCACTAGACAAATAAGAGCAAGGTGTTGATAATTCCTGAGAGCAGAAAACTCAGTGAAGACTAAACTATATATATTTGATGAAGGGTCTTTATATATATATATATATTTGATGAATGGTCTTTATATATTTGATGAATTGTCTTTATATATATTAAACTATTCCACAAATGAAATTAATAATACTTCTACAAACCATAATAAACAAAATGCATATCATACTAATGATATGTATCTATGACATTTTAGACTTGGACACATCAACCTCAACATGATACAAAGACTGACAAATAATGGTCCACTCAACTCAATTGAGATTAAACCATTACCAGTTTGTGATTCATCTTTGAAAGAAAAGATGACTAAAAAGTTCTTTTTTAGCAAATGAACATAGAGCCAAAGAAGTATTGGAACTAGTTTATTCTGATGTGTGTTGACCCGTGAGTACACCTACGAGAGGGGCTTTGAGTATTTTATCACATTTACAGATGATTATTCTATATTAGGTTACATTAACTTGAAGACCCGAAAGTCGTAGGCTTTTGAGAAATTCAAAGCATATCGAATTGAGGTCGAGAAGCATTTGGGTAAAAGTATAAAGGCATTTTGATCAGATCAAGGTGGTGAATATCTCTCAGGAGAATTCAGGGACTACTTAATAGAAAATGGTATAGTTTCTCAATTGAGTGCACTTGGTAGACCCCCAACGGAACGAAATTTCAAAAAAAAAAAGAAATAGGACATTGTTAGATATGGTTAAGTCAATGATGAGTTTTTTAACTCTACCTATCTCATTTTGGGAATATGTACTAGAGATAGATGCATATATTCTTAACATAGTTTCATCTAAGTATGTTCCAAAGACTCCCCTGAATTTGTGGAATGGATGCAAACCAAATTATCGTCATATCCGAATTTAGGGATGTACGACTCATGTGCTGAAAGGGAAAACAGAAAAGTTGAAGTCTAGGTAAAAAATATGACTGTTTGTAGGATACTCTAAAGGTACCTGAGGATACTATTTTTATAGTCCTCTAGGTATAAAGGTTTTTTATCAGTACAAATACGACATTCCTAGAGGATAAGTATATTAATAAATGTTAGTCCAAGAGTAAGGTTGTTTTGGAATAAATAAGTGGAAGCGATTCCACGGTATTAATTCTTGAAACACAACCTAATGACAGACGACCCATGGTATCATAAACACCTAGGGAATGTTATCTGATTGGAAAAAATAATTCATCATCTAGTCCCATAGATCAAAAAATGTTTAAAGTAATGAGGAGGTATTTGTGTCACCTGAAGGTAATACATTAATGAAAATGTTACGATTCAAGATCCATCGTCTATTAGGCAAAATTAAAGGATCATTAGAAAACTTTGTAGGTACTTGTTTGTAGAAGAATCCAAACAGGCGATCTCCGTATAACAAGTAGATCAACTTCATTTAAGGAAGCTATGGACAAAATGGTAATTTTTATGGTACTTTATGTAGATGATATTCTACTCATTGGAAATGATGTGGGAATGTCATCATCTACGAAAGTGTGGTTGGCCCAACAATTTTCATATGAAAGATTTGGACAAAGCTAAATGTATTCTAGGCATTCAGATCTTTAAGAGATCGAAAGAACAAGCTGATAGTTTTGTCCCAAGCTACATATATTGACAAGACGCTTGTCAGATTTTCCATGCAAGATTCCAATAAGGACAATTTGTCATTCAGACATAGAATTCAACTATCTAATGAGCATTCCCAAAGAAACTCCTGAAAAGATAGAGAACATGAGTATAATACCTTATGCGTTTGCAATAGGGTAGTCTCATGTATGTTATGTTGTGCACTAGACCTTACACTTGTTATGTAGTTGGAATGATAAGTCTTTATTAGTCTAGCCAAACCAGAACATTAGGTGATTGTAAAACATATCCTCAAGTACCTTCGGAAAACAATGAACTATATGCTGGTTTACTCTTTACCATTGGGGTATATGAATTTCTATTTTAGGATTTTACTCTAGGGCAAGTGGGAGAATTGTTGTGTCTTAATGATGTTTTCTTATGATGTATTATATCGTGCCTTCCTCATTTGAGATTTACTCAAAGTATCGGCTCACCTGTTTAAATCTTTTGCCAGGTGGGCTATATTGACCAAGTCAAAAGAGTACCCAAGCTTATCCGACGTAGGACCTCATATCACTGACAACAAGAATCATGGAAAATACTCGGCAAGTTGCCATACGTACATTTTCTATCATTACAAAAATTAAACATAACACAATTCACTTCATACCACATTTCATTAAGATTATTCGGTGATCAAATGATTACTTTACGCATTTCTGAAAAGTAATTGTATGAAAGAAATTTGTCAACTTGCACAACATATCTTACCCAAATCTTTAAAGCATTAGCAATGACAGAAATAAAAGTTATGAAAATGCAGCTTTTCGTTCTTCAACAACCCAAGAAAATGCTTTGTAAAATTTATGAGATAAACAGAGATGGGTGTACGTATGTGTTTGTTGTTTCTCGTGAGAGAGAGAGGTGGGTGGGTGGGTGGGTGGGTGGGTGGGGTGGGGTGGGGTTTGGGTTTGGGTTTGATGAGAAATGGAGAGAGAGAGAGAGAGAGAGAGAGAGAGAGAGAGAGACAATCTGATGAGAGAGAAAGACAAAAAATAATTATGATTGTCGTCAAAGGTTTTTGATTCAATCATTTACCAAGTTATCTTACTTCGAACTTGTTAGATTGTCAAGAGTCTAATGTCTGACCCATGCTACTGTTAGATTGTATGTCCAAATATTATAATTTTACTGTAATTAAATAACAATTTATATTGAATAAAACTTTGATTTGTATTACTGCATTTGTTTAATGTTGAGCATGTAAATAAAGTGTCAATAATAATTTGTGATAATATAAATTGAGTGTTTGCTTTGAGAAGCATAGTGTGACAAAACTTATATTTTGTTCATAAATAAAATTGTTCACAATAATGTATGAGGGTTGACGACTTGTATTGAAATGTTGTAATGTTGACTATTTAATCATTCGGATATACGATTTGTCCATATCACATAAATGGTTTAATGGTGACACTAGTACCCTTGGAGTGTATTGAACGGATCATATGTCGAATTTAATTACATAGCATGACCTTGCAAAGAATTAAATTTAACTTGATTACTGGATATTTAATTTAAATCCCTTGACAGAATTGTGTATATATTTTCGTTAGTTTGATAGTTCTTTGATTCACCAATGGGTGAGATCAATTTAATTGATTAAATATCTTGGCAAGTTGGGAGCTTGAGAATGAACGAAGTAGAGAATCCAAATCCGTGTTAGGAAATGTCGCCTTGAAAAATGGGACGAGTGATAATTTAAATATTTTATATTAAACGGTTATAAATCTGAGTTCATTGTTTAGCAACGGCTAAACTTCAACGTCTATAAATTAGTTCATAGGACCGTTGAAGAAAATGTAACTTAAAGTTAGTGAGAATAATTAGAAGGACAAAATGGTCATTACCTAATTATCGAATCTCAGACAGGGATAAAATATATATATGGTAGGTTAGAGTAAAATATTATAACTTCTATAATCTTATATATTTTGAGAGTGTAGACTTTTGCCTTTAGTGGAAAAAGCAATAGACTAATAATTAGACCGAGCAGTATAAGGTCAACTAGATAGAATGTAATTATTGGAGTTTAGAAAATATATGTCCAGACATGTTTGTGGTAGCTTTATAAAGTTTTAGACTTAATCACAGTTAATATAAAAGTTTTGGACTTGATTGTAATTGTGATATAAGTTCAAATTACATGTGTAATTATATTAATCCTAAATTAATTGGGCTTGGATACAATTAGGACCTTTGTCCTTGTTGTATCACATTGCATTTGACATGAATTCATTACAACAATTAAGAAAAGAAAAGAGAGAAAATTCTTAAGTCTTATTAGACTTGAATTTTATCTTCTTGGTTTTCTAAATCTGTCCAGGTCATAAATTAGTTTTTGATTTAATTAAAAGGTGTCCACACGCCAGTGTAATCTATACATGGGAGACTACCATAGAAGGCTTGAACGTTATGAGCACCAAGTTCGTGAATAAAAAACAGGAAGTTCGTGAATCAGATCAAGATTCAGGTAAAATACTGAACTCTTAGTATTTAATTATAATAAACACGTAAACACCTAAAAAAATCCTGATTTATTAAAATAATTTTTTATTTTTTATTTTTGGACTAATTCTCGTGCCAGTTTTCCACGACTACTACGTTTGCTAGCTATTCATCATTAGTTGTCGTCATTAGTTTAAGTGGCAGTGGACCTCCTAATTTATGTCTAATAAATTAAAGAGTAATGTTATTCTTAGTCGCTCACTACCAGTAGTGAGTCTACGTGCTATTATTCAATTGAAGTAATTATTCATAGTTGTTGACTATAAATACATTACTCAATTAAAATAAATAATTACTCTAATATTTTTTTTTTTTTTTGATGACCCAGGAACCCGCAGCTGCTATTGGCGGAGCCCCGACCACTCTTAGAGCGGAGGCCTGACCACCAGTGCGCACTAGGTAAACCTGGAGGCTGGCACAAGACCCGCAACCACACCAGCCAGGTAAATCTTCCCCAAGGAGAAGGCGGATGTCTCAAGCGTGGGTTGAACCCTCGTCGAGACTAACCTAGTTTCCCAGGCCATGCCTTTTTACCAACTCGACCACACGCTCTTGACATTACTCTAATATTTTAATAGCACACAAGATCACTATTAAAAAAAGCGACTATAAATAATATTATTCTAAATTAAAATATATCATAACTCCATTAAAAAAAAAATCAAGAGGTCAGTCCACCACTACCAAGACTCGGGATCAACACAATCATTATGAATATGATTATTCCATTTCCTATCATCAAAACTTGGTTAAAAGTTTAAAAGAAAATTTAGTAGAATAAATTAAATAACAAAATCCCACTTTTTGCTGGTGACAAGGACATAAAATATAAAGCACAAACTTGAAACTTTAACATATTCTCCCCTTTTCTTCTCTACTTAATTTACAATATAAGAATGCATTGAAATAAATAATTAGGAGAGCATACAATTAATTGCACCAATACAACATACAAACATTAGATCATAAATCTTTAATTAAGAACAATTAAACTCAAAATTTTGAAAAATCTCAAAGTAATTATGAAGATGATATATTAAACCATTAGTCTCAATTTATTTTTGAGTAATTAATTCATATAATAAATTTCCTAGATAATTAACAAAACATACATTAGGTTAAAAGATGTACTCCTCCACCAACAAAAATATATGAACAAGGCTGAGGAGTTCATACATACATTTTTCTTCATGTCCATTGAGACTGAACCAAATTCAACATTTCTAAAGCTGCATTTCTCCATTGCAATTCGAAGCTTTGTGCATTCAGAAGAAAATCTTTGGCTCTGTGGATCAAATTATCAATGCCTTCCCTTTGCACCTGGAGACTTTTTGGACATTTTAGCAAGCTGATGTAGGTTTCCAAGTCATGAACACAAGATGGATTATGCATTTTAAAGAAATCGAGAAGCAATTCTACGCCGACGTGGGCGTAACACGAGCAGCTCCAAGGAAACTCATATCTCCCTCTGAAAACCCTAAAATTTTCATTGAAAACAAACCCAGGTAGTTTTGTTATGGGATCATTCACATTTACAATTCTAAGTACTTTTACTCCTAATTCTTCACACCTTTCTTTGAAGCCTGAGTTTCCAACTCTTGGACCTCCAAATGAAAATACTGTTACTGGTACTTGTTTATTACCTGAAACATCCTTATTCAATCCGAGTTCTGATATATCATATGCTAAAAGAAGTGCAAGAGAGCTCCCCATGCTGTGTCCAGCAAGTGTTATGCTCATTTCTTCACCTTTAAACTTGTTCAGAATCCTTGAAATCTCCGAAAGGAGTTGCTCCCGACAACTTTGAATCCCAAATTTGGAAGCACTTTCATTGGAAGTATATAAGCTTAGAAAACCAGCTTCCACCATTACTTGAGGCCTATCGTTGTTGGGATCGAGTCGAGCCGGTGTCAATGAACTCATTAGGTTTGCAACCCATTCTGAGTTCGTTACTGTTCCTCGGAATGTAATTAATATATCTCTTCTTCCAAGTTTCCGAACCTCCTCATCCTTTGACATTGCTACATATCCAATCCATCTGCCACAGCATGAGTTATTTTCGATTGGAATGTTGATGTCAGGTGTTGCATATACGTATTTGGTGACTTCATAACCTGAATCACCCAACCCAACTTCCCTTAGTATGTTTTTCTTTCCATATTTGCAATTCAAGTACCTTTTCGACGTGGGGTCGAGATCGAAAGCCTTGTAACAAGCAGTGACGAATTCTCCGTACCGAATTATCTCCTCCCTGAGAAGAGAATCCAAGGGTTCAACTAGATTATCCCAGTTGTTCAATCCCTGAATCTCTTTCCAAACACAAGCCAATCTTGACTCCATGGCTTTACTGATTCTTGTTGGTGCACTGAGTACAGCAGATTGCTTATATGATTTGAAATCATTCGATGATTTCACAAATGGCACTTGTGTAAAAGAAGAACATTGTCGTGTCATAGGATCTGCTGTAGATGTAGCACAAGAAATGTTACAATTTGGCATAGAAAGCACCGAGGAAGCCATGAATTATGTACTTGGATCCTCACAGAGAGAGAGAGTAAAGGTGAAAATTGTCAAGGACGCAAGGAGACATTTATACTAAGCACAGAGCGTTTTCTGTCATGGGTTTATGAAAAAATGATCATATGATACCCCGGATGGGGTGTGTGTGGGGTAGGGTGGGTACGAGGTCGGAAGTGTAAAAGAGAGAACATTAGAGAGAGAGTGGAGAGAGGGAGATAAACATGTTTGGCAAGGCTTTTGACTGGAATTACAAAATTGAAAAATTGTAAAATTAAGTGGTCGGTTAGGGGTATGTTAATATTTAATTGGTCCTATTTGCGGCGGTCTTACAAAATCAAATATTAATTAGCCTCATAACATGTACAAGCAAGAATACTGTCCCCATCTAACTTTGAGCAAAGTCTTGATCAGATCACCAATTTTAGCTTTATTTCAAACTCTAGTCGATTCGCTAGATGTTATTAATGCAATTGACGGAAATTGTGTAATCGGTCAAACATTATTTTCACCCATATATTTTGTAGGACTCACAACTTTTATCTACTTTTTATCTACATATTTCGTAAGATCCACTACTTATAATCTACAAAAATCTTTACTATAATCATGCAAATTTATATAATAAAAATGTGAATGACATTAAAGAAGACTTCTTCGTTTTTAGACCTTTAATTTGACCCGATAAGAGGATTCGGAATCGCCCGCCAATGTTTTATTCAACTGAAACAAGATTACATGAGGGAGGTGCACATAAGCCTTATGTGTATGTAAATCTAACATGAAAACTCGCACATAGTCTAGTAATTTGATCAATAACCCACTGGATCTTCTTCCATGGTCCACTTATTTGATTATTAATACATCTAATGGAGATTAAAGGTCCGTTTGACAAAGATTATAAACTAGTTTATAAATCAATATTGATTTATTTGAGTTGAAATTGTTGATTTTTCATGTTAAAAGTAGATTGAAAAGTCAAAAATAACGGCTGAAATAAACTAATTTTGATTTATAAACCATGTCAAACATGCACTAAAAAGTTCGATTCAATTTAGAGACACTCTTGCCCCAATTTGTTGAAGAGTTGAATTCTTCCAAAAATTTAATGTTCACACAGGCAGATCCCGTCAATCGCATTAACGGCACTTGACATTAGTAACTGGATTTGTTATAAAATTAAAGTTTAGTGACTTGATTGAGACTTTTTTAAAGTTGAGTGACTAAATTGATACATTGCTCAAAGAAGAGTAACGTCCAATAATGCGTTTCCCTGTTTTTTAAAGTGGTTGACTTCAAAAGCAATGGTTATAATGGATCTATTTTTAAATGACAATTAATATTATGTTAAGCCACGTATAAAATGTAATTAATCTAATTTTAGTACTACATACACACGTTAATACAAGTCTATATTTAGCAAACTACGAAAATGTAATCATTTTTTTGTGTGCATTTTAGGAAACAAAGTTTAGTGAACCAGATATTGTCTTCAATATTTCACACGAAAAAATTGGGAAGAAATATAGGAAAGGAGTGAATCATTTTTCGTGGTATATTACAAAATTAAAATTCTTTGATTCCATTCGCATTACTTTTTCGGTTATAAAAGGATAAGAAAAGAAATGAAGGAACAAAATATATATAAAATGTCAAATAAAAAGAATAATGCTATCTATCATTAGTAGATATTATTACTACTATAGGTGAGAGTAGAGTTCTTGATTTATTGTCCAGTGTATTAAAATGTATCACAACTTTATTAGATAATGAATCAAGAATCTCTCTACCACATAGATTGGTGAATTGATCATCTTGGTACTAGCATTCACTATAAATTTCTCTTGAGGGAGATGTCAAGGGTTTGAATTGCTGGGGATGCGATAGAAATCTAGTTTGTGTGCGAAACCCTCAATAGACAATACGAATGCTAATGACGTATGGAATAGCTCATATGTGAAAGGTTTTTAGAGAAAAATATGTGATCGTTACAACTCTCAGTGGACTATATGTATGCCAACAGTGTAAGGAATAGCCTTAGGTGAGAGGTTTGTGAAAAAAAAGTTTATATTTATTACAAAAAAACGCGCATTTTTTTAATGACCACGAAATTTCTCCTACAAACATTTCATCCAGGGTTGGACCCCAAATTGAATTTCTTTTGCATCCCAAGCGATTCAAACATATTAGAGTTCGGTGACCCCGAATTCTGTTGGTTTAACCCCGAAAAGTTCGCGGTACGACATATGTGATGAAATAAAATTATGAGAAAAAATAGGAGTTTGTTGGGGTAGCAGATGGATCAAGCTGAGAGAACCTGTTTTATAAGGATTAAGATTATTCTCGCACGAAAAACTTATTTTATCAGGATTATGATTCTTTTTGTACGGGTATATATATATATATATATATATATATATATATATATATATATATATATATATATATATTCTATTTGTAACCATCTTTGATATAGTGGATTATTCTCTTATTTTCCCGTAGATATTTCTTTCTATTCTAGGTTTTCCACGTTAAATCTGTGTATTCTTGTTATCTTTGTTGCCTATTTTTCATTCATGCTATAACAAAACCTTTGACCTCCACCCTTAAGATGAGCTTATGATGAATGTTGGTACCAATTGGATAGAACTTTTATAACTAGTCAATTTTTTTTCTTTCTAAAAATTAAAATTATCTCCTATCAAAAATTTTATTAATAAATATGGCTACTAATCAGGGCCGGACTTTAAGTTTTGCAGACTTGAGTCGAAATTTAAAAATTGGGCCCTCAAATCATAGTGTGTATTTATATTTTTTCTTCATAAGAGTTTTTTCGGAACTAAATCTATAAATTCAAAATTCAACAATAAAATGATAAACAAAATGTAACACCCAACTATAAAGAATGCTATGATTTTTTTTTATTATTATTATAAACCAATTTTGCAATCATTTTATCGGTATATAGACATATTTGAGGAAAAAAATTCAATAATGCAAAATATGATGTCAACAAGAAATGATGAAAATCAAGTCTATGGTTCAATCATTACCAAAAATGTAATATGTTAACTAATGGAATATATACATTATCTAAAATGAAATAGAATGGGTAAAAGAGAAATATTACTTACAACTTTAATAACTTTGCTGATTCGACATGGCCTATGGGAGTGAATTTTTGTTGGATTGGAGAGGGAGATTGATGGTCCGAACTTTGAAATGTTTCAACTTTCAAATTAGGTAGAAGATGGATTTTGGAGTTGACTTTTTAATTGTGTAAATTTTTTTAGTTAGGTGTGGATTTGAATTGTCCTATATCAATATTTTGAAATAAACAAAACAAATATAATACAATTTTTAAAGATTTATGGGCACTCAAATATTTTGGGCCTGAGGCAACCGCCTATTAAGAGCATGTTTGGTGTGGATTATAAACTAGTTTATTTAACCAAAAACGGTTTATTTGACCAAAATTTGTGCCTTGTAGTATGACATTTTTTTATCATTATTGATCAAATAAATCAGTTTATAATCCACACCAAACGAGCACTAAGCTTCCTATAAAGTTCGAGTATGCTACTAATCATGCAAAATTAACTATAGTACTCTTTTATTAAAATGTCCACTGGGCAACTTAGACAAAGTTATATGGGGGGAAGACCATGGTGTCTAAATGAAAGTGAAATAAAAAAATTCAAAAATTTCCTCAAGTGAACAGCACTATCCATCTCCAAACTGACCTTAGAAAGTCTAGACACTAGAGAGATGGTAAGAGAAATTAATAAGATTGTACTTTATCTAGCAAAATGATTTTCTCTCTCACGTGAACGTACGTGTCAAACTACAAATTCATGTTGTAAATACTAAAAAAACATATTTTTATTAACGAAAATTTACCTACCAACGACATCTATTGTTATCACTTGCGGAAACAACAACAAACTAGATATTAACGTTCACAAACGGACTCGGCAACGAAAATTCTATTGAAGTGGAAATTAATAGTATTCACCAACGAATTTTCCAATGACGAATCTTTTGGTGAAATTGCATTCATGTATTTTTTATGAATTATTTATATATGGTTGGGGAATTCGAACCCTTCCATCCGGTCTGACAACTACACTGGGATGTAATAGTGTGTTGACTAAAACAAAAACAAAAATCACCCACGAAACATTTGTAGACAAAAATAAAATAATTCAACCATTTATATAAGAATTATTGATAGGTGAAGGTGAATGTCACTTGTACCTACGGAAATAAACTACTTTCAAAATTTATTTAAAAAAAAAAACGAAATTCACCTACAAGCGCACACGGACAAAGTTTTTTTAAAAATAAACATGGTACATTAATTATAAGGAGAAGATTATATTATAATTAAGAGTAATTTCATCCTAATCCTGATCCTACTAGCTAGTTGCCATCTAGCAGTAGAAAAATGCATGACAAAGTGTTAAAGGCCTTAATGCCCTGGTGGTCCATGCTCTTGATGTATATATATAATTACTTCGTTTAAACAGCCTCCCTGGCTCCTCCTTGCAGCACTAATCCCCCGCACCCCCACCCTTTAAAAGCTACTAAGAATTTCTAGAAATTGTTGGAAATATATATATTTTAAAATAGGTGGTTTTTATTAATCTATGACTACATATTAAAGTGGATTCCACAATCCATTTTAAATGAGACAATATTTGAACACGCTCTATTATGTGATTAAATATTCGTAGTATATTTGAATATTTATGGATGAATGAGAAATTCAAGTCAAAAATAAGATTTTGGAATTGGACAAAATTAGTTTGGAAATGAAAGAGACAAAAGTTTAAATTGTCCCACATTTGAAAAGAGGAGGACGTAGATGCTATTGAGCTTTTACCGAAGCCCATGCGCATCGCCCACCCTTCGGGCCGTGCATAGGTCACAGGTCTGGGTCATGAATATTTGGACTTAGTCCGAGTCTATATATTATTTTATTTTGTATTTAAATTTGGGTCTTCCAAATTGTGACACGTGTTCAGGAAGCTTTTTTTTTAAGACAAATATGCATGTTTAAATACAAAACTTGTTCGAACACGTCTTTTGAGACATAACATTTCTTTGAGTTTAATTTTGTATTTTCAGACACAACTTTTGACTTATTATAAATAGACCCCACTTTTCTGTAAAACAATCACTTCATATTTTTGACTTTTCATATTGTGTCATGTACTTTATAACATTCTATATTGAGTCCCTACATATTTAAAAGAGTAAAAAATAGAGTCTAGTTCACTATTTCTTGTTATTTGAAGTACTACTATCACAAGAAGAGATCGTTGCATCATGGGAGACAATTGTCATTCGACTGTAGGCACTTGTGCGTGACAAATTCGTCTAAATTCATTTCAGTGTTATTTTCAAATTAAATTTTTTAATTTATTTTTTGTTTCAAACTTGCAGTAATAAAAAAATATTTAAATCCTACTTTTCGCCAACTAATAAAAGCAAAATTATAAACCGAGCCAGTTTTGGCCGATTTCTATAACCATTAATGCACCAACCTCGCTTCAATGATTGTTTCAAAGGTCGGTTATAAAAGCAAAATTATATTCGTTGTTTCATGTATGATTCTCATTCTGTTTCTATTGAAATGAAAACTATTATACCGTGAGAGACAATTGCTTAAGATCTCGAGCAATAGATGGAGTAAAACTGTCTTAAAAGACATAATGTGAATTTATTAGATTCGACTAAATCTAAGCTAAATTTACTTTACTTATTCTTTAAATTGGTATGCATGATTTTATATTGCACTAGAAATCTTCACCCCACATGAACATCAATATTATTTATTATGCAAGATACCTAGCCGTTAATTTCTTGCCTCCTCTGTGTTTTGGATTTTTCACATTTTTGTTTTCTTGATGTGAACAAATAAATGAGTGTTCAAATAAGGATTCGAAAGTACACAAAATCTAAAGCACTGTTTGACACTTTTAATGTTAGTGAGGTTACATTCCTTGTAACATTAAACAGTGGTCTTCTTCTCCATTGTATCTAGCCTATTTCACTTTTTTTCACAATTTCAGACCAAATTAAGGCACTAGCTTATTTCACTTTTCTTTACAATTTCAGACCAAATTAAGGCACTAGCCTATTTCACTTTTCTTTACAATTTCAGACCAAATTAAGGCACTCTTAATCTACTTTACAGCTTGACAAAAATATTAGAATTAAAAATAAAAACATGTTTCTGCATTGTACAGTCATTTTAATCAAATTTAAAGCATGTCTAATAAAAGACTTTTTTTGACAGTCTCCACTCTCCAATGGTGTAATTTGAACAGAATTTATTAAAATACTTTTAATTCCTCCAAAAAGGGAGCATATATAATTTGTTTACTGGTCTTTATTGATTCTTGTCAAACAAAAGATGTAATCAAAAGTTTGAACAAGTGGGTCCCATTCTTGTTAGGCCATTCTCAGCTACAGTATTAGAAAATGCCATGCAAATTGCATGCAATAACCCATTATTTTTTCTAATATATCTATACTATAATATAAGTGTCTATGGTATATTTACTATTCACCCTTCAACCAACGCGACGACGTTTTCATGTAGTTTTAGTCTTAATTTTGTCCAAATCTCACTATTAGTACTATAAGTTTGTTTAACTTGTTAAAAAGGCTGCCTTTGTTGACTTTTCTTCATTTTTTGGGAGCCGTCATTTTCCCAAAGCTTTTTACCTTTTTATTTATTATTTGTTTAAATCATTTGATTTGTTTTCTCTACACGTGCGCAACTTTTGTTGACTTTGTATCTTGGTTTGTTTTATTCGTTTTTTCCCTTCGTTGTCGAGACTGGAAAATATTTATTCGGTTTACTTGTCGAGTGACTCGAACATATTTCCTGTCTGGTATTTTATCATTTGATTATTGTTGAGTCACTTGACTTAGGAGATTTTTTTATTATTAGATTTGGTTTCTGTTGTTCTTGACTTCATAAACATATTCCATTTTGTATTTATATTAATTGTTAAATTTTATGTTTTGGTTATTGTTTTTTTTTATGTAGATAATTTAATAATTCAGTATTTTCAACTTTTAATTTGTTTATGTCATTGATAATTTAGGCATCTATATATTTTTTTGACTCTAGCATTTATGATAAGATTTTATATTAAATTATATATGATATAAAATTATTTTATGTTATATGAAATTATGATTATTGATTATAAAATTTTTTTTTTTTTGGTGGACATTTTCATGATCAAATATAAAAATAAAATAAAAAATTTTTTCCCCCACTTTGCTCACGCAAAATTATTATTATTATTTTTTTTTATAGAGAATTTGATGACAAAATATAAAAATGAAAAAATAAATAAATTTTTTTTTTAAATTTTTCCCACTTTGTCATTATAATTTTGTATTTATATTAATTGTTAAATTTTATGTTTTGGTTATTGTTTTTTGCATGTAGGTAATTTAATAATTTAGTATTTTCAACTTTGAATTTTTTTGTTTGATTGATAATTTAGGCGTCTATATATTTTTTTGACTCTAGCATTTATGATAAGATTTTGTATTAAATTATATATGATATAAAATTATTTTATATTGTATGATATTGTGATTATTGATTATAAAAATTATATTATTTTTTTTTAGGTGGACATTTTCATGACAGAATATAAAAAAAAAATTTATATTTTTGTTTCCCCATTTTGCTCATGCAAAATTATTATTATTAATTTTTTTTATGGACAATTTGATGACAAAATATAAAATTCAAAAAATAAAAACATTTTTTATTTTGAAAATTTTCTCCAAACTCGGCAAAGTGGGAAAAATAAAAACATTTTATTTATCCCACTTTGCCGAGTAACTCGGAATAGTGGGAAACATTGGAAACATTTTTATTTTTTACTTTTTGTATTTTTGTGGGCTTTTAGGAATTTATTGTTTTTTATTTGCAGTTTTAGTCCACATCCTTTTCCTTTTATAACAAATTTCCCATTATTTATTTTTTTCCTCATCTCTGACCTTTAAACTTTTTTTTATATTTAATTTGTCTAGCTTTTTGAATGAAAAACAAAAAAACTAATAATAACAAAATAAAATTAAAATGTACATTAAGTCTTGCAACTTTTAAAAAGTAGTCCAATTTTGTGTTCACAAATTTTCTTTTTTTTAAATTATTATTTTTTTTTTCCATTTTTTCCACTTTGCCGAGTGACTCGGCAAAGTGGAAATATTAAAAATATGTAGTTATCCTAGATTGGCGATTGTTAAATTTTTTGTTTTGGTTATTGTTTTTTGCATGTAAGTAATTTAATAATTTAGTATTTTCAACTTTGAATTTTTTTGTTTTATTAATAATTTAGGCGTTTATATATTGTTTTGACTCTAGCATTTATGATAATATTTAATATTAAATTATATATGATATAAAATTATTTTATATTGTATGGTATTATGATTATTGATTATAAAAATTATATTATTTTTTTTAGGTGGACATTTTCATGACAGAATATAAAAAAAATATTATATTTTTTTTTTCCCATTTTGCTCACGTAAAATTATTATTATTAATTTTTGTTTATGGACAATTTGATGACAAAATATAAATATAAAAAAAATTTTTTTTTTTTTTTCAAATATTTCCCACTTTGTCGAGTAACTCGGCAATGTGGGAAAAATAAAAACATTTTAGTTATCCCACTTTGCCGAGTAACTCGGAAAAGTGGGAAACATTGGAAAAAAAATTTTTTTTTATTTTTTTTTTTTTGTGGGCTTTTAGGAATTTATGTATTTTTTTTTTTAATTTGCAGTTTTAGTCCACATCCTTTTCCTTTTATAACAAATTTGCCCATGAATTTTTTTTTTTTTTGTCATCTCTGACCTTTAAATTTTTTTAATGTTTAATTTGTCTAGCTTTTTAAATAAAAAATAAAAAAACTAATAATAACAAAATAAAATTAAAATGTACATTAAGTCTTACAACTTTTTAAAGTAGTCCAATTTTGTGTTGACAATTTTTTCTTTTTTTAACATATTTTTATTTTTTTCCATTTTTCGCACTTTTTCGAGTGACTCAGCAAAGTGGAAATATTAAAAATATTTTAGTTATCCCAGATTGGCGAGTAACTCGGCAATCTAGGAAACATTGGAAAACAAAATTTTTTTTATTTTTATGGGGTTTTAGCAATTTATTTATTTATTTATTTGTTTGTAATTTGCACTTTTAGTTCACATCATTTTCATTTCATAACAAATTTAACCATTACCTTTTATTTTTTTTGACCATCCCCGACCTTTATATTTTGTTACAGATTTTATTTTGGTTTTGTTGAATAACTCTAACAAAAATACAAAAAATTATCAACTAACTCGACTTTTTGTTAACTGGATTTTGACGAAAACATTAACAAAAATTAGAACATGAACAAATGAGAAATTATATATATGTATTTTTTTATAAATGTCAGGCATTTAATTTTGTATTCATCATATCATTTCTAATGTAATAATCAGCTTTCATTATTGTTAATAATGATTGTCAAATTTAGTACGAATTTGTTCTGTTTGTGTAATTTGTTTTGTCGATGAACTCGACAAAATGAAATGTAGTTTCTCGATTTCCTGGACTAATTAGCTGTCAATATTTCTACTTAAATTTTTGCTTTTGTTGCATTTTGCAATTATTATGTTGTATAATTTTATTTCCCACACTAGTCGCAATGTTTGACTTGAAAATTTGTCTATAATATCTGGTCTTCATTTTGTAATAGATGCATATTTTTTTATATTAGTAAATCTTTCAAGTTACGAGGTAATTAAGAAAAATGATTAAACTCAATTTATTCAAAATGTTACCCAATTCTTAACATGTGTACTCGTTTAGAAATTATAACTTACTTGTTTTTCAGTTTTTTTCATTTCTTTGTCCTTATCTTTGTAGTTATTATTAATAACATATACAATTTTATGTACATCTAAACCATCCACTCATTATAAATATACGATGTTGTTTTGGCAGTATAATTTTATATATTTTCTTTGTTTTATTTGTATGAGACATATATATACAGTTTTTGCTTCTTTTCTATTTTCTTTGTTCTCAGCCTTGCTCTTTTATTTCTACTCTCATCAAACCCTAGAATTTTGTTGAATTCCTCTTTTTCTTACTTGAAATCATTGTAGCTTATTACTTGTATTCGAAATTATAATTTCCATCTCCTTTCTCCACCTATTGAGTTTGAGTATAGATTGTAGAAGGTCTGATATTCATTTTTTTGATTTGATCAGTTCTTCATCAGTGGTTTTATAGGAAGTTCCCAACTTCAATTTATAGGTATGTAAATATTCACTGATACAAATTTGAAGTTAATTATTATTTGTGTTATTTGGTTTATTTTTTCATTATATCTTTATTAATAAGTATTTTTTTTTATATCATGTATTTACAGGCTATAGTAGAATATTACAATTTTAACCAATAAGAATTTTTTCCATGTTGCTTATTACATCTATGTACTAATCTTATTCTTATTTGTGTTAATAATATTTATAGTATATATTTTTATTTTTGTACATTGAATGAGACTAATTTTTATATTTATTGTATGATAAAATATATTAGATGACAGGTGAAAAATTTGTTGACTCAAATAAAGAACAACAAAACAAGAAAAGAAGACAGATGTATGCTCAGCATACACAATATAAATCTAACAAGAAGATTCAAAAAACAAGGATTCAGTTACTTGAAGATATTGAGTTGAATGATGTCAATTCAATAGGTATTTTACAATTATCTAGTGAGCTAAGGTTTTTTTTGATTTTATGTTTTTCTCATTATGCACATTTTTTTTCCATTTATTTATTTATGTTGTTTTCATTTGTCATATTTTTTATAGCTGAAGAATTGAATGAAGATGGACATGAAATTTCTTTGATTGACTCTAACAATTTAGAAGATGGTGGCGTAAAAAGCAATATTTATTATGAAGAACATGAAAATCAAAATCATGAATTCCAATTAACTCCTTGTATTTCAAATATTACTATGAAACATGTACCCACAGAAACTTATGTATTACGTACTCCAATAAATTGTATTCACTGTTTTGCAAAAAAGTTTGAAAAAGAAAGTAAAGGTTTTTGTTGTGCTGATGGAAAAATTAAATTGCATATCAACTGTTCTCCTTCTATTTTATATGATTTATATACTTCAAGTACAGATGAAGCATTGGATTTTAAAAATAATGTGCGAAATTATAATAACCATTTTGCTTTTACCTCTTTTGGAGTGAAGTTTGATAAAGATTTATCTAAATCTACTAACTGCAAAGGTATTTATACTTTTAGAGTTCAAGGACAAGTATACCATTATATAAATCCAATTCTAAACATTGATAGTAATCCATCATATTTACAATTATATTTTTATGATACAGACAACGAAATACAAAATAGATTAAATACATGTATCAATTTTTCATCATCTTTACTACACATATTAGTAAATATATTAAAGATTAATCCATATTCTAGATTTTTTCGTTCCTTAGGTGATATTGAAAATCTTCAAACTTGCAAAATTCATATTAGATGTGATGCTGGTCTTGATCAAAGAGTATATAATGCACCTTCTGCATCTCAAGTGACTGCAGTTTGGGTTGATGAGGACCCATATGCAGACATAAGATATCGTGATATATCAATTTATTGTCACTCTAATAATTCACATAGAATACATTATTATTATGGATGTTATGATCCCCTACAGTATCCATTATTATTTCCCTTCGGTGAGACTAGTTGGCATGAAGGTATTGAAAAGGCAAAAAATAGTACAGTTGATATTTATAGTACAAAAGAGAATTCCTTTTCTACTGAAAACATGAGTTGTGCAGCTGATATAATAGAGAAAGAAAAAAAAGGTAAAGACTACTAATATGTTTCCTCATTTAAACTCATTCAATTTAAAATTTCTTTTCATTAAATTTCTTTGCATTTTTTTGTTGTGCAGTTTACAAGAAGAATAAAAAAGGTTTACAAGTATCTTGCCGTGAATACTATTGCTTCAAATTACAGGTACGTGATACAGAAAACAATGTTTTGCTTCATGCTGGCAGACTTCTACAGCAATATGTAGTAGATATGTATGTTAAACTTGAAATAAGTCGATTAGATTATTTTCGTCAAAATCAAAGTGAAATTCGTGCTGAATTATATCAAGGAGTTTTTGATAGTGTAGAAAATGGTCAAAATAGAGGTGCACAAATTGGTCGTCAGATTATTTTACCTTCTTCTTTTGTTGGGGGTCCTAGAGATATGAAAAAAAGATATATAGACGCAATGACATTGGTACAAAAATTTGGTAAACCTGATTTATTTTTAACATTGACATGTAACCCTAATTGGGTAGAAATAAAACAAGAGTTAAGGCATAATGATATAGGACAGAATAGACCTGATTTGACTTCTAGAATATTCAAAGCTAAATTAGAAGAACTTAAAGTTGATCTATTCAAGCACCAATTATTTGGGCATGTTGCTGCATATATTTATGTTGTAGAATTCCAAAAACGAGGACTTCCACATGCTCATTTCTTACTAATCTTACAAAGCAATGCGAAAATTAATAATATTGATAGAGTCGATTCTATTGTATCATGTGAAATTCCAGACAAAGTAAAATATCCTCACCTTCATTCTATTGTTGTTAAACATATGATGCATGGTCCATGTGGTCATTTGAATCTCCATAATGTTTGTATGGATAGAAATGGTCATTGTAAGAATAAATACCCAAAGGAATATATCTCAAATACTTCTATTGGCCATAATTCTTATCTAACTTATAGACGATTGAACGATAAACGATCATTTATGATTCGAGGACATTTATTAGACAATAGATGGGTTGTACCTTACAATCCATATTTGTGTGCGAAGTTTGATTGCCATATTAATGTGGAAATATGTTCAACAGTTAAAGCTGTTAAATACCTCTATAAATATGTTTATAAAGGCTATGATCGTGTAAGTATTTCAATTAGTAATACTAATAATGAAAATCCTATTGATGAAATTGAGATATATCAAAATGGTCGTTGGATTTCTCCACCTGAAGCAATGTGGAGAATATATGGATTTGTTTTGTATGAAATGTCTCCCTCAGTTATCTCATTACAACTACATCTTGAAAATAACCACTTGATAACATATAGAGATTATGAAAATTTAGAAACAGTAATCAATAATGAATCTAGACAACGGACAATGTTAACTGAATTTTTTCATATGAATCTTCAAATGAACTTGCAAAAACATTATTATATAAAGATTTTCCAAAATTTTTTGTATGGGATGGCCAAGGGAAAATATGGTGTCGAAGGAAAAAGGAAATGTTATTGGTAGAATAGTTACATCTACTATAACTGAAGGATAAAGATATTATTTACGTATCTTATTAAATCATATTAAATGAGCAACTTCATTTGAAAATTTAAAATTAGTTCATGGTGTTTATTTGTCTTCTTTTCGTGAAACAGCTATGTCACTTGGTTTATTACAAGACAATAATTATTGTCAGTTTTGTTTAGATGAAGCTATTAGTTATCAAATGCCTTCTTCTCTTCGTAGATTATTTGCTACCATACTCATTCTATGTTCTCCTAATAATCCAGATGTATTATGGAAAAAATTTCACCTATTTTTATGTGAAGATTATTTATCTAATGGTATGTCTATTGCAAATGCAGAAATAAAAGCACTACATGAAATCAATTCTATATTAGAAGCAAATAATAAAAATATAAATGATTACCATCTTGTACCTTTTCAAATATATATGGAACAAGAAGACATATTAGCTAAGATTATTAATAAAGAATTAAACAATGTTATTCATGCTGACAATACTATGTATGCAAATAACTTGAATGAATATCAAAAAATTGCCTATGACAAAATTCTTTCAGATGTATATAGTAATACAAGTCGTTTGTATTTTATAGATGGACCTGGTGAAACTGGTAAAACTTATTTATATAAAGCTTTGCTCTCTACAATTAGATCTAAAAATCTTATAGGTTTAGCAACAGCTTCGTCAGGTGTTGCAGCTGATTTATTACCTGGTGGACGAACAGCACATTCAAGGTTTAAGATACCACTTGAAATAAATCACAATATGACCTGTTCTGTTAGTAAGCAGTCTGCTCTAGCAAACTTCTTTAGATTGACAAATTTGATTATTTGGGATGAAGCACCAATGGTTCACCGTTATGCAATAGAGGCTGTAGATAGAATGCTAAGAGATGTTAATGATTCTATATTACCTTTTGGAGGAAAGGTTGTTGTTTTAGGAGGTGATTTCCGACAAGTATTACCAGTAGTTCAAAAGGGAAATAAAGAAGCTATCATTGGATCAAGTTTAGTCTATTCATACTTATGGCCAAATTTCATACAATTACAATTGGTGCAAAATATGAGAGCTCAATTAGACCCATACTTTTCTAAGTTATTGCTTGATATAGGCAATGGAATCCAACCTAGGCATACCTGTAATATGATTACATTACCAGATGAAATAGCTATACCCTTTGATAACAAAATAGTTTCTCTAAAAGAATTGATCGAAAGTGTTTACCCAAACTTACAGAATTATAGCAATGAATTATATAAGATGATTAATCGAGTTATTTTAACTCCTACAAATAATGCTGTTGATGAAATAAATAATATTCTACTTCATCAAATTGCTGGTGAAAATGTTATATATTATAGTTTTGATGAAACGTTAGAAAAAAATGAACAAAGTATTCATGAAGATTTTCTTAATACATTAACTCCAAATGGTATTCCACCTCATGAACTTGTATTGAAAGAAAATTGTCCTGTTATGTTATTAAGAAATATTAATCCATCTGAAGGATTATGTAATGGCACTAGATTAATTTGTCGTGCATTTGAGCGTAATGTTATTCATACTGAAATATCTGTTGGAGAGTGGCGTGGGAAGAAAGTTTTTTTACGTAAAATTCCATTTATTCCACTTGAAAGTGATAAGAGTACATTTCCTTTTAAAAGAACGCAATTTCCAATTCGTGCTTGTTTTGCAATGACAATAAATAAAGCTCAAGGTCAAACACTAAATTATGTCGGACTATATCTTCCTGAACCTGTATTTTCTCATGGTCAACTTTATGTTGCATTATCTAGAGCAAAAACAAGTAAATATATTAAAGCATTAATTATACCAAATGATAAACTTAAAAATCATTTTTGTTGTACAAAGAATGTAGTTTATACAGAAATATTAGCAATTGTGCATTCATAGTGTTTTAATTATTATTATGCATTTTTTTTATTACAGGATTTGTACTTTCTAAACAATAGTTAAAATTGTATTCTTGAAGTATATTCTATGTGTTCTTTGAAGAACACTTGTATAAAGCTTTGATATGAATGATATTGCAGTGAATATTCTAGAAGTATATTCCATGTGTTGTTTGAATAATACTTCTACAAAGCTTTCACATGAATTATATTGCAGTCAATAAAGAGCCAGTGTACTCTTACATCTTAATTGGTGAAGGATATTGTATAGGACTTTGAAGAAAATATGTACAGAGCTTTTAAATTATTGATAGTGCAGTGAATAAATGGCCAGTCTGTTCAGATGTATAATGCTATAGTTATGTATGTTTTGTAATAGTATCGATTTATAATCCAAAATAATAAAATTCATCATTTGATTTAGATAATTTTTGAATTTTTTTTACTGTTATCTGTTTTTTTATTTCTTAAAATATTATACTACAAAGAGTGTAGATTTATCAATGATTATTTTATTTTAATTTTACATTATGAATAATTTAATAAAAAATTAATAATATATTTATGTTAAATTAGTACCAATTTTTGACCGTTTATTTTTAACAAAGTGAAACATCTTTTATTATTGTATTTTTATTTTGTTAATATTCAATATGTGTATATTAGTATTATAGATATACTAAATATTATATAACACGTTGATTCAAATAAGGAATTTATGGAATATTATTAGTATACAAATTTTTTTTTCATTGCTATTAATACAATTTGTAATGATGATTATATATTAAACTTTCAAAAGCTATATTAGTCTCTATTAAATTCATTTCTATAATAGATATAGTTATAAAGTGTATTTGGTAACCAACATAATTATATGAAAAAAAAATTCATATAAAATACATTATATTCATCGAATTTGAATTTTTAAAGTTTAAAACTAAATTTATCTTATTCATGATTTTATGAAACTTAATCGATTTTCTAAGAACGTAGTATTGATTGAGTTAGATGAATAAATGGAATACAAAATTTAACAAACAAATATTTAAAGTACAAATATTTAAATATTCAATGTTATCAATTTATATTTCTTTTTCCATTTAACGCGTTTTTGTACATATGTTATAAAGTCATTAGCTATTAACAATATAAAATTCTTTTTATATTTTATATGACTTTTTTTCCTCTATATTTAAATGAACACAAATCAACAGCTATAACTAAAAAATATCTAAGTATAGTTTATTTCTTACTTTCATTAAATTCAGACAAATTAATACAATAAACTATAGATTACTACTTAGTCTACTCTTACATGTAATCATACCTAAGACAAGTAAAAATTTAGATCATAAATGTACAAATATCTTTTTATTGTACACATGTTAATATGATCTTTAATCTATTCATTCTCACCATAAACGTATGAAAAATGTATATACATAAACATATATAAATATCTTCCAGTTGTGCTTCACCTCGTTATTCTCAATTCGGGTTTCATATCCTCATCCCCAATTCTTGCATGGCTTTCCACGCATCATTTAATGCTAGACGGCTGGTCCGTATCTCCTTGAAGACACAATGCGTAATAAATGCTGGACCCTATCTCATCTCCAATTAATTCAAAGAAGGACTGCCTATTCTTTCATGTTTGTAACAATTTGATCCCAATTCCTTCTTTTATTTTAAATATGATTCCCATTTTCCTATTTATAGTCACAAATAGTCCTAACATCACTATTTCTCACGCATCTAACAATTCTTGAGTAATTTTAACTTTGACTTAACTCCATTAAAATAATAGAAAAATTTACAATATAAACATTGTAATTGGACACTTTAACTTTTTTGCATTATACATAAATCCTAAATAATTTTATTTTGTTTAACTTACCGAGAAGAATTTTGTACATTGTGGTTTATCCATAAATTATTAATATAAAGCCTACTTTATTATAGATTTCCTTACCTATTGTTTTATTATAGTTTCATCCATTCATTTCATAACCTCTAATAGTTTAATCTTTCACCTTAGAAAATAATAACTTCGAATCTACTCAAGTCTCGTACATGCTTGAACTCTGATCTGTTGTAGTAGTTACTTATTTTGATTGTATATTACTAGGTAAAGCAAATTTCATATTCACAATTTAACCATCACTTTTTTATTTATTTATTTATTTATTGTTAATTTTATAGGTTATATTTTGTTGATCGATACACAAAAATACTTAAATATATAATAACTAATTATACTTATTAAAATCTTCATAAAAATTTTGAACTCAATAATAAATTTTCGCTGTTACATTATTTTAAATAATATACATTATAATAATAAAATTTTCTTTATTTCAATTTAATAAATTTGCCTGTACTATAATTTAACATAATAGTAGAAATACTGACGTAAAATTTTGAAGTGCTTATATTAATATTTTGGAATCTTCAAATATATTATTAGTATAGTCAGCACTTTATTTAAACTAATTGGGGCTGAGTAGGATGAAATGAGGACAACTATGAATGAGTTTTTATGACATCATGATTGGGGCCCACATCATTTATTAATTACGGTGTCACAAGCCACGCATCAATCAGGACAGAGGATTTAGACCCCCATTGAGTAAACATATCCTTACTATTGACATAATAGATACTATATACCTCTATATATATACATTGGTTGTAATTACAAACCAAACACAACAAACATTCTATATTAGCATTGACCAACAAGTCTTTAATTCTCAATATTTGTATCATCATACTCCTCTTTCAGATTTTAAGTACAACTCCATACTATATTTGAACATATACTCTTACAATTCATTATTAGTATAAATATTATTTCACTTTGATAACCTATTTATACTCTTTAATTTATATTTGACATTTTCTACAGGATCAAACAATGGAAAAACAGTACAAATTAATACCAAATATTGCTCCTAACGATACAAATTGGACTTCAAAAATCATTGTTGTGGAAAAATCGTTTCCACGAACAGCTCAACGAAGCCCAACAAAATATCAGAATATGGTATTTATGGATCCTAAGGTATATTACTTGAATCTATTATTTATGTTTCTTGATTTATTTCATTTTAGCCACATAAAATTTTAAAAATTTTTTTTTCCCTCTAATATGTTATAGCTTTAAATTGTCTTAATTCATATTCAAAAATAATATCTAGCCAAAATTATATATATGTTTATACAAAATATCTAATTTAAATACATGGTATTATACAGAAAAATAGAGTTCATGCAACTATTTATGATGCCAACATCTCGGCATATGAAGACAAGCTACTACTTGGCAAAACATATCTTGTTTCAAATGCAAATGTTAAATTCACAAAGCCTGAGTATCAAGCTTCTATGGGCAACATACAATGGACAATATCTGGTCGAACAAGAGTCGAAGAAGTCAATGAAGACCACAGTATTTTAATATCTTCTACATACAATTTTGTTTCTTTCAACAAATTGGAACCTTACATGGACTCAAATTCTGATATAAGTATTTGTTCCTATTTCACAAAAAAACAAACTTTTTTCTTTTTATGCATTCCATTGTATTGATAACAAATTTCATTTGTCCTAATTTCTTATTTTTATCCTTTAGGTATTATTGGAGTTGCAATTGATGTCAAACCTAAAAGGCTGGTTCAAACTAGGTTTGAAACACAAACGTCTATTCAAGATGTAGTTCTCATCGACACAAGGTTTATATATATATAGCTATATTATTTTCATCTATAAATATATATTCCAATAATTACAATATTATTAAAGAAATTCATATACCACTTTCTCATATATTTTCTGTGTTTCTATACTAGCTTCAACACTGTGTTGCTAACAATGTGGGATAATTTTGTGGAGAAGGAATGCCGTTTCATTGCTGATAACTTGAGCACGAAACAAATCATCATTGGAAACCATCTAAAAGTGACATCTTTTAGTGGTAATATATTGTCAATAATTTTATAATTCATCAATGGAATATTACAAAATTTATAGGCAATCTTAGGTCTTCCAATAAATATATCTATATATTTATTTCATGCGCAGGCCTTTCAATTTCAACCAAGGCCAACAGCATTTTCTCCTTCAATGTCCATTTAGAACAAGTGATTGAGCTAACATCTTGGTAAAAAAAAATTTATTCATTATATTTTTTTCAAATATATATATATATATATATATATATATATATATATATATATATATATATATATATATATATATATATATATATATATATACACATGTGTATAAATTGCTAATCTTTTTACACATTGTGCAAGGGTTGAAACAAATTCGGACAAGTTAGATGAGATGATCTTGACAAAGATATATCCATCCTCAGCAACAAAGACTCTTTCAACTCCAGACATGAAGAATATCACAGAGATTCAACAGATTCCAAATTTGTTATCTGGAGTAAGCCTAATATTATTTAAAATATTATATAGAAAATTTTTTTTCATTATTGCATAATATTTATACAATTTCTCTTCAAAAATAGCTAACAGGACATGGATATTTCTGGGTTCACGCACGTGCATACGTGAGAGTATTTAAACAATCCTTTTGGTACATGTCGTGCAATACTTGCAAGAAAATATCAAGTGCTGATTTCAATGAAACATACGAATGCGTCATCTGCAAATTTTCTCATGCAGTTGCAGTACCAAGGTATAATATTGTTTACAAATCATTTATTGTTTACAATTATTTACACATGCAACACTTTTAACATTTTTTATATGTTAGGGCACGTGTATATCTGGAACTTGAAGACTCCACAGGCTCATTATCTGGGACTATGATTGGAGATACAGCAGAAAAATTCTTACAGTACACAGGCTAACAACTAATGGACAGTGGATCACAAGTCTTGGAAAAAATTAGAATCACGTTGGAGGAAGAACAATTTTTTTATGTTAAAGGAATGAAGAAAAATGTCCTCGACAATGAATACAAGTATGACATTATCTTCCTTAATGAATCAGTTCCTTCGATGTCGACCAGTTCTACAAGTACAAGATCAAGGACTAACAAAGGGAAAGATATAGCGTATACCACTGACACACCAATGCCTCTTCAAGGGCAAACATTTCCAAGTGCAGTGAAACAGCTTAATTTCCCTTCTTCACCTGTGTCTAAATCCAAGAAGAGAAAAATTGAAGAACATCCAATCTCATCTCAGAATGAAGTCACCCCAGAAAAATTGCCTACACCAAGAACAAAGAGAAATACACGACTTTCGAAAGAGAAAGACACACTTTAAAAACTAATAATATCATTGTATGCATTGCCACCTTTTTCCATTACTTTGAATGAATATTAGGTTTTTTTGTGTAATATTTCTAAGGTTTTATCGTTTCTAGATATAAGCCTTTTGTAATGTACTGCAATGATGTAAATTATATTTAACAAATCTATATATTTTATATTTTTATGTACTTTTATTTTCACTATTAACTTTATATTATTGCATATATATACTTATTAATAATAATAAACAGAATACAAAAAATTTATTTTTGCCCTAAATAAATATATAAGATATTTTTCTTATGAAAATTAAAAAATCTATACAAAATAATAAGCATAAGCACCAAAAACTATAAGGGTAATTATATTACCATAACATTATTTGTTTAGTACACTACATTTTAATTGCAATAAAACTCTCCAACTATTGGTTACTTTTGTATTTATGACTGTAACTTTTTTTAGCAAATTTTTATCATTAATCTATTAATTTGCATGTCTTATATTTGTCTTTCACGATGATTTTTGTCCAAAAAATTAATTAAGATGGCGTAAATTATTTTTTTGCCTTTACTATTTTTACATCGTTAAAATAAATAACAAATACGTAGGTTTGACAAAATATTTTCCCCCCATTTTAATGCATGTTAGCAGAATATTTAAACAAAATTTTCATTAGAGGCAAGATGTGAAAACTAAATAAAAGTTAATGATAAAAATACAATTAAAAAATTAGAGACATAAGTGTCTAAATATCAAATGTTGGTGTACCTTTATTGCAATTAAAATGTAGTGTCAATAATAAAAAATGTAGTGTGAATATAATTACCCCAACTATAAATATACAGAGTATATTAAAGGATAATATTAAATATTTAGAATATAACTTTTTAATAAATACATCTATTTTTTCATACTTCATGATTTATATTGTATTATTCATAAAGTATACCTGCATATTTAAACTTGAATTGAACGAGTTACTTTAGACAATAATAACTTGCATAATTTAAACATCTTTTGTTTAATTTTTTTTAACCTGTATTACTCCTTAAATTTAAATTTTTTTTATTTGTTTTTCATATATTATTTTAGTAAGCCAATACATCCTGTTGGATTATAAAATTTTAATATATGGTGGCCACTTCAGTATCCTATATCCCCTAAAAATTTCATATTTTTCGGTGATTGTTTTCTATATTAAAAAAATTTTTTTTACTCCATGACCAAGCGAAGACATTTTTCTAACGCTGCCCTTACTTTAAAAAATTATTTCAACTTATTATGGAATAACAAAAAATTATTTTCCATAGAAAACAATTACCACACAATATGAAATTTTTACAAGACATAGAATACTAATGTGGTTACCACATCTTAAAAATTAATAGTCTGACAACATGTTTAGGCATACTAAAATAATTACTGTGAAAACTACTAGACTATTTATCGAATTTATGCTTTTGGAATATTGGAATTGCTATTATAAACCAATAAATAAACTTTAGGTTGTGTAAATATCCTCTTCAACTTTTGGCTACATCAATATTCTATTTTTTTTCAAAATTTCATATTTTTGAGTGATTGTTTTCTATGTCAAATCAGTCTTTGTTAATTCATGACTAAATGAAGATTTGAAATTATTTTTTTTTCTTTTTTTCCTACTTCGCCTCATAAATCGACAAAGTTAGAATTACAAAAAAAAAAAATTCATAAAATTATTATAATAAATTTGTAGCATAATATATTTCCTTCTGTAGTAAAATATTATAAATCAATTCTTACATTATTATAATAATTTTATTATTATATTTAATTTCGTGATAGAATATTAAAATTTACTCATCTAATATTACTCATCTATTCATGTTATAAAGTTACTCGAGAAACTGAATATTGAATTTCTAACTACGTGTCATATTATTAATCGAGTAACTCGGCAAACTCATATTTGATTTTGTGAAGCTGCTCGAGTAAATAATCATTTATATAGTTTGCAATTTTGTTCTTTGTATTTTTTTTCATATTTTTTATTAAATTATGTATTTTTTTTTTTATTCTGTCATGCTATCAATAATTGCCAAAACAAAATAAAATATAATATATTGTATTCATTTTATGATATATATTAGATTTATATAATATATACTTTATTTTACTATGTTTTAATACATGATAGATTAAACACATTTCTGTACATGCTTAATTTTTCAAGTAACTCGACAAAGCAAAATTTGAACTTCATGAGTTCCTCGAAAATTAACAGCAGAAAATTTTATTCTTTCGTCAAGTAACTCGAGAAACTCGATTTTGAATTTATCGAGTTCCTCGATATATTGAATAGTTAAATTTAATATTTTATATTTTCGTTTATAACAAACAATTTTATTAGTTCTTTAATTATTTTTTTAAGAGGTTGTTTTTACTTATCTATATAATCAAGCAAATCAGTAAGCTAAATTTTTATCTTGTGGAGTTATTTGATAACATAAGAAAGTAAGCAATTTTTTTCATTCTATCACTTAATATAATATATTATAATAACAAAACTATTATAAAAAAACATTTTTATATTATTTTATATTATTATATTATATCATATTTAATTTTATGATTTAAAAAATGACAATGTAATAAAAATATGTTATAATACTTATTTTTATTTATCATAAATTTTATATGAAATTATACTATAACATATCTTTTATATTTAAAATTAGTAATAATAATATCATTTATAACAAAATTTATAACATAATAAAATTATTGGTGTAGTAATATATTATTAATCAATTTTGACATTATTATAATAATTTAATGATTATAATCAATTTATCATTACAATTTCATATTAAATTTTTTTTTTATAAATGATCATAAAATTTATTACATATTTATTTATAAATAATTATAAAATTTATTATATTTTTTTTTATCAAGCAATTAAATAATCTCATTTTATTGATCAGAATAATTATATCAAATTATAGTATAAAAATCATTTTATATTTATAATTACTAATGATAATATCATTTATAACAAAATTTATATTTATATTTACAATAATAAATTATAAATAAATATGTAATAAATTTTATAATCATTTATAAATAAATTTATTTCATATCCATTTATTATATTAAATTGAATATAATATAATAATTAATTAATAATATATTAATACAGAATATCATTTTATTATGCTATAAATTTAATATAGTAATTTTTTTATAATATGTTATAGTAATTGCTGAAATAAAAATAAAATTAATATATTGTATTAATTCATTATGATATATATTAAATTTATATAATATATATTCTATTTTACTATTTTCTAATAAATGATACACTAAATAAAATTTTTGATATGCTTTATTTATCAAATTACTCGACAATTCCAATTTTCCATTCATGAGTTTCTCGAAAAATAACGAACATAAGAATAAAAAATTATTTAAATGTATTACGTATTTTAAATAAAAAAGAAAGACAAAACAATCAAAATTTTAAATTTCACTGGTTTGTCGAGTAACTCGGCCAACTCGAGTTTCATTTTGTCGAGTTGCTTGAGCTATTGAATAGATTGATTTTGTATACCATTTGTAATCGAGTAACTCGACAAAAATAATTTTCGGTTTGTCGAGTTTCTCGAGTAGGTTCAAAAATGCACATTTTTCAACTTTGTTTTTTTTTTTCATTTAAATTATGTAATACACTTAATTTTTTAATTTTGTCATGTTCTTTTTTAACCAACTCGTGAATCTCAAATTTACCTTTGTCGAGTTACTAGATAAATTCATCATAATAAAAGAAAATATAATATATTGTATTAATTGATTATCATATATATTAAATTTATAAAATGTATGTTTAATTTTACTATGTTTTAATATATAATCAATTAAATACAATTATGTATCTACTTCATTTATTAAATAAGTTAACAAATTCAAATTACATACTGACAAGTTCCATAAATAATAATATTACAACATACAAATTAAATAAAATAGTTAATGTATTAAATAATTTAAATACAAAAAGTTTAAAAAAATTAAATTTATGTATATAATTAGTTTGTTCAGTAACTCATGAAACTCGATTTTGAGTTTGTCGAGTTATGTGATATAATGAATAATGCCTTTTTTTATATGAATAATATTTCATATTCTATAACTTAATATAATATGTTATAATAAATGAGCAATTATAAAAAAAATTATATATTATTTTACATTAATATAATATATCATATTTACTTTTACGAAATAAAAAAACAAAGTAAAGTAAATATTTGTTACAATAATTATTTTTATTAATTACAAAAATTATATAAAATTGTATTCATTCATTATGATATATTTTATATAATATATATTCTATTTTACTATGTTCTAATAAATGATATACTACATAAAATTTTGTATATATTTTATTTATCAATTTACTCGAACAATTCTAAATTTCAGATTCACGAGTTCGTCGAAAAATAACACAACAAAATAAGAATAAAAAATTATTTAAATATATTACATATTTTAAATAAAAAAGAAAAATAAAATAATCAAAATTTTTAATTTCACTGATTTGTCGAGTAACTCGGGAAATTCGAGTTTATTTTTGTCGAGTTACTTGAGCTATTCAATAGATTCATTTTTTATATCATTTGTGATCGAGGAATTCGACAATCATGATTTTCAGTTTGTCGAGTTTCTCGAGTGGCTTCAAACATGTACATTTTTCAATTTCTTGTTTAAATTATGTAATACACTTAATTTTTTTAATTTTTTTATTTTGTCATATTATTTTGTAACCAACTCGTGAATATCAAAATTTATATTTGTTGAGTTACAAGATAAATTAATCGTAATAAAAGAAAATATAATATATTTTATTAATTGATTATCATATATATTAAATTTATACAATGTATAATTAATTTTACTATGTTCTAATAAATAATCAATTAAATACAATTATGTATGTGCTTAATTTAACAAATAAGTTAACAAATCGAAACTTCATATTGACAGCTTCCTCGAATAATAATATTACAACATATAAATTAAACAAAATAATTAATATTTTAAATAATTTAAATAAAAAAAGTTTTAAAAATTTCAATTTATGCATATAATTAGTTTGTTGCGTAACTCGGGAAACTCGATTTTGAATTTGTCGAGTTATGTGATACAATGAATAATGAGTTTTTTTATATGAATAATATTTCATTTTCTATAACTTAATATAATATGTTATAATAAAATAGCTATTACAAAAAAAATTTATATATTATTTTACATTAATATAATATATCATATCTAATTTTATGAAATATAAAAACAAAGTGAAGTAAAAATTTGTTTTAATAATTATTTTTACTAATTAGAAAAATTATATGAAATTGTATTAATCAATGTTCAGAAAATCGGACCGGCCATCGACCCGGAAAAGGCAACGGGTCAAGGGTCAAAAGGTCGAACCGGGTCGAACCGTTTTCAATTAAAAAATTAAAAATTAATCCAAAACTCTCACAAAATTTCTAAAAATAAGTTATTTGTAAATAAATCACATTTGTAGACAAAATTACTCATAAAACTTGGCTTTAAATAGAGTTTTAATTAAAAAATTAAAAAAAATCAAAAAAAAAAAATCCGAGTTTTGTTGAAAACCGGACCGGTTCAACCGGTAAAAAACCCGGTTTCCGGTCCGGTTTTTGGATACACGGTTTTTGCTGAAAATCGGACCGGTTCCCGGTTTTTTCGGTTGAACTGGCCGGTCCGATCCGGTTTTCTAAACACTGGTATTAATTCATTATGATATATATTAAATTATATGATATATATTCTATTTTACTATGTTCTAATAAATGATACACTACATAAAAATTTTTATATATTTTTTTTATCAATTTACTCAAATAATTCCAAATTTCAGATTCACCAGTTCGCCAAAAAATAACACAACAAAATAAGAAGATAAAAAATTTAAATGTATTACATATTTTAAATAAAAAAGAAAAACAAATTAATCTAAATTTTAAATTTCATTAGTTTGTCGAGTAACTCGATAAGCTCATGTTTCATTTTGTCGAGTTACTTGAGGTATTAAATAGATTTATTTTGTATCCGATTTGTCATCGAGTTACTCGACAAACGTGATTTTCAGTTTCTCGAGTTTCTCGAGTAACTTCAAAAATACACATTTTTCATTTTTTTGTTTTATTTTTTTATTTAAATTATGTAATACACTTAATGTTTTTGATTTTTTTCTTTTGTCATGTTATTTTTTGACCAACTCTTCAATCTCAAATTTTGATTTGTCGAGTTACTAGATAAATGAATCATAATAAAAGAATATATAATATATTGTATGAATTGATTATGATATATATTAAATTTATACAATGTATATTTAATTTTACTATGTTTTAATAAATAATCAATTAAATACAATTATGTATCTACTTCATTTATTAAATAAGTTAACAAATTCAAATTTCATACTGACAAGTTCCTTAAATAATAATATTACAGCATACAAATTAAATAAAATAGTTAATGTATTAAATAATTTAAATACAAAAAGTTCAAAAAAATTAAATTTGTATATATAATTAGTTTGTTGAGTAACTCATCAAACTCGATTTTGAGTTTGTCGAGTTATGTGATATAATGAATAATGCCTTTTTTTATATGAATAATATTTCATATTCTATAACTTAATATAATATGTTATAATAAAAGAGCTCTTATAAAAAAAAATTATATATTATTTTACATTAATATAATATATCATATTTACTTTTATGAAATAAAAAAACAAAGTAAAGTAAATATTTGTTACAATAATTATTTTTATTAATTACAAAAATTATATAAAATTGTATTCATTCATTATGATATATTTTATATAATATATATTCTATTTTACTATGTTCTAATAAATGATATACTACATAAAATTTTGTATATATTTTATTTATCAATTTACTCAAACAATTCCAAATTTCAGATTCACGAGTTCGTCGAAAAATAACACAACAACATAAGAATAAAAAATTATTTAAATATATTACATATTTTAAATAAAAAAGAAAAACAAAATAATCAAAATTTTTAATTTCACTGATTTGTAGAGTAACTCGAGAAATTCGAGTTTATTTTTGTCGAGTTCCTTGAGCTATTCAATAGATTCATTTTTTATACCATTTGTGATCGAGTAACTCGACAAACATGATTTTCAGTTTATCGAGTTTCTCGAGTAGCTTCAAACATGTACATTTTTCAATTTCTTGTTTAATTTTCTTATTTAAATTATGTAATACACTTAATTTTTTTACTTTTTTTATTTTGTCATGTTATTTTGTAACCAACTCGTGAATCTCAAAATTTATATTTGTCGAGTTACGAGATAAATTAATCATAATAAAAGAAAATATAATATATTGTATTAATTGATTATCATATATATTAAATTTATACAATGTATATTTAATTTTACTATGTTCTAATAAATAATCAATTAAATACAATTATGTATGCGCTTAATTTATCAAATAAGTTAACAAATCGAAACTTCATATTGACAGCTTCCTCGAATAATAATATTACAACATATAAATTAAACAAAATAATTAATATTTTAAATAATTTAAATAAAAAAAGTTTTAAAAACTTCAATTTATGCATATAATTAGTTTGTTGCGTAACTCGGAAAACTCGATTTTGAATTTGTCGAGTTATGTGATACAATGAATAATGAGTTTTTTTATATGAATAATATTTCATTTTCTATAAATTAATATAATATGTTATAATAAAATAGCTATTACAAAAAAAATTTATATATTATTTTACAGTAATATAATATATCATATCTAATTTTATGAAATATAAAAACAAAGTGAAGTAAAAATTTGTTTTAATAATTATTTTTACTAATTACAAAAATTATATGAAATTGTATTAATTCATTATGATATATATTAAATTTATATGATATATATATTCTATTTTACTATGTTCTAATAAATGATACACTACATAAAAATTTTTATATATTTTTTTTATCAATTTACTCAAACAATTCCAAATTTCAGATTCACCAGTTCGTCAAAAAATAACACAACAAAATAAGAAGATAAAAAATTTAAATGTATTACATATTTTAAATAAAAAAGAAAAACAAATTAATCTAAATTTTAAATTTCATTAGTTTGTCGAGTAACTCGATAAGCTCATGTTTCATTTTGTCGAGTTACTTGAGGTATTAAATAGATTTATTTTGTATCCGATTTGTCATCGAGTTACTCGACAAACGTGATTTTCAGTTTCTCGAGTTTCTCGAGTAACTTCAAAAATACACATTTTTCATTTTTTTGTTTTATTTTTTTATTTAAATTATGTAATACACTTAATGTTTTTCATTTTTTTCTTTTGTCATGTTATTTTTTAAACAACTCTTGAATCTCAAATTTTGATTTGTCGAGTTACTAGATAAATGAATCATAATAAAAGAAAATATAATATATTGTATGAATTGATTATGATATATATTAAATTTATACAATGTATATTTAATTTTACCATGTTCTAATAAATAATCAAGTAAATACAATTATGTATGTACTTCATTTATCAAATAAGTTAACAAATCGAAACTTCATACTCACAAATTCCTCGAATAATAATATTACAACATATCAATTAAACGAAATAGTTAATGTATTAGATAATTTGAATAAATAAATTTTTAAAAATTTAAATTTATGTATATAATTAGTTTGTTCAGTAACTCGGAAAACTCAATTTTGAGTTTGTCGAGTTATGTGATACAATGAATAATGAGTTTTTTTTATATAAATAATATTTCATATTCTATAACTTAATATATTATGTTATAATAAAATAGCTATTATAAACAAAATTTATATATGATTTTACATTAATATAATATATCATATCTAATTTTATGAAATATAAAAACAAAGTGAAGTAAAAATGTGTTCTTATAATTATTTTTTTTAATTAAAAAAATTATATAAAATTGTATTAATTCATTATGATATATATTAAATTTATATGATATATATTATATTTTACTATGTTCTAATAAATAATACACTAGATATAATTTTGTATATATTTTTTTTATCAATTTACTCAAACAATTCCACATTTCAGATTCACGAGTTCGTCAAAAAATAACACAACAAAATAAGATTAAAAAATTATTTAAATGTATTACATATTTTAAATAAAAAAGAAAAACAAAATAATCAATATTTTTAATTCCACTGGTTTGTCGAGTAACTCGGGAAACTCAAGTTTCATTTTGTCGAGTTACTTCAGCTATTGAATAGATTGATTTTGTATCACATTTCTCATCGAGTAACTCGACAAACATGATTTTCGGTTTGTTGGGTTTCTCGAGTAGCTTCAAACATGCACATTTTTCATTTTTTTGTTTTATTTTTTTATTTAAATTATGTAATACACTTAATTTTTTAATTTTTTTTTATTTTTTCATGTTATTTTTTAACCAAGTTATGAATCTCAAAATTTAGATTTGTCGAATTACTTGAAAAATTATTCGTAATAAAACAAAATATAATATATTGTATTAATTGATTATAATATATATTAAATTTATACTATGTATATTTAATTTTACTATGTTCTAATAAATAATGAATTAAATACAATTATGTATGTGCTTCATTTATGAAAGAAGTTAACAAATCGAAACTTTATACTCACAAATTCCTCGACTAATAATATTACAACATATAAATTAAACAAAATAGTTAATGTATTAAATAATTTAAATAAAATTTTTTTTAAAAATTAAATTTATGTTTATAATGAGTTTGTTGAGTAACTCGGGAAACTCGATTTTGACTTTGTCGAGTTATGTGATACAATGAATAATGAGTTTTTTTATATCAATAATATTTCATATTCTACAACTTAATATAATATGTTATAATAAAATAGCTACTATACAAAAAATTTATATATTATTTTACATTAATATAATATATCATATGTAATTTTATAAAATATAAAAACAAAATGAAATCAAAATTTGTTATAATAATTATTTTTATTAATTACAAAAATTATATGAAATTGTATTAATTTATTATGATATATATTAAATTTATATCATATATATTCTATTTTACTATGTTCTAATAAATGATACACTACATAAAATTTTTTATATATTTTTTTTATGAATTTACTCAAACAATTCCAAATTTCAGATTCACGAGTTCGTCGAAAAATAACACAACAAAATAAGAATAAAAAATTATTTAAATATATTACATATTTTAAATGAAAAAGAAAAACAAAATAATCAAAATTTTTAATTTCACTGATTTGTCGAGTAACTCGGGAACTTCAAGTTTATTTTTGTCGAGTTCCTTGAGCTATTCAATAGATTTATTTTTTATACCATTTGTGATCGAGTAACTCGACAAACATGATTTTCAGTTTGTCGAGTTTCTCGAGTAGCTTCAAACATGTACATTTTTCAATTTCTTGTTTAATTTTTTTATTTAAATTATGTAATACACTTAATTTTTTTAATTTTTTTATTTTGTCATGTTATTTTGTAACCAACTTGTGAATCTCAAAATTTATATCTGTCGAGTTACGAGATAAATTAATCATAATAAAAGAAAATATAATATATTGTATTAATTGATTATCATATATATTAAATTTATACAATGTATATTTAATTTTACTATGTTGTAATAAATAATCAATTAAATACAATTATGTATGTGCTTAATTTATCAAATAAATTAACAAATCGAAACTTCATATTGACAGCTTCCTCGAATATTACAACATATAAATTAAACAAAATAATTAATATTTTAAATAATTTAAATACAAAAAGTTTTAAAAATTTCAATTTATGCATATAATTAGTTTGTTGCGTAACTCGGGAAACTCGATTTTCAATTTGTCGAGTTATGTGATACAATGAATAATGAGTTTTTTTATATGAATAATATTTCATTTTCTATAACTTAATATAATATGTTATAATAAAATAGCTATTACAAAAAAAATTTATATATTATTTTACATTAATAATATATCATATCTAATTTTATGAAATATAAAAACAAAGTGAAGTAAAAATTTGTTTTAATAATTATTTTTACTAATTACAAAAATTATATGAAATTGTATTAATTCATTATGATATATATTAAATTTATATGATATATATTCTATTTTACTATGTTCTAATAAATGATACACTACATAAAAATTTATATATATATATTTTTATCAATTTACTCAAACATTTCCAAATTTCAGATTCACCAGTTCGTCAAAAAATAACACAACAAAATAAAAAGAAAAAAAATTTAAATGTATTACATATTTTAAATAAAAAAGAAAAACAAATTAATCTAAATTTTAAATTTCATTAGTTTGTCGAGTAACTCGAGAAACTCATGTTTCATTTTTGTCGAGTTACTTGAGCTATTAAATAGATTTATTTTGTATCTGATTTGTCGTCGAGTTACTCGACAAACGTGATTTTCAGTTTCTCGAGTAACTTCAAAAATACACATTTTTCATTTTTTTGATTTATTTTTTGATTTAAATTATGTACTACACTTAATGTTTTTCATTTTTTTCTTTTGTCATGTTATTTTTTAACCAACTCTTGAATCTCAAATTTTGATTTGTCGAGTTACTAGATAAATTAATCATAATAAAAGAAAATATAATATATTGTATGAATTGATTATGATATATATTAAATTTATACAATGTATATTTAATTTTACTATGTTCTAATAAATAATCAATTAAATACAATCATGTATGTACTTCATTTATCAGATAAGTGAACATATCGAAACTTCATACTGACAAATTCCTCGAATAATAATATTACAACACATAAATTAAACGAAATAGTTAATGTATTAGATAATTTAAATAAAAAAAAATTTAAAATATTAAATTTATGTATATAATTACTTTGTTGAATAACTCGAAAAACTCGATTTTGAGTTTGTTGAGTTATGTGATACAATGAATAATGAGTTTTTTTATATAAATAATATTTCATATTCTATAACTTAATATATTATGTTATAATAAAATAGCTATTATAAACAAAATTTATATATTATTTTACATTAATATAATATATCATATCTACTTTTATGAAATATAAAAACAAAGTGAAGTAAAAATTTGTTCTAATAATTATTTTTTTAATTAAAAAAATTATATAAAATTATATTAATTCATTATGATAAATATTAAATTTATATCATATCTATTCTATTTTACTATGTTCTAAAAAAATTATATAAAATTATATTAATTTATTATGATATATATTAAATTTATATCATATCTATTCTATTTTACTATGTTCTAATAAATAATAAACTAGATATAATTTCGTATATTTTTTTTATCACTTTACTCTAACAATTCCACATTTCATATTCACGAGTTCGTCAAAAAATAACACAACAACATAAGATTAAAAAATTATTTAAATGTATTACATATTTTAAATAAAAAAGAAAAACAAAATAATCAATATTTTTAATTTCACTGGTTTGTCGAGTAACTCGAGAAACTCAAGTTTCATTTTGTCAAGTTACTTGAACTATTGAATAGATTGCTTTTGTATCTCATTTCCCTGATCGAGTTACTCGACAAACATGATTTTCAGTTTGTCGAGTTTCTCAAGTAACTTCAAACATGCACATTTTTCATTTTTTTGTTTTATTTTCTTATTTATATTATGTAATACACTTAAATTTTTGACTTTTTTAATTTTGTCATGTTATTTTTTAACCAACTTATGAATCTCAAAATTTAGATTTGTCGAGATACTTGATAAATTAATCATAATAAAACAAAATATAATATATTGTATTAATTGATTATGATATATATTAAATTTATACTATGTATATTTAATTTTACTATGTTCTAATAAATAATCAATTAAATACAATTATGTATGTGCTTTATTTATCAAATAAGTTAACAAATCAAAACTTCATACTCACAAATTCCTCGAATAATAATATTACAACATATAAATTAAACAAAATAGTTAATGTATTAAATAATTTAAATAAAAAAATTTTTAAAAATTAAATTTATGTATATAATTAGTTTGTTGAGTAACTCGAAAAACTCGATTTTTACTTTGTCGAGTTATGTGATACAATGAATAATGAGTGTTTTTATATGAATAATATTGAATATTTTATAATTTAACATAATATGTTATAATAAAATAGCTACTATAAAAAAAATTTATATATTATGTTACATTAATATAATATATTATATGTAATTTTAAAAAATATAAAAACAAAGTGAAGTCAAAATTTGTTATAATAATTATACTCATTACTATTATAATAATTAGCTTTCATTATTGTTAATGATTATAGTGAAATTTAGTATACATTTGCTTTGTTTCTGTAATTTCGTTTTTCGTTTAACTCGACAAATTTAATTGTAGTTTCTCGAATTACTCGAGAATTTAGCCGTCAACTATCCTACCAAAATTTTTAGTTTTGTTGACCTTTTGACTTTTCCTTTCATATTTTATTTCGCATAATAGCCGCAATGTTTGACCTAATAAATTGTTTGTTACATATAATGTTCATTTTGTAACAGATATATCTATTTTTATATTATTATTTTTCCCCTATTAAAATCTTATAAATCATCTACTATTGTTAACTTTTATTTTGAGTGCGTTTACTTCCTTTTTCCTTTACGATTAACTCGACAACGTCAATGTATACCTTTCTCAAGTTCCTTCATATATGAATCAATTTCTCTGCCACAAACCGCATACTCAAAATTCAAATAGTTTATTTACAATCAATTCATATTACAACAAATTCTTAATATCATTTATTATACTTCTTCGTTCTAATAAAAATTGCCTATTTTAACAACATTTATTAATTATTAAAATTACTATAAAAATTTGATACTATTTTTATTCTAATTTTCCATTACATTATGTTATAATAAATGATAAAATATAATAGATTTTAACATATTTCAATAGTTTTATAGAATATACAATAAGTTAAAGGTGATGAATTGATAGTTCCAATAAAGTCACAATTGATTATTAATATTTTCTTGCACTATATATTTTATTCTGCTGTAAGTTTATTTTAGTAATTTTTACTTATATTATCGTACAGTCATTATTACATATACATATCTATATATATACTATATATTTTTGAATTTAATATAATATATATTACATTTTTATAATATATATTTTATTGTACTATACTGTAATAAATCATATAAAAACAAAAAATATGTATTATGCTCAATTTATGAGGTAGCTCGGCGCACCCATATTCCGAATTCACATAAATAAACTATTTATTTAATTGTCAGTCTAGATATATGCTTCATTGTCTCTTTACCAATTCGGACCATCCACTCTTTTTCGCATCGAGCCTCGTGCTCTGACACCATCTCCATGTTAGAAATATCTTTGTCCAACAGAAGTCATTTCGCATTAAATTGCATTTAATGAAATATCTTGTAAACATTAAATTTCTAGATTTGCCATTTACTGCCTATATTAAACATTAAATAAAGATAATTATTATATATATTCTTACAAAACAACTACTTGTTGAGTTACTTAATTAATTCGACTCATATATAATATTTTTTAACCTATTATTTATTATAGTAAAATACAATAATTTATAATGTGTCTTCATTATTGATAACATTAAATATGACAACATTAATTATTATAGACTCTAATAATTTATAATGTCTCTTCATTTTTTAACCTACAATGTGTCTTCGTTATTGATAAAATGAAATATGCTAGAGTGCAATAATTTACATTAATATATAATTTACCTATATAATACATCTTTTGTTATAATATATTATATCAAATAATGATACGATAAAACTAAGTTAAGTATTCGATAATGTTACTAAGTAAAATAACAAAAACCTAAAATATAATATACACAAATCAACAAAATATCAATTATATCAAACAAATTTTTAACATAACTTAACGTATTTGTTTATAATATTTATAAATCAATACTACTAACTATAATATTACTAAATATAATATTATTTATAACAATATTTATATTAATAATTATGAAAAACAATTATAAATAATTATTTATTAAATTCTATAATAATTTTTAATGAACTTTGTATAATTCCAATATAATATAATAAATCGATTACAATCATCAGATAATTACATTATAAATGACAAAAAACTCTAGCACAAATGGAAACATATGCCGTTTATGAAGTGATTGAGTAACTCGAAAACTTATATATAGGTTTATCACGTTTCTCGATGGAAAATCTGACACAAAATAACAAATCATCAAATCAAGATATTTTTGTCAATTCAATTCAATAAATAATTTTAGAGTGAATAATTAATTTCAGTTTTATATTTAGTACTGTTAATCAATAAATATTATAAATCTATGTGTTCATTACCGTAAAAATTTAGCTTTCATATATTTTACATTCTATGGATTTATGTATATTATATTATAGGTTTCTCTTCATTTTAAATTAAAATATTTTATAGATAACTTGACAAATTCTATTAGAAGTTTTTCAGTTATCTCAGTAATTAAGTGTACAATATTGTTTTCGTTTGTAATTTTTGTTTAAGTGAAAAAAAAAATTATATATGTGTTACTGTAATTATTAATAAATATTTAATGTTCTGGGTTAATAATGATTATGTTATATGCTTATTATTTTAATAAATATCGGTTTATATAAGCTTCATGTTTATTTTTGTGTGTGTGTGTGTGCACTTTTCCACTTTACTATTCAATTCGATAAACGTTGTCAAATTCAATAATATTGTACTATTCAGGGACGAAAATCTCATTATTTTGGCTATGTGGATTGTTGTACATGCTGTTTAACTTGACAAACTCTGTCGAGTTGAATATTTGTACTTTTCCACGAAATCGACACGAATATTTTTTATCTATTTTATTTGTTTTCTTTATTTCATTTTCTTCTCCTTGTAGAAAGTATACATTATAATATAGTAAAATAAAATATATATCATATTAAATAATGAGATATTATATGAATTTATTATAATATACAATCTATACATAAAATAAAAAATAAATAAAAACTGAAGAATATGCCCTTAATGAGTTATTCGACAACCCTGAAAAAATGTTACACGAAAACAAAGATCAGAAATTCGGAATATTTATGTAAACTAAATGAAATAAATTTTTTAGTCAATTTTATGTTGTACAATTGAGTTACAAATATTATACATACACGTGTAAATATAGGTAAAAAAATTTTTTTTATATATTTATTACAAATGTATTGCAAAATATGCATTATTTAAGTTATTCAAGTAACTCGACAAACACATATATCAGTTTATCAAGGTACTCGATGGAAATTACAAAAACAAATAAAAAATTATAAAATGGGAATATTTCTATCAAAGAAATTCAATAACAAATTTTAGATAACATATAATACAATTAATTTAATAGAATTGTAAATACATGTATTCATTTCTGTATGAAAAATAATTGTATATATTTATTTTACGATTTCATATATAATTAAAATATCCAAAGGAAACTAAAAATTCGAAAATATGCATTTCATCAGTTATTCAAGTTTATTATGATATTTTACTATCTATTTTATTTTTTCCCTCTAGAGATAGAATTAATCGTTTTATAATTAGTAAACTAGATTTACTATAATATATTATATTAAATAATAAAATAAAATTATTTTGCTTTGGTTCGATTTATCACATAACTCAACAAACTAAAACTTGACATTCCCAAGTTGCTTTATGAGGTAAATCCAAACAACCAATTACAAAGTATATTTAATCATTTTATAATAATAACGATACAACATAATAACTAATAACTTACAAAATTAAATATTTCAAACTAAATATATTAACAAATCATGAATTTCTTCCCAAACCAAACAAGAACGATAAACTAAAACAATGTTTTACAATTCATTACTCAACTAACTCCACAAAATCTTTACCATTCATTTGTCAACTCACTACACATACTCAAAAATTCAAAATGCCAAGCTACTAAAAAACCAAAAAACGCACACCCACAATAATAGTCAACAATAGCACAAAATATATAAGATTTAAATAGAGAAAATTTCATAACATATAAATATATAAATGTGTTACAAAATCAATAACATAACTTATGAATTCATCTGCTCATATTAAACCATAACACACAATAAATAATTTTGCTCTTCTTCATCTAAAAATACGAAATCAGCACCAATTTAAACTCAAAATATTATACTAAAACTCAAATTTGTTACATACACTAATAAACTTGCACAAACAATTATATATAACCAACAGATTTTACACTATGTAAAATGTCAACCCATAACTAGAATCAATAAAATTAAAATCAAAAAACAGTTTTCACTTCAATACACAAACATCATAGCTATTCATTTTGTTCATTTGGGACAAAAAAAAATTCATTGTAAAAAAAATCAATTACAAGCTTTCCTCTATACAAATCTACTTTCTCCAATTGAACAGCATCAATAGGTATTCCAGCAAGAAGACACTCAACATATTTGATAACAAATATGCCACTGTCACTGCAAAAATGATTGAAAACCTTATAAGTATATATAAATATGATTACAAATACAAACATTTCTTTTAATTTCTTACCTATATCGAATAGACTGTGGTATCTCAACATAGGGTTTCCTGTAATATTCAAGCGGCTGAATGATCTTTTTGCCAAGATCTGCCCGATCAGCAACGACATATTTTTGAATAATATCTGGAATAATATGTATGGCAGGAACAACATGTCGATATAACATTGCTTCATCATAAAAGTGGTAATTGCTATCATACACTGTCAGCCTCCAACTTAGTACATCAACATCAAAAAGGACCCAATATTTATCATCAATAATATCTGGCCACAATATATGATTACAATCTTTCCAACTTTTACCAAAACTTCTGGGAATGGAACCATTTGCATATCTCTCCATAGAACCATGGTAAACAACAGGAACTTTACGCATCAATTGTCCTGTAGAATCCAAAATTTTCGAACCAATACCCCGAAGAAATATTCCAAAACCACTGTCTAGAATTCCATATCTTGATGAAAAAATGTCTGTAAGATTTGCTCTTCTTTTTTTAAGCAAAAACATGGCATTATCCATATCCTATAAAAAAATTTTTTTTATAAGAATGTGTTTCTAATAATTTACAATAAACATAAGAGATGAAAAAATACAAATAAGACATACCTCAGCCGCCAATATATATTCACGATGGCCAATAGATTCTAGCTTTTGCTTTGTCAATCTAATGCCACCACCCCCACCACGCAACCGGACAACATCTCTATAACAGGAAACTTATTATAAATACAATAAAAACATAACATATATATAATAAATAACCAAATACAAAATTCAAACTTACTGATCCTTTGATTTATGCATCCAATGAATAAATTCAACTTGTATTTCCTCGTCAATATCACATAGTATAGGAATGTGAATAGAACTAGATGACAGAGACGCACTTTCCTTGCTATCCTTATTTTTTTCATCCACTCTCTGCTTCGCAGAAGCGGCCTGTTGTTCTATTCTACTACTCCCCACAACCGTATGCTTTTCTACCAATGTCCCCTTCAACATGTCTTGAATCTTGAAAATAGAACTATCAATCTTTGTACAAAGTTCTTCACGTAAACTACCAATCATATTACTATGTTCAACTTCAAAACCAACTAACTTTGTATCAATATGTTCCTGTATCTCTTTTTTTTTTTTCATCAAAAAATTTTTCACTACTCCTAGATACAGATGATTCAATCTTATTTAAACAACGCATCAAATCATCTCTTGTACTTGCTAATTGTTGATCAAAGTACAAACGTTGAGCATCTATCATATCACGAAATTGATTATCAATATAATCCCGTTGCTCATCTCTAAAATTGCCTAATTCATAATCAAAATATGCTCTTTATTCATCCACTCTACTACCAAACTGCTTATTAATGTACACTCTTTGATCATCAAATAATGATTGTACAAGTTCATTTGTAGCATAATCATCCAATTATTTATAGGTTCTTCCACAACTATATATGGAGACCAGCCCTCATTTTCACCATCATTTTCTTTCCCAACTTGTCCAATCTGTTCATCACCTTCATAAAACTCTTCAGTCTCATGAACAATATTTCCATATGCTGTTGCAACATCTGGGTCAACTGCATTTTCAGGCTCATTTTGTTCTATTCCTTGCCCTATCTCATCAATTTCTTGTGCCTCATACAAAAAATTTTGAACAACTACATCAACTCATACATCTTCTACATCCTCTATTAAGACCATCGTGTACAAGTATGGTTGTTCTATCTCTTCTGCAGTTGGTTGAAGTATTGGCAGAACATGTATCTATAAATCATAGCAAAAAATAAACATCACTTTCATAACTATTAAACATTTCTCCTACATAATTAAAATTACTTTGACATACCTCAGTTGATTCCAAAAATAGATCCAAATCTTTCTTCCCAACGCGATGTTGTGCATCCCAGTTTACAATACGTGGAAATGTATCATGCACTTTTTCACCAAATCTTTCACCAACCTCACGGCATGCCTCATATATCCAAATCTATAGACAAAATAACCAACACTTAGTCATGACACACATAATATATTTATCGCGCATTAATTAAATATTAAAAATAATTATACGTATTTACCTGGAACACAAGAGGACAACCATATATGGTGTACTTTGCAACTGCAGCACTATTATCAATGCACTTTAACGCACGTCTCTCCCAAGAAGTTAACAAAGAACGCAGAAGTATGAAGTAAGAATGTCGTCCCCATGGATATTCATAACAGACATCCAAATTATCTACCAAAGACAATGTCTGTATATTTATTTTTTTCCTCTCCATAAGTCTAATCACTCCTTCAATCAATAATGCCAACCCTAACTTGTACTTATCTTCCTCATTATCACAATGAATAAAAACATTCTCAAGCTCATTTAACGATATATGAGCAAAATTATTGAACCACCTCCTACGAATTCTATGTCTCGCCAAAGCTCTTATTGTACTAAGATTATCATCATTATCATGGCACAATAAGCCTGTTATCAAACAATACTCCTGCATTCCAAATCTACATAATTCACCATGTATTTTAAACCAAACCTCATTTCCTTTATTCGTATGCACAGTATTCAGCAAAAATTCATGTACCAACTTTCCGCTAAACTGACATCTCCTACCATGAAAATATTCAAAATGAGCAAAACAGCTATTCCTAAATTTTTGAATCCGTTCCTTGTTAAAATTATCCATTATAACATCAATATACGTAAAATTACTAATCTGTGTAATGACACCATCAAATCTGCGATTCTCACTGACCACGTATTCAACATCCATATCTGAAAAAGATTTATGATCATTCTCATCAGCCAACTTCTACCACAAATATAAGTACAAATTATATAATCTAAATACATAGTTTATATATAATAGAATACATAAACTTATATAACAATGATTTATATATGTATAACTATATCTACACATTAATTAAAATGAAACAATATTCACATTACATAGTCCCATACAAAATAAAAATACATACCTTATGAAGATGATGTTATAATATACCGAACAAAATAACGCCCAAAATCCAATTTTTTTGTAAACAAAAATCGTGCCTCCTTCCAACCTCTACAAACTCAAATGCAGAATACTGTTTTTTCAAAATACACGATAACACATGAATAACCGGTTCAGACAGATTGAATGGCCCATTAAATGACAATGAATACTTTTTAACTTACACGTGTCCACCATGAAGACTAGGGTTTGACACGTTTTTGACTTTTACCTAATTTTTCTTTTATTTTATATCTTCCTATACAAACTTATTTTATGTATATCTTAATATAAAATACATTAAAACATTTTTTTTTAATATATTAATAAAATTACTTAATGTATTAGTAAATATAGCATGGTAAATAAGATCACATATCAATTGTCCCATTTATTTTACACCAAAAATAAAAATTACACAAATAAAAAAATTATTAATTATAAAACTCACAATTATTTTCATCATATAATTCAACATAATTATTCTAATAAATATTATTATTTTTATTTAAACATACATAAGTCATAAAAATAAATTTTTTATATACGTTCTTCACAACAGTAATGAACCACAAAATTTGTATATTCTTTTTATTTATCAATTTACTCAAACAATTCCAAATTTAAGATTCACGAGTTCATCAAAAAATATCACAACAAAATAAGAATAAAAAATTATTTAAATGTATTACATATTATAAATCAAAAAGAAAAACAAAATAATCAAAATTTTAAATTTCATTCGTTTGTCGAGTAACTCGAGAAACTCAAGTTTCATTTTGTCGAGTTACTTAAGTTATTGAATAGATTGATTTTATATTCCATTTGTCATCGAGTAACTCGACAAACATGAATTTCAGTATGTCGAGTTTCTCGAGTAGCTTCAAAAATTCACATTTTTCATTTTTTTGTTCTATTTTCTTATTTAAATTATGTAATACACTTAATTTTTTTAATTTTTTTCTTTTTTCATATTATTTTATAACCAACTCAATTAAATACAATTATGTATGTGCTTCATTAATGAAATAAGTTAACAAATCGAAATTTCATATTGACAAGTTCCTACAACCATAATATTACAACATACAAATTAAACAAAATAGTTAATGTATTAAATAATTTAAATAAAAAAATTAAATAAATGAAAATTATACATCTAATTACTTTGTTCAATAACTTGGAAAACTCGATTTTCAGTTTGTCGAGTTATGTAATACAATGAATAATAAGTTCTTTTATATAAATAATATTTCATATTCTATAACTTAGTATAATATGTTATAATAAAATAGCTATTATAAAAAATATTTATGTATTATTTTAAATTAATATAATATATCATAGCTAATTTTATGAAATATAAAAACATAGTAGAGTAAAAATTTGTTCTAATAACTATTTTTTTAATTTAGAATAATTACATCAAATTGCATTAATACATTATGATATATATTAAATTTATATGATATATATTCTATTTAACTATGTTCTAATAGATGATTCACTAAATAAAATTTTTTATATGTTTTATTTATCAAGTTACTCAAACAATTCCAAATTTCAGATTCAACAGTTTGTCAAAAAATAATACAACAAATAAAGAATAAAAAATTATTTAAATGTATTACAAATTTTAAATAAAAAAGAAAAACAACTTAATCAAAATTTTAAAGTTCATTGCTTTGTCGAGTAACTCGGGAAACTCGTGTTTCATTTTGCCGAGTTACTTCAGCTATTGAAAAGATTGATTTTGTATCCCATTTGTTATCGAGTAACTCGACAAACATGATTTTAGGTTTGTCGAGTTGCTCGAGTCGCTTAAAAAATGCACATTTTTCATTTTTTTGTTTTATTTTCTTATTTAAATTATATAATACACTTAATTTTTTTAATTTGTTTCTTTTGTCATGTTATTTTATAACCAACTCAATTAAATACAATTGTGTATGTGCTTCATTAATCAAAGAAGTTAAAAAATCGAAATTTCATTTTCACAGGTTCCTACAACAATAATATTACAACATACAAATTAAACAAAATAATTAATGTATTAAATAAATTAAATAAAAAAATTTAAATAAATGAAAATTATGCATCTAATTACTTCGTTGAATAACTCGGAAAACTCGATTTTCAGTTTGTCGAGTTATGCAATACAATGAATAATAAGTTATTTTATAAGAATAATATTTCATAGTCTATAACTTAGTATAATATGTTATAATAAAATCGCTATTATAAAAAAAATTTATGTATTATTTTAAATTAATCTAATATATCATAAATAATTTTATGAAATATAAAAACATAGTACAGTGAAAATTTTTTCTAAAAATTTTTTTTTTATTTAGAATAATTATATCAAATTGCATTAATTCATTATGATATATATTCAATTTATTTGATATATATTCTATTTAACTATATTCTAATAAATGATTCACTAAATAAAAGTTTGTATATGTTTTATTTATCAAGTTACTCAAACAATTCCAAATTCCAAATTTACGAGTTTGTCAAAACATAATACAACAAATAAACAATAAAAAATTATTTAAATATATTACATATTTTAAATTAAAAAAATTAATCAAAATTTTAAATTTAATTGTTTTGTCGAGTCACTCAGAAAACTCGAGTTCCATTTTGCCGAGTTACTCCAGCTATTAAAAAGATTCATTTTGTATCCCATTTGTCATCGAGTAACTCGACAAACATGAATTTCAGTTTTTCGAGTTTCTCGAGTAGCTTAAAAATTGCACATTTTTCATTTTTTTGTTCTATTTTCTTATTTCAATTATGTAATACACTTAATTTTTTTAATTATTTTCTTTTGTCATATTATTTTATAACCAACTCAATTAAAAACAATTATGTATGTGCTTCATTAATGAAATAAGTTAACAAATCGAAATTTCATATTGACAAGTTCGTACAACCATAATATTACAACATACAAATTAAACAAAATAGTTAATGTATTAAATAATTTAAATAAAAAAATTTAAATAAATGAAAATTATTCATCTAATTACTTTGTTCAATAATTTGGAAAACTCAATTTTCAGTTCGTCGAGTTATGCAATACAATGAATAATAACTTCTTTTATATAAATAATATTTCATATTCTATAACTTAGTATAATATATTATAATAAAATAGCTATTATAAAAAATATTTATATATTATTTTAAATTAATATAATATACCATAGCTAATTTTATGAAATATAAAAACATAGTAGAGTAAAAATTTGTTCTAATAACTATTTTTTTATTTAGAATAATTACATCAAATTGCATTAATTCATTATGATATATATTAAATTTATATGATATATATTTTATTTAACTATGTTCTAATAGATGATTCACTAAATAAAATTTTTTATATGTTTTATTTATCAAGTTACTCAAACAATTCCAAATATCAGATTCAAGAGTTTGTCAAAAAATAATACAACAACTAAAGAATAAAAAATTATTTAAATGTATTACAAATTTTAAATAAAAAAGAAAAACAACTTAATCAAAATTTTAAAGTTCATTGCTTTGTCGAGTAACTCGGGAAACTCGAGTTTCATTTTGCCGAGTTACTTCAGCTATTGAAAAGATTGATTTTGTATCCCATTTGTCATCGAGTAACTCGACAAAAATAATTTTAGGTTTGTCGAGTTGCTCGAGTCGCTTAAAAAATGCACATTTTTCAATTTTTTTTATTTTCTTATTTAAATTATATAATACACTTAATTTTTTTAATTTGTTTCTTTTCTCATGTTATTTTATAACCAGCTCAATTAAATACAATTGTGTATGTGCTTCATTAATCAAAGAAGTTAAAAAATCGAAATTTCATTTTCACAGGTTCCTACAACAATAATATTACAACATACAAATTAAACAAAATAATTAATGTATTAAATAAGTTAAATAAAAAAATTTAAATAAATGAAAATTATGCATCTAATTACTTCGTTGAATAACTTGGAAAACTCGATTTTCAGTTTGTCAAGTTATGCAATACAATGAATAATAAGTTATTTTATAAGAATAATATTTCATATTCTATAACTTAGTATAATATGTTATAATAAAATAGCTATTATAAAAAAAATTTATGTATTATTTTAAATTAATCTAATATATCATAAATAATTTTATGAAATATAAAAACATAGTACAGTGAAAATTTTTTCTAAGAATTATTATTTTTTATTTAGAATAATTATATCAAATTGCATTAATTCATTATGACATATATTAAATTTATATGATATATATTCTATTTAACTATGTTCTAATAAATGATTCACTAAATAAAATTTTGTATATGTTTTATTTATCAAGTTACTCAAACAATTCCAAATTCCAAATTTACGAGTTTGTCAAAACATAATACAACAAATAAACAATAAAAAATTATTTAAATATATTACATATTTTAAATATAAAAAAAAAACAAATTAATCAAAATTTTAAATTTCATTGTTTTGTCGAGTCACTCGGAAAACTCGAGTTCCATTTTGCCGAGTTACTCCAGCTATTGAAAAGATTCATTTTGTATCCCATTTGTCATCGAGTAACTCGACAAACATGATTTCAGGTTTGTTGAGTTTCTCAAGTAGCTTAAAAAATACACATTTTGCATTATTTTGTTTTATTTTCTTATTTAAATTATATAATACACTTAATTTTTTTAATTTTTTTCTTTTGTCATGTTATTTTATAATCAACCCAATTAAATACAAATATGTATGTGCTTCATTAATCAAATGAGTTAAAAAATCAAAACTTCATATTGACAAGTTCCTACAACAATAATATTACAACATACAAATTAAACAAAATAATTAATGTATTAAATAATTTAAATAAAAAAAATTAAATAAATGAAAATTATTCATCTAATTACTTTGTTCAATAACTTGGAAAACTCAATTTTCAGTTTGTCGATTTATGCAATACAATGAATAATAAGTTCTTTTATATAAATAATATTTCATATTCTATGTATAATATGTTATAATAAAATAGCTATTATAAAAAATATTTATGTATTATTTTAAATTAATATAATATATCATAACTAATTTTATGAAATATAAAAACATAGTAGAGTGAAAATTTGTTCTAATAATTAAATTTTTTTTTTAGAATAATTATATGAAATTGCATTAATTCATTATGATATATATTAAATTTATATGATATATATTCTATTTAACTATGTTCTAATAAATGATTCACTAAATAAAATTTTGTATATGTTTTATTTATCAAGTTACTCAAACAATTCGAAATTTCAAATTAACGAGTTTGTCGAAAAATAATACAACAAATAAAGAATAAAAAATTATTTAAATATATTACATATTTTAAATAAAAAAGAAAAACACATTAATCAAAATTCTAAATTTCATTGTTTTGTCGAGTAACTCGGGAAGCTCGAGTTTCATTTTCTCGAGTTACTTCAGCTGTTGAATATATTGATTTTATATCCCATTTGTCATCGAGTAACTCGACAAACATGATTTTAGGTTTGTCGAGTTTCTCGAATGGCTTCAAAATCGCACATTTTCCATTTTTTGTTTTATTTTCTTATTTAAATTATGTCATACACTTAAATATTTTTTTTTTCTTTTTTCATGTTATTTTTTAACCAACTCGTGAATTTCAAATTTTGATTTATCCAGTTACTACATAAATTAATCATAATACAAGAAAATATAATATATTGTATTAATTGATTAAGATATACATAAAATTTATACGATATATATTTAATTCTACTATAATAAATCATACACTAAATAAAATTTTGTATATGTTTTCTTTATCAAGTTACTCAAACAATTCCAAAATAAGAATAAAATTTTTTTTAAATGTATTACATATTTAAAATTAAAAATACAAACAAAATAATCAAAAGTTTTAATTTCATTCGTTTGTCGAGTGACTCGGGGAACACGAGTTTCTTTTTGTCGAGTTACTTAGGCTATTCAATGGATTGCTTTTCTCTCCCATTTGAAATCGAGTAACTCGACAAACATGATTTTCAGTTTGCCAAGTTTCTCGACTAGCTTCAAAAATGCACATTTTTTATTTTTTAGTTTTATTTTTTTTTAAATTATGTAATACACTTAATTTTTTTAAATTTTTTCTTTTCTCGTGTTAATTTTTAAATATATTATAATAAATATATAAAAACACTTTTTTCGCATACATATACATATGTATTTATCGAAATCATTTTTTTTATAATTACTATTTACAATATTCTTTATAAAAAAATTTATATTAATATTTATGAAAACAATTTTTAAATAAATATGTAATAAATTTTATAATAATTTATACAAAAAATTATTTAATATCAATTTCTTATAATATATTGATTATAATCATTAAATTACTACAACATTAATTTTATTATGTTATAAATTAATTATAATAATTGTTTATTGGAATATGTTATAGAAATTGCTAAAACAAAAGTAAATATAATATATTGTATTAATTCATTAGGAAATATATCAAATTTATATAATATATATTTTATTATACTTTGTCCTAATAAAACATAGATAAAAACATTTTTGTAACAAAAACTTTGCAACTTAACACATTCTCGAGTAACCCGATAAATTCATTTTTCAGTTTGTCGAGCACTCAATCTATTGACTTTATCAAGTTACTTCCAAACTTATCATCAACAAATTTTTTTTTTTTATTTAAACATACATAAGTCATAATAATAAATTTTTTATATACGTTCTTCACAACAGTAATCAACCACAAAATTTTAATACTCTTTCCTAATTTATGAGGCTAAAATAACACTTACATTTAACTAATTTATCAGCCTAAAATATTCTTTTCTAAACATACAATTTTTTCCTACACATTTCACTGACGTGCAACACACGGCCTTAAAACTAGTATATATATATATATATATATATATATATATATACTAGTTTTTGTTACGTGCGTTACACGTCTGTGAAAAATGTAGGGATAAATTTTATGTTTAGGCTGCACATAGGTATTGCTTGAATATATACGTATAAAAAATATTAAATATATAATACGTAAATAATAAATATGAAAAACATATTTTTGAACATACTATTTAATACAATTAATTAAGTAAAATATTAAAATTATAATAAGAAAAGCATAACCAAATAAGCACATAATTCGTATAAAAAAATTAAATAACTCGTAAAAAAATTAAATAACTAAAATTTGTAAACGGCCTTGGTAAAGTGATGTGGTAAAGTGACCAATTTTATATTTTTATTGAATTGTACTACTTCGAGAATTTGAATTGGACCAAATCCTCATTGGCTACAACTTTTTCAACTTTTTACTAATAACTCAAAAGCCAAATATTAAAAAATTGTGTACAATTTGTTTATATCATCAAACAAAAAATATTGGTGAAAAATTGAATGAAAATCTGGAATAGTAAAAGAAAAAAAAAATAAGGAAAAAATAATAGCATTTAACAGAGAAAACTGACAGAAAGTGTGAAAAGAGACCTATGATACTTATTTCTTAATACGTTGGGGATGTATAGTGCTATTTTTTTAGATTATGGATATATTCCTAACGATTTTGAAACAATAGGGACCTTTCATGCAATTATTCCTAAAATAAAAAAAAAATAAAATGGACCAATGCCCAACATGTGTAAAAAAAATTCAAATTCAATGTTGTCGAGTTACTCGACAACATTATAAAAAATAAAAAAATTCAATTTGCTTATAAGATAAAATAAAAAAGATTAATGAAAAAATTGAATGAAAAGGTGTAAAATAAAAACAAATAAAGAAAAAAAATTGTGAAAAAAATTAGAAAAAGTCAAAAAACAAAAAACAAAAAATCGGGTGAACAGTAACTCGAAAGTTACTGTTCATCGTCGAGTAACTCGACAATGAACAGTACTCGAATTTTTTTTTTGGTTGACTTTTTCATTTTCTTTGTCTTTTTCTAATTTTTTTTCACTTGACAAGATTTTTTTCTTGTCGAGTGAGAACTTCAAAAAAAATGTTAGCTTCCAAGTATTCTTTATCGACCGTCTAATGATCATCTGTTCAATCTCCCAAATACAGCCGTAACAATTATGTATTATTTTGTAGTTCCCAAAACCAAAACATAAATGTATCGAAGATTCAACAATTACGTGAAGTTCAGAAATTAACTTAATATCAATGCTTATAATGCATATTTGCTGATTTCAAGAAGAACAGAGCAAAAAGCACATGAATTTAGTTTCTTTCCAAACAATAACCTATGCTAAGAACTGAAACTGTCACTAAAATAATAGTACTGAAAACATTTTCGATTGATCAAATACATGCATAACACTGCAAGTATTACATATATCCCTCACATTAATCTTGACAACAAAAACTCATTGAAGCTCAACAATTTATGAATGTTTTTATACTCGACAACCATGCAACTCGACAACCATGTATGGTTGGTGTTGTATGATGTGAATTAATGGGAACCGCAGTGTTATGTACCATGAATTAATGGGAACCACATGCCCAATTAAAATGCTCAAAATTGAACTTTAGCAGTTGAAATCTTATTGGTAGTATCTAATTATGCAACTCCCATTGGTTATCAGTGTGCTTGTAATGGTTGTAGAGTAACTTGACAACCATGTTGTTGAGTTAACCAACCATGTAGAGTGATTATAGTATCATAGATTCATAGTATAGTAATCTGATTGCTATTTATAATGCTAATAATTATATCAATAAATTAAATACAGAAAAGAATTTACTTTCGGAGTAACCAATAATTTCACATGATTAATTTTTCATACTTTGGATGTCCCATAAAGAGTTATCAGTGTGTTTTTGGTAACTAACTCGACAACCATGTTGAGTTAACCAACCATGTTGAGTGATTGTAATATCATAGATTAGAGTGAATCTAATAATAGATGCAAATTACCCATTTTCTTATGTTTATTTATACTGATTAGTCGTGTTCAATAATGCATACAAAATATACATTAAGTTGCTAGACTTCAAGCTGGCCTAGGTCCTGCTCTCCTTGAGGTTTAGGATGCAATTTTTAGCTTAATTTGTGTTATTCCTTCTGCTCATTGTTTGTATTTTTATCTAGTGAGAGGGAAATTGTTCTAGTGCTCTGACTCTAAGACTCTTTTAGTTGCCTAATGCACTTCTTTTATACAATTGCATAAGTTTAAGAGTTGAAATTTGTTGGTTGTCGAGTAACTCGACATCACTCGACAACCATAATATATACAATGCCTCTTAAGTTTTCCACCATTACTCTGTACAGATATATTTCTCCTAATGAAGAAAATGACCAGTCCCTTCCAAAATTCATCAAAATATTTTCCGATCACAAAACAATGTTTAATATAAGAAATCTCTTATACCCAAAATAAAAAAATTTAAAATTGAACACCAAAAAGAGGTTCAAATGCAAATCAGAAACCCAAGTTATATTTCTAATCACATTAAAACTCAAGCTGGTTGTCGAGTTGGTCGACAACCAGCGTGGTTGCCGAGCTACTCGGCAACCATCACGGTTGTCGAGCGAGTTAGCTTGGTTGCGACAAACAGATGGCTCTACAACCTTGTCCAAATATCAAGCAACCCCATACAAATATAACATAGCAGCAGTATTAAAGAATTCGGGAGAAATGTAACTTTTAGAAAAAGTATATATAAATATTTGATTTAAAATTTCTCAAAACTATGAAAAAATTAACAGAATTGTTCTTAAACAAGAATGAAGTTTTGCTTCAAAATTTTGTCATTGTCATACAAATAATATACTCTTATAGAACTTGCTTGACGTCTGAATTACAAGCTCCAATAGATGGAAAAACGACGAACAACATAAAATGAAAATGTTGTTAAACAAGAATGAATTTCTGCTTCGAAATTTTGTCATTGTCATACAAATAATATACACTTACAGAACTTGACAAGAACAATATGAATTATAAAGTATGGAAAGACGATGAACACGGTTAAATTCTAAGCTCCAATGGAATGGAAACAATGGCTTCTGAAAACGTAGAAAGTAAAAAGGTAGAAAGTGGGTGACTGAAATAGGAAATAAAATTAAATGATAGTTGTAAAACGAAGGAATATTGGACGAAAAATTAAACAGTAACAAATTTAAGGCTCTTATATATATATATATATATATATATATATATATATATATATATATGTAAACGCCCTCTTAGGTTTCGTATTACACTAATGGGAAATTGGCACAGATAGTCCCTAACGTATGACATTAGTGTACAAATAGTTCCTAACCTTTCATTTTTTGTGGGGGTGGTCCCTAACCTATCCATTTAGGTGCGCAATTGGTTTTTGTTGACAGATTTCGTTTAATTTTGTCGTTAGTTGCGCGAGTGAGGTCCATTCTCTAATTATTTTAATAGTGGGATAAAAGTGTCAAGACACATTTCATTTCTTTCTCTTTCATCAACCTCTCTCTTGAAAAACAAAAAGTCACTCAAAAAAAAAAAAAAACAGTGCGAGAAAAGAGGACAAAAAAGATCCATTGCTGTCATCTAAAGAACTCAAAGTGATTCAGAGGTGTTTTCGGTGTAGGTACTATGATAAACTGTCTATACAGTGACCAATCGTAATTTTTGGTTGGTGTTGTTGCAAAATGTAAAAAAACTGCCATTGGAACGTGATTTCAGATGTGGAAAAACAGGATCATGGTTTTTGCGTGGGAGATTTTGTTTTGGGTAAAATTAAAAGTCGTCCTTGGTGGCCTGGACAGATTTATGATCCTCGGGATGCTTTGGATTTTGCTGTAAAGCATAGTTAGAGTGGTAGCCTCCTAGTTGGGTTCTTTGGATATGGTTATGGTTCTTGGTGCTTGCCAGCACAGCTTATACCTTTTGCGAACAATTTTTGAAGAAATGTCAAAAGAAAGTATATCTAAGAGCTTTCTCAATTCTGTGGGGTTGTTGGAGTTGGAAATGACTTGCAAGTGTATTGCAAAGGAGAGCAAAGTCGATCTTGCTAGGCCATTGATGGTGAATGCTGGACTGAAAGTGGAAGTTCTCGTGCCAGAGGTAGATGTTAACATCTTTTCGGTTCCTAGATACGAACCTACTGAAGTACTGGCAAAAGTTACAAACCTTGCACAAGTTGGCAATATACTTGAGCTTGCAGTCTTGAAGATTTGGCTCTCAGCCTTTTATAGTGCAAAAGGCAGTCACAAGTTGCCTGTATATTATGAACCCCATCAAATCGAAGGTCTTGAAGACACGAGTGAAATTGGAGATGAGGTTGTAAATGGTTTTGGTGTTCCAATTGAATTTCCAATTCTGGGTCCACTTGAAGATGATTGGCTATCCTCTCCTAGCACGTGTAATGGAAAGTTTCCTGCGCTTCAAGGGATAAGATTTACCATAGAATGAAGCAAAAAAGTGTTGCGGAGCTTAAGGGAGAAACTTTTGAAATTAAGCCCAAAAATAAGAAGAAAACTATAGCCAAAGAGGAAACAGATTCAGCGAAGTCTTCATCCACAACCAAGAAGAATAGCACGGCTCTCGATGGATAGGATAGCTGCAATCTTGGACCTTCTTCAACAGGAAAGAAGGGTAGGAAGAGAAAGGGCCGTTAAGGAAATGAAATGTACCTTGCCTGTCCCATATTAAAGACAAAATAATAAGAGAATAGACCTCATTCGCATAACTAACGGAAAAATTAAACAGAATTTGTCACCAATGACCAATTGCGCACCTAAATGGATATGTTAGAGACTACTCCACCAAAAATGAAAGGTTATGGACCATTTTCGCACTGATGTCATACGTTAGAGACCATTTGCACCAATTTCCCTACACTAATTTACAAAAGGTTTTCTCTTTTTTTTTTTCTTGTATACTTTCAATAAATGAGAAACTCTGTCTTCCCCGAATTGGGAAAGTAACTGTCCCCGAATGTCAGAGCCCACTAATAATTTAATACCACCCCCAGCAAACCCACCCCCCTACTACCATTATTTAATTCACCCCAACAAAACCCCACTCGACCCCCAATTATTTAATTCATCTCAGCAAACCTCTCCCATCCCACCAAATTAATTACCCCACTCCTACCAATTTTACCTCCAAATTATTAATATAATTAAATTTATTAAATTAAAAATAAATAATTTTTTATTATTATATTCATTGTATATTTTTTTAATAATATAATATATAATAATATTTATTGAATTAAATATTATTTATATCATATAATAAATAAAACAGTTAATGTTAAGTTATAATGAGAGTAATTAGTTAGTTTATGTTGACGTCTAAACCTACACCAGTCCACGTGCCAACAGATTTCCAATCACTCCTCTATCAGCTCGTATGTTACCTGCACACTAGGACGATCGTTAGGCACCAAGATCTCCGGAGAAAAGGGGTCCGGCGACCGTTGGCACTCCGACGATCAAGTCAACTGCCGGTATATGAGAAATACACGGAGGCAGGAACAAAAGAGGGGTGTGAGAGAGACAAGCAGGCAGAGATTTGAGCAGAGTTTAGGGTGGGATTCTTAAGCGTAAAAAGTGCATACCTTGGAACAACCGGAGACCTTGTATTTATAACGCAAGAATCCTAATTGATTTGGAAGACAAATCAATTAGGTCCCCAATCGGATTCTCATTCCTTATGTGATAAAGATACCCGAGATTGCTTTCCTTCTTTGAGTTTATCACGTCGCATGATTTTAGGAAATCATGATTGTGTTTCCTTGTGGAGATTCGTGCGCCCAATCCAACGTAATCTTTCTTTAATTACTTCTCTGGTTGCCTCGGCGTATCGAGTTGCTCGCTGGTTATGAGTGATACGAGGCTTGACGAGGCCCTATGGTTCGCATGCGGGTGTCGAGGCCCTCCACATGACTCGCAGATTTCTTGTTTCCGAAGGCCCAGGCGTGTGACGGGCCTTTCCGAGGCCTCAGCAGAGCCTAGATAGGATTCTTGATAGATTACGAACTGGGCCCTTGTTGGGCTTAGATGGGGCCTGTGCTGACGTGGCAGCCATATCGTAATCGTGTGGTAACAGTAGTCCCCCAAGTCCAAGCCTATTATTTATAATGGGCGTGGGACTTTTGAGGATAAACAGAATGTTGATGTGCCTCGCAGGAATGCGCTTCGCGGGAAATATATCCTCAAGGTGGTTCAGCAGGGAGTAATTCAACCATTCAACCTACCCAGTATAGTCCCCCAAGTCTGAAGCCGAACATTCATGACGGGTGAGAACTTCAAGAGGCAGGGTGGTGGAGAGCATCATGGAGTTCCATCCAGAGTGGGACTTTACCTTTCTTCGTCAGGACTCATCTGGGGCTCAGGTTCCTGTTGCTGGACCTAGTATAGTAGGTGATCGAATATCTCCTCCAATTGAGGAAGGCCCGCAGTGTGCCGACCCTTGAAGAGACGGTCGGGCACTCATACTTTGTAATTTGGTTTTGTCTAAGTTAATCGAAACAGAATTGTAAATGACCTTTTGTTATCCCGACGTCTCGATTCTGTGTGCTCTGAATTTGAGGATCATTCCCTTAGTATTTACGACGCAGACACCTGGTGGGATCTGGAAGGTTGGCGTCTTCAATGCAGTGGAGAGGTGGAACGTCCCTGCGTCGTTCCAAATTCCCTGTTATGACTGCATTTAGTGCATTGCACCAATTCCCAACGTAGTCCCTTATAAATGGAGTGTGAGCGCACTAGAATTCTTCCACCGTGGGCATCTTGTAATTAACCTATCATTATCGTGTGATCGAGACAGATATAGCAAACGTGTGATGGTGGCGTGGCTGGAGGGCTGGCATCCAAGATATCCGTTAATCTGAGAATCAACATTCAAAATCAACGTTCAAGGGACCAAACGTCCGGGGTGGGGATTTAGGCTTAGCAGCCTTGGCCCGGCCCTCTCCTGAACGGTTGACGGGGCTAGGGGGGTCTCCTGCTGCCAAAAGAGGCATCATTGGCCTTTTTTGAGCAGTATGGTCTAATTAGCCACCAAATTAACTCAGGTTGGCTTGGGAGACCCCCTATCAAAATGGAGTCAGGTTCCCTAACCTGGACGATGCCAGCGTAAACTAAGGGGTAGGTGTCGTAGAACTTGATACCCTATTCATGTGCCGGCCCAATGAGGGGCGGGGCTTTAGAATATATTGCCATTATATCTTTTTCTGTATTGTATTTCGTATTTAATAAAGAGGTGCCGAGTTACCTTCATATCTGTGTGTGCGTGCCTTTATCGTGTTTATGATGCCCACGTTTTACATACTTGTTTCAGGTTTCGTCGATGTTTAGCGTCGCTTACGAAGTCATTGGTACAAGTCTGAGGTCGCAAACGACATTCCCGGTAGCGTGGAGTGGTTCGCGAGTCATGATCGACACTTCGTCGCTATGTAGAAATTTCGATGGGGTTGGGGCGAGCGTCTAACAAACCTAATCTGACGTGGGTGGGCGTCGGCGGTAGTTTTACCATGCCTTAGATACATTTCCCTTAGGGTTTATCAGATGTGTTTTAAATTCCCATCCACGTGTCAGCCCACCCGGCTGCTGGTATCCTGTTTGGCTTATATAATGTGACAGGGCATTCCTAAATCACCGTTCTCTTGTCATTTAGCCGCCATACCTGGATCCTTGACTATTGTCGACCATGTCGGGCTTCTATTTTTCCAAAGTTCCTAAATTCAAGATTAGGCGTGGTGGAATAGTGGAGGACGTCCCCTATCCCCATCCGACGCCATCCGGGGTGTCTGGTTCCGGGCCCACAGTGTTGTAGGGCCCGGAGACGGCGGTGGGTCCTCCGTCTGTCTCCCCTGCACCGGGGGTGAGAGTAGATGTTCTGTTTTCAACAGATCCGGCCAGTCGTGGGTCTCCTTCTGGGAACGTTCGGTCGTCAGCGGGAAAGAGACCAAAGGTAGAGAGTGGGGAACAGGCGTCCCGAACGCCTGTTTCTCCTCCTCCCAGCAGGCGTGAGTATATTAACATTGGGACTCGTCAAGACGAGCTGGATCCGTCAGTTGTTGAGAAGCTGCCCTCAGAGGTTGCCCTTGCGGCTACCTCAGTCCACAAATACTGGACATCTCCTTTTGGGAAGGCGGTAGATACTGTGGAGGTGACGGAGTTGATGAAGCTAGCCGAAATATACACCTCTCGCAGTCATGTCTTAAATTGTGAGTTGTATAAAATGTTGGAAATGAGGGTTGCTGAAATACAGTCTGCTCTTGGAGAGGATGAGAATGCCGAAGCGATGAGGGCCGAAATCAAACGCCTTCGGGCACGACTTACGTTTTTAGAAGATGCGCAGAGTCGTGCCACGTATGACGTTACGAAGGTCCAGACAATCCAAAAAGCATGTATCGTTGCCCAGAAGAAGGCCGAGTCTCAGTTGAAATCTTGCCAGAATATGATACAAGCCAAAGATAGAGAACTGACTGAATTTTCGAATGAGCTAGCGAAGACTAAAAGCCTTTTAGCAAAACTGGGGGTCCCCGGTTATACCGAAACGTAGGATTACGTGTATAGGTCATACCTCTCTAGCCATGCTATTGCATGGATATTTTATGTAATCGAGTAATGAGATTTTAGTGAAGGTTTTTACGTTTGTTCCAAATGTTTGCGTTCTTGATACTTTGCCGAGCGAACTCAGTAGAGTTGGTCGCGGAATGTGCTCCCTCGTAACCCAATGAACCACAATTGCGCGTATGCACGTTGGATGTTTATCAAGTGACTTGAAAGTGTTAGCCGTGAGTCACACTCCCTTGATGCGGAGCTTTTTGTACTTACTTGCTTTACGCGTAAAATGTTTACCCAGCGAGTTAATAGAGTTCGTCGTGAACCCCACTCCCTCGCTGCCGTGTTCTTTGAATTTGCTTTCTTACGCGTAAAATGTTTACCCAGCGAGTTAATAGAGTTGGCCGCGAACCACACTCACTCGCTGCCGTGTTCTTTGAATTTGCTTTCTTACGCGTAAAATGTTTACCCAGCGAGTTAATAGAGTTGGCCGCGAACCACACTCCCTCGCTGCCGTGTTCTTTGAATTTGCTCTCTTACGCGTAAAATGTTTACCCAGCGAGTTAGTAAAGTTGGTCGCGAACCACACTCCCTCGCTGCCGACTTGATTGTGCTCGATTAATAGCACGTCAAATGTTTACCCAGCAGGTTGATACAGTTGGCCGCGAACCACACTCCCCCGCTGCTGAGTCGATTACACTTGCTTACTTACGCGTAAAATATTTACCCAGCGAGTTTAATAGAGTTGGCCGCGAACCACACGCCCTCGCTGCCGTGTTGGTACTCTTCGTATGTGGAACACTTTGAATTCATAAAGGACGAATATTATTAAACGGCGCCGTGTTTCATGACGTCTGTCAAAGAATGGTAAGGAGACCAACAAAAGAAAATGCTAAAACGGTATTACTGGTGATATGGCCTCAGGTGGGCGATGTTCCAAGGGTGTCTTGTCTCTTGTCCCTCGGAGTCTTCTAGTCTATAAGTTCCGGGACGGATTTCTTCAATGACCTTGTAAGGCCCTTCCCAGGTGGACCCTAGGGTTCCGGTCCCCGCTTCCTTATTAGCTTGGAATATTTTCTTCAGCACAAAATCGTTGACACGGAAATTTCTACCCCTGACCTTGGAGTTATAATATCGGACCATCTTCCGTTGGTAAACCGCGAGGCGAAGTTGCGACTCCGTGTGTTTCTCATCTAGTAGGTCGAGGCCTGCTCTTTGTAAATCCTCGTTGGTTACTTCGTTGAAGTGCAGGTGTCTGGGCGAGGGTATCCCTATCTCGACGGGGATCATTGCCTCTGCCCCATATGCCATGGAGAACGGGGTTTCACCGGTGGCCGTGCGAGAGGTGGTTCGGTAGGACCACAGGGTCTCGGGTAATTCTTCGGCCCATCCTCCTTTTGCGGATTCTAGTTTCTGCTTAAGGGTGTGTTTAATGATTTTATTCACGGCTTCCACCTGGCCGTTGGATTGTGGGTAATAAGGGGTAGGGGTGGCAAAACGGCTCGTCGGCTCGTTGGCTCGTCAGCTCGGCTCGTAAAAGCTCGGCTCAGCTCGGACTCGGGCTCGTCGAACCACAAACATGAGCTAGGGCCGAGCTGGAGAAAAAAAAATGAGCCGAGCTCGCTCGGCTCGTCAAAAAATGAGCCGGCTCGTTGGGCTCGTGGGAACGAGCCCACGAGCCGGGCTCGTGGGTTCGTTACGAGCCCAGCTCGTTGGGCTCATGGACAAGAGCCCACGAGCCGGCTCGTGGCTCGTCCACAATGGTCACGATTTTGTGACCGTTGGCTTCCTTTTTTTTTTTTTTTTGTTTTTTCCTTTCTCGATTTTCCTATAAATACCCTATTTCTAAACTCATTTTTTCACACCTCAATCTTTTATCTCTCATTCAATTACATACTCAATCTATTATAAATTCTCAAATCTCAATATTAGTGTTCTAAGTAATTAGTATCTTATTATCTAAATATTACGCTATAATTTTCTACTTCTACTAATTTTCTACATTTCTATTTTCTAATTTCTACGTTCTACTAAATCTTCATCTTCTCCTATTTTATTTCTCTATTATTCCAAATGGCATACAACCGAAGTGATGATGATTTCAGTGGTCTTAATGACATTCCAATTCCAGAAGACATTATTGATCAGTTTGGTGGTAGTACTGATCCAATTGATTTGGAAGACATTCATGACGACGCCAATACACATGAAACTACCATTGGCTCTAGCACTAAACGAAAATTCACCAAACAAAAGGCTAAATGCTGGGAACATTTTGAGTTGGTGCCGACTGGTAAACTAGTGAACGGAGTCCCTGAGTTCAAAGCATAGTGTAAACACTGTCAGGAGAAGTTTGCTTGGCAGAAGGGGATTGGCACGACCCATCTAAACAGACACTTTAAAAAGTGTCAATACAAACATGGAGGTGTGGATACAAATCAGGCACATCTCCAGTTTGGATCTCTCGGGGCCGGGTCTAGTAGTCCTACTCTCAACAACTGGATATACTCACAAGAACGTATGCGACACGAAGGACTACCGAAATTGATAGCAAATATCGAGTTTCCACTATGCTTGGTGGACAATCCTCATTGGACTACATTCATCCAAAAATATCTACAACCAAGGTACGTTAGTATTTCTAGAAATACACTTCGTAGAGATACTATTGTTAGATATAATACTAAAAAAGAAGCTATTATTAATGATATTAATAATTACAATGGTGTTGTATCTTTTACATCAGACTTATGGACAGGTTGTAACAAAAAAGGATACATGGTAGCAACTGCACACTACATTGATAATAATTGGTTAATGCATAAAAAAGTAATAGCATTTAAACAAATAGACTATCCTCATAATGAAAATAATATTTATCAAGTTTTATTAAGTGTGTTACATGAATTTAAATGTGATTCTAAAGCTCGTAGTTTTACATTTGATAATGCAGGCCCAAATAATATAGTAATTGAAAAATTAATGCAACATTGTAATCCACAATTTGATGGTATTTTATTTCATATTCGTTGTGTGTGCTATGTGTTTAATTTAATTGTACAAGATGGATTACAATTTATATGCCCACAATTAGAAAAAATTAGATTTGCTATTAATTATATTTCGGTTTCACCATCAAGAAAACAAGTTTTTGCTGCTTTATGTATAGAAAATGGGCTGCAATCAAAATGTTTTGCAACTGATGTTGGCAATTGGTGGAATTCAACATATCTTATGCTTGAATCATGTGAAGGTTATGAAGATTGCATTACTGTATATTATAATGGCCGACACTCACACGGCTCAAAATATGATTTAGAATTACATGATTGGAAAATATGTGGTCATGTTAGAAAAATTTTAAAAGTTTTTTACGACGCAACAAATGCATGTTCTGGTGTTTATTACCCAACTACTCCACTTGTTTTAAATCATTTCTATTATATTGCTAACAATTTTCATAAGTATAAGAATTTTGTTCTTTTTACTAGTATTATACATGTCATGGAAGTTAAATTTAGAAAATATTGGGAACAATTACCTATGTTATTTCCATTAGCATGTATCATGGATCCTCGACTTAACTTATAGGGTACAAAAGTAACAATAATGGCAATTTCAAATAAATTAACTTTTGGAAATCCAGTCACCTGTTCTAATTTAGAACAAACTTTATGTTCTATGTATCAGATTTATGCTGAAAAGACCGGTACAAACGTTGTACGACCCCCTAATCCAACATATACTTCGTCATCAACTGATGACATTGACTTATGGAGTTACGTCAGTACACATAGGACCACTCAAAGTCAACAATTAGTTGGTTCTTCTTCTAGTTCTTCCCTTTCCTATTCTAATGATACACCTGTAGAGTTAGGTAGGTATTTTGGACATGATGTGCTTAGTATGTTAGATGAAGAAGAGAGAAAAAATTTTGATATACTTAAATGGTGGAGACAACATCAACGTAGTTACCCAATTCTTTCCAAAATGGCACGTGATCTACTAACACCTCCGGTGTCAACTGTAGCATCGGAGGCTGCATTTAGTATAAGTGGCAGGGTTTTATCTGATATCAAGTCAAGACTCAAAGCCGATATTTTAGAAAGTTAACTGTGTCTAAAGGATTGGGATGATGCCGAACTTCGAATTCAAGACAAAGTGGACAGAATAATGTCTAAAGAACTTGAAGATTTGAATATAGATTAATCATATTCGTAGAATCGTAGTAAGTATTATTTTGCATTAATATTTCTGTATTTGAAGAATTTTTCTTATTTTAATATAAAATTGTATACGTAACATCTTGTTCGTGTACAATTTTAACTCTGCCTACTTTTAAAGTAGCCGGTCCCAAGCCCGGAAAAAAGAGGAAGGTTTTTAATTTTACATTTTTAACATAAACGATTTTCGATTATGTATTCTTTTTTATTTTCAAATTTAAAAAAATGTAAAACACAAAAAAATAGAAGTGGATTTTAAATCTTTAATTTTTAACATAAATGATTTTTTATTTCTACTTTCTTTTTTATTTTCAAATTTCTTTTTTATTTTCAAATTCAAAACAAAAACTTAATCAAATATGAGGATTTTAAAAAACATAATCAAGATGATTCAATAAAAATTTTAACATAAAGATAAATATTTAATCTTTAACATAAAGATAAAGATAAATAAATGATTCATTTCAAATATTTACATTTTGTTCTTTAATAAAATAAATAGAAATTAGAATATAATGATTTATTTTCAAATTTTAAACCAAAAAAAAAAAAATTAAAAAAACAAGGCCGAGCCGAGCTCGTTCGGCCCACAAGCCGTGGGCCGAACCGAGCCCATGGATTGGAGACGAGCCAAGCTCAGCTTGGCTCGACTCAGCTCGTCCCCATGGACGAGCCGAGCTCGTGATTTATGGGCTAAGCCGACTCGGCTCGGTCCATTGCCATGGCTAATAAGGGGTGGAGAAATCCCTTCGGATACCGAGGTTCTCACAGTTCGCGTTGAACTTCATCCGAGTAAATTGCGTGCCGTTGTCGGAGACGATAGAATGGGGAATGCCGAAGCGGCAGACAATATTTTTGCATACAAATTGCTAGGCATTCTCCTCTGTGATTTTGGCCAGAGGCTCGGCTTCACACCACTTGGTGAAGTAATCTACTGCTACAATCGCGAACTTGACCCCACCTCTCCCTGTCAGGAGGGGGCCGATGAAGTCGATTCCCCATTTGGCGAAGGGCCAGGGACTAGTAACTAGAGTAAGATTTTGAGCGGGGAGCTTCAGAACGGCCACGAACTTCTGACATCTGTCACATCTCTTCGCGAAATTGTGGGAATCTTTCTTCATGGTCGGCCAATAGTACCCTTGTTTCAAGGCTTTCTGTACCAAGGCCATCCCTCCCGAGTGATTGCCGCAGATCTCTTCATGTATTTCTTTCATCACATATACTGCTTCCTCCTGCGTTAGGCATCGTAAGAGAGGGTGGCTGAATCCCCTTTTATACAGAATTCCGTCCTGTAATACAAATTTTACGGCCCTTCTGCAGAGCTTCTGTGCCTCCAGTTTGTCTTTGGGCGACACCTGACTAATTAGATATTCGGTAATTTCCTTCATCCATTTCGGAGAAGCAGAGATGGTTAGGACGGAGGACGCGGTAGCGCCCTCGGTTGAAGGTCGGTTAAGCTTCTCAACTGGGATGGCCTTCATTAGGTCAGAGTCCCTATTGCTTGCCAGCTTTGAGAGGGCGTCCGCATAGCCATTTTTCGTTCGTGGGATCTGGAGAAGTTCATATTCTTCAAAGCGGGATAACTGGTCCTTAGCTTTTGTTAAGTAGGACACCATGGATTGCTCACGTGCGGCAAAGGTCCCATTCACCTGACTTACGACAAGCTGTGAATCGCTATGAATTTGGAGCTTCCTTGCTTTCATCTCGTGTACCAGTCTCAAGCCCGCTAGTAGGGCCTCATATTCTACTGCGTTGTTGGAGGCTTTAAATTCCAAGCGAAGCGCGCAGTTGAGATTATGGCCATCTGGGCTGATTAGCAGGATCCCGGCTCCAGCCCCGGCCTCCCCCGAGGATCCATCGACATATAACTTCCATGTCGGTACCTCCAAGGGTCGGGCTTCAAGCGGACCATCGGGGATGTGAGCGAATTCAGCCACGAAATCGGCTAAAGCTTGTCCTTTTATCGAAGGCCGTGGTTTGTAACTGATGTCGAATTGACTAAGTTCTACTGACCATTTCATCAATCGTCCTGAAGTATCTGGTTTCTGGAGTATCTGTCGTAGGGAGAGGTTCGTCAAGACATCTATGCTGTGGGACTGGAAGTATGGTCGAAGCTTTCTGGAGGCGACGATTAATGACAGAGCGAGTTTTTCCATGTCTGGATATCTCGTTTCTGCGTCCTGCAGGGCTTTGCTTACGTCATAGACAGGGAATTGTGCTGGACCCTCCTCACGAATTAGCACCGAGATGACTGCCTTTTCCGAGACAGCGAGGTAAACGAGTAACGTTTCTCCGTTCTGGGGTTTGGATAGCAGTGGGGATTTTCTGAAGAGGATCTTGAGGTCTTGGAAGGCTTTTTCGCACTCGTCGGTCCACTCGAACCGCTTCCCCCCTTTTATGGTCTGAAAAAAAGGCTGGCAATGATCGGTTGCCTTGGATATAAACCGATTCAGAGCTGCTAACCTTCCTGTCAGGCTCTGGACCTCCTTGGGGGAGGACGGTGACCGCATCTCAATGAGTGCTCTAATCTTTTCGGGGTTAGCTTCTATACCCCGCTGATTGACCATGTAGCCGAGAAACTTTCCGGATGCAACCCCAAACGCACATTTTAGGGGGTTAAGCTTCATGCGATATTTGCGAAGGACTTCGAACATTCTCCTTAAGTGATCTATGTGGTCCTTCGCGTCGATACTTTTCACCAGCATATCGTCAACATATACTTTCATCGTGTTCCCAATCTGTCCGGCGAACATGCGATTTACCAGCCGTTGATATGTGGTCCCCGCGTTCTTCAGGCCGAATGGCATCATCTTATAGTAGTACAACCCCCGGTCCGTGATAAATGACGTGTGGTCCTCGTCTCCTGTGAACATCGGGATCTGGTTGTAGCCTGAGTATGCGTCCATGAAGCTAAGCAACTTGCGGCCGGTGGTCGCATCGACGAGCTGATCGATGCGTGGTAATGGAAAGCTGTCTTTAGGACAAGCCTGATTCAGATCAGAGAAGTCGATACACACCCTCCACTTCTTGGTACTCTTCCGAACCAGTACCGGGTTAGAAACCCACTGGGGGTAAACTGCTTCTCTGATGAACCCGCTGGTCAGTAGCTTGTCAACTTCTTCTTTCAACGCCTTGTATCTCTCGGCACTTAAAGGCCTCCTTTTTTGAATCTTGGGGCGTATTTTCGGGTCTACTTTCAAGACGTGGCACGCGACCGATGGGTCGATCCCGACCATGTCGCTGTGTTTCCATGCGAAGATGTCTGAGTTCTCCCAGAGGAACCGCTTCAGTTCTTCCTTCACCCTTGCCTCGAGCTTCTCTCCCACCTATAACACCTGGGTTGGTTCTGAGGGGTTTATCGGGAATGTTTCCAGCTCCTCGGCCAGGGAAGAGAGAATCTGAGGCTATGATTCAGGGATCTAGACCTTCGTCCAGTATTAATTCCTCATCTAATCCTTCGCCGTCAACTTCCATCGATTCTGAGTACGTAGTCATTACCATCGGGGAGACATCCTCGCATTCAGCGGCCTCCTGTAATTCGTTCATATCATGGGAGCGGCAGCAGTCCAGTGAACCAGGATGTGAAGGGCTTCTCCGGGTACGACCGCGCTTGGGTCCCTGCTGGAAGAGCTGATCATCCAGCAGTCCAGGCGCGGCCTTCATCCGGGCGTCATCCAGCTCCAGGTCCTGGTTCCCCTGTCCCACCATCCGTTTCTGCCGATATTCGGGTGCCATGCTCTTTCGGGTGGAAGACATGTTTTACCACAAGCACTTGGTCGTGTAAGGTTTTTCGTTTCCTACAGACGGCGCCAATCTGTTGACGTCTGAACCTACACCAGTCCACGTGCCAACAGATCTCCAGTCACTCCTCTGCCAGTTCGTATGTTACCTGCACACTAGGACGACCGTTAGGCACCAAGATCTCCGGAGAAAAGGGGTCTGACGACCGTTGGCACTCCGACGATCAAGTCAACTGCCGGTATATGAGAAATACACGGGGGCGAGAACAAAAGAGAGGTGTGGGAGAGACAAACAGGCAGAGATTTGAGCAGAGTTTAGGGTGGGATTCTTAAGCGTAAAAAGTGCGTACCTTGGAACAACCGAAGACCTTGTATTTATAGCGCAAGAATCTTAATTGATTTGGAAGACAAATCAATTAGGTCCCCAATCGGATTCTCCTTCCTTATGTGATAAAGATACCAGAGATTGCCTTCCTTCCTTGAGTTTATCACGTCGCATGATTTTAGGAGATCATGATTGTGTTTCCTTGTGGAGATTCGTGCACCCAATCCAACGCAATCTTTCTTTAATTACTTCTCTAGTTGCCCCGGCGTATCGAGTTGCTCGCTGGTTATGAGTGATGCGAGGCCTGACGAGGCCCTATGGTTCGCATGCGGGTGTCGAGGCCCTCCACATGACTCGCAGATTTCTGGTTGCCGAAGGCCCAGGCGTGTGACGGGCCTTTCCGAGGCCTCAGCAGGGCCTAGATAGGATTCTTGATAGATTACAAACTGGGCCCTTGTTGGGATTAGATGGGGCATGTGCTGACGTGGCAGCCATATCATAATCGTGTGGTAACAGTTTATATTTGACTAACACCTTAAGTTTTGATATTTGGCCTAATGATTTAGTTGAGTTTATTATATAAAAAAAAAAAAAGTAATTCTGTATAGTAATTCAAAAAATAAAAAATTTGCTCGAAAAGTAAAAATAAATAAATAAATAATTGAGGGTTAAAGTGTGCATCATAAATTTGCTTCAACTGGTAATTTACACACACAAAGACGATGTAATAATTAATTAGTGACGATGGTTAAAGCGTGCATCGTACTCTCATGAGTCTGGGGACTGCTTCAAAAAAATATACAATGAATATAATAATAAGAAATTATTTATTTTAATTTAATAAATTTAATTATATTAATAATTTGGATGTAAATTTTGTGGGGTAATTAATTTGGTGGGATGTGGAAGGTTTGCTGGTTTGGGTTAAATAATTTGGGGGTTTGCTAGGTTGGCGTTAAATAATTGTGAGGCTTGAGAATCGGGAAAGTAGAGTTCCTCTTCAATAAAACTTAACTAGTGTATACATAATCATAACAACAACCCAAAAATTTAAAGAAAAGGAAAATTATGGAGTCGTAATTCATCCATTTTCACTCGATAAAACTAAATATAGATGGGGTAAATTATACTTACAATTATCATTTTTTCAGTTTTGTAACAATATCTATTCAATTTTATTCACAGATATCATCTTCATTCTTTTATTAATTCACACAGATGGTCCTCAAATGATATTTTTGACAATTTTACCATCTAGTTTAAATAAATTAAAATAACAGAAAAAATAAAACATAACGAAAAAATTATAATTATGATCCCTAACTTTTTTAAAAGTACACAATAGTTTCTTTATATTCTATTATTTAAAAAAATAATTATAAAAAAAAAAAAAAAACATATTCATCCTCAAACCTATCCCACCTGTGACCAAATCAAGCAAAATCTGGTTTTGCATGAAATTGGGGAGGATTTCTTCTCTAGTTTCATAGCGAAACTCCGACGCGTTTAGATTTGAAATTGAGGGGAGAGGTCACAGGGGTGGGGGTAGGAGTAGGGTAGGGTGGGGAAGAAAAAGAAATTTCTTTTATTTATTTATTTATTTATTTTTAATTATTTTAAATAACAAAACGTGATGAGATTATTTTACTCTTGTTAAATTGATCAAATTTAGATTACGAGTTTAACTTTTTGTTAACTAACGAATATTTGAACGAAATTTATCTAAACTCTAAAAGTTCTTTCAGCGCACGTATACTGAAAGACATAGATGTCAGATTAGAAGGTTTGAGATTTGATGACATAGTTTTTGTTATTTTAAGTGAAAACCTGTAAAAAGTTTAAATAAATAAAATGTTTATGAATTTTTTGCACTTTTGAAAAAGTTAGAGACAATAACTGTAATTTTGTTCACTGTGTTTTCTATTTTTTGTAATTTTAATTTATTTAAGTAATGGACAAAATCGTAAAAAAAAAATGGTCATTTAGATCTATGCAAATTAATGAAAGAAATGGGACGATATCTGCGAATAAAATTGAACTAGAGTGATATTGGTACAAAACTAAAAGAATAAAGACTGTAAGTACAATTTACCTATTTAGATTCAACACCAAAAATCTCAAAAGCTATTAACATGTTTAAAAACAATATAGATAATCATAATAACAACGATAAATCATATAAGCCATAATATCGCTCTTGCTATTACATGCATAAGTGAATTCCTACATTCAATAAGTAATTAGAAAATCGACTCTGATACTATTTGTTGGAATTCGATTCTTTGCACCCATTGACGGATGGGGAGAGCCTTTGTGGGTCTCAGGCCCCCACGATTTCTAGGAAAAAAATTTATTTGCCTTTTTTTATGTTTTTAAAAAAAATAATCAAAAAATTTCTTAGTAGTCCAAATTCCAAAGGCTTATTTGCACAAATGGTCCCTGACTTTTGCACTTATTGCGGGTTGAGGACCTATCTTTTCATTTTTGGCAGTTTAGCCCCTATTTCAAATATTTTTGGCAGCAATGGTCCTTTTCAACAATTTCCATCCAAATGGTCGTGAATTTTGACAGTGAAAGTTTTTTTATTTAAAAAATGCTTATTTGCACAAATGGTCCCTGACTTTTGTAAAGAAAAATTTGCAGCAAAAGTCCCTAATATTTTAGAAAGTGTTGAAAAATCCTATAACCTTCTAATCCTAACACATATGACCCTAAACTTTTTTGACAATTTTATCCCTAACTTAAATAAATTAAAAATAACTCATAAACCTTTTCAAAAATACAAATAAGTCCTAAATCTTTTTATTTTTTTTTTACAGATTTACACTTAAAATAATAAAAAGTGTGTCATCAAGTCCCAAAATTTTTAATTTTATTCACCAAAATAATATTTAAAATGTGTTTGATTAAAATCAAATTTTTTAGTAAAAGTGATTGAAAAATTATGGGACCATAAAATGTGTGGTTAAAATTAATTGTTGACTTTGACTTTAACTTTTTAACAAAATCAAAATTGAATACAAACGGGCTCTTAGAGTCTCTACAGATTTTGTCCAGTGGTTTATTAATTAACAAAAAAATTATACCCATGATCAAAATTTGACAAATTTAAAATTTTAATTTATTTTTCATATCAATTACTAGAGGTGGCAAAATGGGCCAACCCAGTAGGCCAGTCCAGATAACCCAGTTTCTGGGCTGCGCTGGTCCAATAAAAAATTGATCCAATAAAAATTAGGTCAATTTAGTCTAGTACAACTAGCCAACCAGGTTGGCCCGATATTTTTTTTTGGCCCAAGTCCCTACCCCACACTTCAAACACCCCACCTATCCCCTCCCCTCCCCGTGAAATGTGGCTGCCATGGGTAGGATGTTTGAAGTGTGGGGTAGGGACTTGGGCAAAAAAAAATTATCGGGCCAGCCTGGTTGGCTAGTTGTACTGGACTAAATTGACCTAATTTTTATTGGATCAATTTTTTATTGGACCAGCCCAGCCCAGAGACCGGGCTATCTGGACTGGCCCACTGGGTTGGCCCATTTTGCCACCTATAGTAATTGATATGAAAAATAAATTAAAATTTTAAATTTGTCAAATTTTGATCATGGGTATAATTTTTTTGTTAATTAATAGACCACTGGACAAAATCTGTAGAGACTCTAAGAGCCCGTTTGTATTCAATTTTGATTTTGTTAAAAAGTTAAAGTCAAAGTCAACAATTAATTTTAACCACATTTTATGGTCCCACAATTTTTCAATCACTTTTACTAAAAAATTTGATTTTAATCAAACACATTTTAAATATTATTTTGGTGAATAAAATTAAAAGTTTTGGGACTTGATGACACACTTTTTATTATTTTAAGTGTAAATCTGTAAAAAAATAAAAAGATTTAGGACTTATTTGTATTTTTGAAAAGGTTTGTGAGTTATTTTTAATTTATTTAAGTTAGGGATAAAATTGTCAAAAAAGTTTAGGGTCATATGTGTTAGGATTGGAAGGTTATGGGACTTTTCAACACTTTCTAAAATATTAGGGACTTTTGCTGCAAATTTTTCTTTACAAAAGTCAAGGACCATTTGTGCAAATAAGCATTTTTTAAATAAAAAAACTTTCACCGTCAAAATTCACGACCATTTGGATGGAAATTATTGAAAAGGACCATTGCTGCCAAAAACATTTGAAATAGGGGCTAAACTGCCAAAAATGAAAAGATAGGTCCTCAACCCGCAGTAAGTACAAAAGTCAGGGACCATTTGTGCAAATAAGCCAATTCCAAATAACCCAACTTAAAATGGCCCAAGTCCCCAACCATTTTTTTTTTAATTTCACTATACACCACAAAATATAAAATAATTTAAAAAAAACTATCTAACTTTTTTAATAATAAAAATACTGTTTTTTTATTTTTGTAAAACTTGTTACATTTATTATGTGTTAATAACAAATATAACACATTTATTGTAACAAAAAAAAAATAGTTAGTATAAATATTGAAAATAGTATTTCATAATAAAATAAAAAGTATGACAGTATTTTAAAAAATATTTTATTTATTGTGGTTATTTGTAAAAAGACTCCAATTTTTTTTTAATACAATTTTTGCCCAAAACCAAACCAAATTGATTAATCCAAACGTGATACATGCTACACTTCTTCATCGTAACAACGACCAACCATAAATCCAATTGCAAATCTTTCTTCCATTTTCACTCTATTTCCTCAACTTCAAGCTCCTTCAATTGGCCGAGATCAACCCTAAATCCGTTATCCCTCATCTATTTTCACTCCATTTCGTCATATTCAAGTTCTAATAAGCCAAAATCAGCTCTAAATATGTGAACCTAGCTCGCCAGCTCCGTTTCTTTTCTTCCCCTATCGGCGACTGTAAAGTTCGACATTATACTATTTTCTTAGCTTTTTAAAAAAAATAATAATAATCCGTTTATGCACAATGAGTGGTTATTGTTAAAAAAAAATCACAAATACAAACTCTATTAACCTCTGTAATTTAGAATTTTTTAAAAGTTAAAACGTTTCGATACTCATTTTTAATATTTAAAATGTAAATTATATGTATCAATATATCATGAATTAGTCGTCTTTTTTTTTTTTTTTGTTTTTTTTGCTATTAGTCTATTTTTAAAAAATAAAAAAATAAATTGTGCTTTTATGGTGAGTTTACTTGTCAACATTAATTTTAGAGCAAGTTTCTCGTTAAGCATAATTTGGTTTTAAAAAAAAAATAGACTTGAAATGTTATGATGAAATTTTAAAATTTTTTCAAAATTTATAGTTGACACAATTGAGGAGATGAAAATATAATTTTTAATAAAAAGACAACAAATTCAATGAAATCCATGAGAATCTATTAAAATCTATGATATAGAAATCTATTAAAATCTTATCAAATATGTCAAATTTTATTAAATTTCATGAAATTTATAAATATTTATAAATATTAAGAAATTTATTAAAATTTGAGTTGAAGACTTCCCCCTTAGAGAGTTCGTTGAAGCATAATTTTAAAGTTTGACTTTTTAAAATAGAAAAAATCTTATGTTTAAAGAGTTTATTGGAGATGTTCTTAAATGTTCTTTCAACAACAACAGTCAATCAATGAACAAAAACACGTAATAATATTTGAAGTTGAGAGAAAAAGAAAAGAAAAATAAAAATCAACTCTCTCTCTCCAAAATTTACCCAAATCCGTATGCCAACATTTACCAAATATGATGCACGATTTTCAAGATATAAATAGACCCATAATCCATGCATTTTTCTTTCAATTGTTTTTAGGTTTTTTTTTTTTTTAAAGCCAAAACTATTTATGAGCAATTATCTTAATTAATTGTAATTTCCACAATTAATTACTTGTCTCAATTACAATTCATTCTCGTTTCTCGATTGAAGTCATTGAAGGACCTGATAGAATATAAGACTGTATTTGATTCCTTTCATTTTCCATGGAAAATGAAAATTTTTCACCAATTTTTCAACTTTGGTCTGTTTGATTGGCAAAATTTTTTATGGAAAATGCATTTTCTCACTTATTTTCCATCTTTTGTTAGATTGCAACTTTTGTTTTTCCATAGAAATTTTTTTCCAATTTTTCTACTTTTTGCCACATTTTCCTTGTTTTCAAGGAAAATATTTTCTTGGTGGGATAGGAGAATTTATTTTCCATGGAAAATTTGTTAACCTTTTCCAACCCATTTATTTTTCATAGAACATTTTCCAATCCAAATTTTCTTGGTAATTCATTTCTATGGAAAATATTTTCTTTCCACCCAAATTTTCCACTTCCAATCAAACACAGCCTAATTGATTTAAGGTCTGATTAATTAAATATTGTACTTGTCAATTCTTGACCATTTAAGACTAGCTAATTAGCATCAACTTTTTCACTATTAGTCCGAGACTACACTATTTAATCAATTGAAATTATCTGTTATTTTTGTTGTTTTCAGTTTTGTAAAACACCCAAAACATGTTTATTATATTGTTTTTGAAAATTCATTTTCGAAAACGTGTTAAATTTATGAGGGAAATTGGCGCAAATGGTCCCTAACGTATGTCATTAGTACGCAAATGGTCCATAACCTTTTATTTTTGGCGGAATGGTCTCTAACCTATCCATTTAGGTGCAAAATTGGTCCTTTTTGACGGATTCCGTTAAAAATCCATTAAAACCTTTCTAAAATTGGCGCAAATGATCCCTCTCATGTTTTTTTGTCTTTATTAGTGGTATAAAATTGTCAAGTTACATTTTTCTTTCAATTGACACAAATGGTTCATAACCTTTACCTTTTTTTGGCGCAAATAGTCCCTAACCTATAATTATTTTTTGGTGCACAATTAGTTATTATTTGATGAAAAAGACAAAAATATCCTTACTTTTAATTAAAGAAATTTACAATTGGATTCCTAACCTTTAAAAAAAGTGAAAATATGTCCGATACTTTGATTTTTTTATTAAAAAAATTAAAAGAAAACTAATAAATTGACAATATACTAAATTATTTTGTATATTTTACGAACTATTATAAAATAACTAAAATTTAAGCTCATAATTATTAACGAATGTACTAATTAAAATTATTTTATTATTATTATTATTAAGTAATCATATTATTTAAAATTTAAACTTTAATTTTAACATTACAATATAAAAAAAAAATAACTTTTTCTTAAATAAAAATTTTAATTACTTTTCAAAGAGCACCTATCTGTTGAATTTACTCAATTGCAACTGCTTGTGAGTTTAAATATTCAATAACGTAAGCACAATCTATTCATATTCACTATCACTCGAGCTAAATACTATTTGGACCAGATTTTGTGCAAAAAAATTATATCAGAGGAAAACGTAAACTGCCAGCTGCCGTATTCAAATGACAAAAAAACGAATATATTTACATACACGAATAATTGTAAATTAGTCATATTTATATATATCCGATATTTATATACATTTATACTCACGGAGAAAATAAATAAATTACCGCTTCAGAAAGCAACAGGATTTCTCGAGCTAGGATTTCTTCAAAACGTGAAGAGAGGGAGAGAATCCGAAGGCGGAAGAGTAAAATCGATCTGCCTTTTTGGTAAACGGTTAGACCAGTTAGGGTTGAGAATGGTTCAACGGATAAGTGCCATTTGAAAAGTAATTAAAATTTTTATTTGTGACAAAGTTATTTTTTTTTTATATTGTAACGTTAAAATTAAAGTTTGAATTTTAAATAATATGATTACTTAATAATAATAATAATATAATTTTAATTAGCACATTCGTTAATAATTTTGAGTTTAAATTTTAGTTATTTTATAATAGTTTGTAAAATATACAAAATAATTTAGTATATTGTCAATTTGTTAGTTTTCTTTCAATTTTTTTTAATAAAAAAATTAAAGTATTGGACTCATTTTCACTTTTTTTAAAGGTTAGGAATCCATTTTGTCTTTTTCATCAAATAAGGACCAATTGTGCACCAAAATATAATTATAGGTTATGGACTATTTGTGCCAAAAAAAGGTAAATGTTATGGACCATTTGCGCCAATTGAAAGAAAAATGTAATTTGACAATTTTACCCCACTAATAAAGACAAAAAAAAAAAAAAAAAAAACATGAGAGGGACCATTTGCGCCAATTTTGGAAAGGTCTTAACGGATTTTTAATAGAATCCGTAAAAAATGACCAATTTCGCACAAAATAAATAGGTTAGGGACCATTCCGTCAAAAATGAAAGGTTATGGACCATTTGCATACTAATGGTTTACGTGAGGGACCATTTGCACCAATTTCTCAATTTATAACACAAAACTCAAAATAAGATTTTTGACGTTTTAAATATTTTCAGTTTTTAAGTATTTTAAGTGAAAATGTAGAAACACTCAAAACAAGGAAAATTTTTTATTTAAATAAAAATTTATTTAAACAAAAATTTTAAAAAAATAAAATTCTAAAAAAGTAAAAATTCTAAAAAAATTAAAACAAAATTTACTTAAATAAAAAATTTATATTAACAAAAATTCTAAAAATATGAAATTATAAAAAAACAAACATTCTAAAAAATAAAATTCTAAAAAATATAAAATATAAAAATTCTAAAAAAAATTTATTCAAAATTTATTTAAATAAAAATTTATATAAACAAAAATTCTAAAAATATAAAATTTAAAAAATTTTAAATTCTTAAAAATAAAATTCTAAATTCTTAAAAAATAAACATTCTAAAAAAAATAAAATTCTAAAAAAATTTAAACTTCTATAAACATGAAAATTTTAAATACTAAAAAATAATTGAAGCCCTTATTGGTTATTTAAATAAACAAAAATTTAAAAATATTGTAAGATCCGCGTACTTTAAAATTTATATATTATTTTATCATATATTAACATAAAATTATTCTATTTTACTGAATAATCAAATTCATTGAACAAAATAATATAAAACAATTTCTTAAAATTTCAAATAGAACGTATTTTTTAGTTTTGTATTTTCAGAAATAGTTTTTCAAAATGATAAATTCAAAACTCAAAATTAAAAAATGAAACGCAAAGAGAACATACTCTAAATCTTCCAACATGTCGTTTTAACAAGTGACTCGTTTGACCAAACATTCAATTGTTTATATAATTTCGCAAGTCCGATTTTTTATTTTGCAATTTATTGTGAGTGAATCCCAATTAAGAATTCAACAATCTTATCGTCAAACTACTAAGCTCCAATTAAATTGTTCATTAGAAAGATACTCGTGATAACAATCGTCCCTATTAAATAGGAGATGGATTTCGTGTTAAGAGTTTATATTCATTTATTAGGTCGTCATAATTTTCAAAGCAAAGAAGAATTGATTATATATTTAATCTTAGTACTCTTGTTACCTCAAAAAACTCGAACTAATAATTAACGTTCATAATCCGTTCAAGATTTACACATTCGTTCACCAATCAAATAATATATAATCACGTGTACGTGAGATCATATACAATACACGTTAATTGTATCACTATCACTAATACCAAAGTCAAGATAAACTTCAATACAGGCAGTCAGGGGGCAGATCCAGGATATGACAAAGGAGTAAGCTAGGGAAGCCTCCTTACGGTGTTGCCCCCGAAATTTTTTTTTTTTTTAAATTACAATTACTTAGCCAATTTCTATAAGAATCCAATTTTTTTTATGAGTCATAATCTTTAAAAAATTTACAAAAAGTCATTACACAAAAATATTCAAAATCTAAAACTAACTAAAGAAAGTTGTGCCCGACGATCTTTTACAGCTGCGAATTCTTCTATAATAGAATTTATATCTATTTATTTTGTTTGGGATATGATATATTTTAATGTGTAAATGATTTAAATTTTAATTTAGCTCATTTAAAAAAGTTGGATATTTTTTTGTTTGGAATGTGATGAATTTTAATGTGTAAATTATTTAAATTTTAATTTAGCCTATTTAAGAAGTAGGCTATTTTTTTTTTTTTTATTTTGGATGGGATGGATTTTAATGTGTAAATGATTTAAATTTTAATTTAACCAATTTAGAAAGTGGGCTATTTTTTGTTTGTGGTGGGATGGATTTTAATGTATAAATGATTTAAATTTTAATTTAGCCCATTTAAAAAGTGGGCTATTTTTTTGTTTGAGATTGGGTGGATTTTAATATGTAAATGATTTAAATTTTAATTTAGCTCATTTAAAAAATGGACTATTTTTTTGTTTGAGATGTAATTGATTTTAATGTATAAATGATTTATATTTGAGATTTTTTCATAAATAAACCACTTTTTAAAAATAATTCTAATTTTATCAACTTAACAAATTTATTCTAAAAATGCTACATTCTTAAAATTATATTAATTAATAAAATAATAAATTAAAATCAAATCTATACCACAAAATATATATTTCCACGTGAATTCACTTAAATTTGTATTTGAGTCCTTGATTATTTGCACAATAAGTCCTTCATCTTTATAAAATTTTCACTTTAGTCCATATACTTCCTCTTTTATTTCAATTTAGTCCTCTTTTATTAGCAACATAAGTCCTTCAACTTTTAAATTTTTGCAACTTGATCCCCATAATTATACTTTTATATCAATTTTGTCTTTTATAGTATCACTATTTGATACATATGTTACAAATGATATTGTGTATCGATGTTTGATACAAATGTTACAAATGATATTTTGTATTATCATTTGTAACAATCCGTGTTACAAATTGAAATATAAAATATTAGTGATACAAAATATTGATTTATGTAACATGTATTGTTTAAAATAACATAATATAATATGTAACATATTCAGTGATACAAAATATTATTTGTAACATTTGTATCAAACAGTGATACACAATATGATTTGTAATATTTGTAACAGATTGCGTAACTAAACAGAAATTGTTACAACTGCAAAATCAACTCTAAACTTCAATAAGTTCGTTATAGTATGATATAGATATGTAACACAATGTTAAATTTAACAAATAAAACTATTGATTTCATCATTTGTAACATACGTAACATCAGTTATACAAAATACCAATTCATGTAATAAGTGATGTGTAAAATAACATAATATAATATGTAACATATTCAGTGATACAAAATATCTTTTGTAACATCTGTATCAAATAGTGATACAAAGGACTAAATTGATATAAAATTATAAATATGGGGACCAACTTGTACAAATTTAAAAGTTGAAGGACTTGGGTTGCAAATAAAAAAAGATGAAATTGAAATGAAAGAGGAAGTATAGGGACTAAAGTGAAAATTTTATAAAGATGAAGGATTTATTGTGCAAATAATCAAGGACTCAAAAGCAAATTTGAGTGAATTCACGTGGAAATAGTCATTTGATTTTAATTCATTATTTTATTAATTAATATATTATTAATTATGTAGTGTTTTTGGAATAAATAAGCTAAGTTGTTAGATTTAGAATTATTTTAATATTTGTAAGTAGTGGGTGTAATATTCACTTTATATTTTAATTTAGCCCGCTTATAAGGGGGCTTTATTTTTTTTTTTTATTTTTTTTTTTTTTTGTCTGAACTATTGTTTAAAACAGAAAAAAATTATTCAAAAAAAAAAAAATCATTTGGTTCAGCTCAGTGCAGCCCACCCCTCCATCCGCCCGTGCAGACAATATGACTTTAACATGCACAGTTATTTTTCATCACTTTATAAATTAAAAATTTCTGCACTTAACTACTTAAGTGCTCAATTGATAATAACAACTGTGACCGAGATAAATTTTATTACTTGCTCAAAATCTAAATGTACAAATATTAATTATTCATATATAAATCTCTTATAATGTGTAAAAAAGTAAAATATAAATGATTGTATTCAAATAGTTGAATTAGTGTCAAAGATTTCGCTCAAAAGCTTTTCAGAAAGATTATAAGTTTGATAGTTGTGCTAAAGCAGTAAGAACATAATTGATAAAGAAATAAAAAGGGTTCGAAAAAGAGATTAAGGAAAAATAAGGCCTAAAAAAGTATTTAGATGAAAATCTAATATTGATGATTAATTGTATTTAAATATTATAAAGTAATATTAGTTGTCAAATATTTCACTCAAAAGCTTTTCATCTTTATACAGTTGTGCTAATTAGAGCAGTAAGAACATAATTAATAAAGAAGTAAGAAAAAGAGATTTAGTGTAGAAAAACAACAAAGAGAAAAGGAAAAAGATTGATTTTTCCTAGATTTCCTTATTTTACGTGCTCGAATCACCGTTAATAATTTTTGTGAGATTTTGCTTTTATGAAGATCGGGAAATTAGATGGAGTTATCACTTTTGGAGAAAAAGAAAGTGAAATGCGTCCACTACTTTTCGTTTTGTAAATAATATCTTTTTTTCGAACGTTCTTTTTGTTCAATTCTATCAATTATACAATTCTCTCTTCGACAGTGTCACTGATTTGAGTCTATCTAGTCATTCTCGTCATATAATAGATCACGAGAGTTCCTAATCCATCTAAACACTGTAAATCTTTTTTTTTTTTTTGCCCCCACGAATTTCTATTCTATTTAGACGCTCTAACTAAGAATAACATATAAAGAAAACGTATCGATTATGAGAAAACACTTTTACTAAAATGATGGAATGTAAGGCATTCTTACTAGTGTTATTTTGTGGTATTCATTAGATATTGACTGGAATTAGCTTATTATAAAAGGAAAACAGGCCAAGTCCTAATGTTTATTGGATAATATTAATAAGTGCATCTTTGGTCGGGTTGAAATTACTTTTTAGTATGGATTTTATAAAATATGTGAATAATACGTTGTAGGTCCTATAAAGTGTATAGATAAAAATATATATTCGACTAGTTTAAATTATAATTTAAGTTTAATCAAACAATTGCTTACTTAATTGAGTATTAATTACTACTTGAATGTCAAATATAGCTTCTGTTAAACAACTTTGGCATAAATAAGTCATTAAATTCATCACCTCTAACAAATTTTACATGAGTTGATTCACCATGATATTTGAACACGTAAATATCCAAAGTTAAATCTTATCGTCGGCCAAGTATATGTGTATATATATGAAAATTTTAGGTGTCGAGTTTTTAATGAAAAAATATATATATATAATCGGCAATTGAGAGGACTTGTCGATCAAATTGATTTCTAACAATTTAATCTTTACGACAATAAGTTCTTCAAATATCACACCGAGATATCGTGCTACATAATTTTTAGCCAAAAATTTCTCCTTGCAAAGATAATGGAAAATACATGGCTGGCAGAAGCCCCGCATGTTTTGATACGTAAGCTTAGATAATATTCTGTACAACGAAAAAGATTTTAATTTTTTTTTCTTCTCGAAACAGAGTCCCCACTAATAAAAAGTAAAAAATAAAAAATTAATTACTGTTGTCAACCCCATTATACTGATCAAGTTATCCCCTTAAATAGATAAGACCTAAATAATAAAAACACTGATAACAAGTACAAACAAGATACTAAATTTGGAAAAATATTTACCGTTTCATCTGCATGGAAATGAAATAAAATACTGCCAACATACCAAAGGTATGCTTTTTCCTAGCACAATTTATTTGGTAGGATACATATATATCTCGTTTAAAGGGTTAAGTTGTGATACGACGAAGAAAAAGAGGAGTCGTCGTCGGGCCGAGCTTGTGGTGATGTTGTAAGAGAGTGGACATACTTGCAGTTAGGACAAGAAGGAGAAGCCCTTGAAAGTATTACAAGGAGATGACAATTTGAACAAGCCAAAGCAATCATGTTGCTACTGCTGCTGTTTGATGAATGCTGATGTTTCTTGATCATTTCTTGTTGATCACTATCTGATCCCCAATTATTATGTTGCTCATTGCAGCTTGATATATTCAGTTCAAGATCAAGCTTCTGTTCTTTGGGCCGGTTCCAGGTTTTTCTCGATGTTTTCCGGTTTAGATAATACATTCGCCCTGACTACAAACACACACAAAAAATAAACATATAAATAAAGTCACAACCCTCATTATCATTAGAGCTATGTCAACATAGTCGCACTATATCTAAATGGGGGCAACAAAAATATTTAGACCGAACTAATGTATAAGAAAAATAAAAATTTTATATAAAAAATATATTTCCTATACTACAAAAACAAAAACAAAAAATTGGGCCAAGGAGGGACTCGAGCAAAGGAGAGTTATAATGAAGAAACTGGGTACATAGAAAGCAATGCCACGCCTCTCACAAATATTGGCGTCCTAAAATTCTTTAAGAAGTAAATACTAGGACGATCTAATATACAGAACATTATACGTAGAGAGAGAGAGAGAGAGAGAGTACTTCAAGATCAAGGCATTGTTCCCAATCCAAGGGAAGGGGATCTTTGAGGTGAAGATCAACACTGGGAGGTTCTGCATTCATCCATTTCCTCTTCATAGGAAGACTTACATCAGATGGACTAAAAGATTCATAATTGGGAGCCAAAGAGAGTTCTGGGAGTTCCATCAAATTGAGTATGTGAACTGAAAATAAAAATTGAAAGAAGAAAGGACTTATATTATAAATTCATGGGATTTTATTTATTTTTGAATTAATTTGAATGAATTCATGCAAGATAGTGTGTGTGTTGAGTCCTCAATAAATTGGATTTCATCAAACACATTAAAAGTAGGGCAGGCCAAGCATTAAAGGTGACAAGTAGATATCACTTTAATGCCTAAATCCAACTCTTCCACAATGCATTTAAAACCACTCTATGCATTAAAATCTGAATTTATTGTAACTTGGGTTGTCAAGAGTTTGCCCATATATGTATATAAAATCTTCTTCTGCCTTCATCATGACAACACCTAACTTCAAAGCGCGCGCGCGCACACATTGGATCCATCTACATGGTTTTAATTAATACTTACTCCATCCTATAAAGATAAATTTACTTTCTTTATTTATCTGTCTCAAATTATACAAATTATAGTTGTTGATAGTATAGTTAATTTATTAGTTTTTATAATATGCCCATATTTATTGTACAATATTGTTATCCATTAATATAATGTAGGAGTATATTAGTAAAATTGATTGTTCAAATTGTAATAATTAAATTTCTTAATCTGTATGAACGTGAAAGTAAACATATCTTTGTGAGACGGAGAGACTACTGTCTTCAATTGCTAGCATATACTCTTTAATGCTAGACTCAGTTTTTCACTCAATCTATCGACAAAACTATGTTACTTGTGGATAAAACCCTCGTCCCTGTTTACGAGAGCCATATAAATCGAATGGAATGAGAAACACTCAAAGAAAACACACAGATGTATAGTGGTTCAGCTATGTTTATTTGCCTCATCTCTTCTTACCGAAGCAATAAATTGTATGAAATGAGAAACAAGGAAAAACAATACACAGATTGATAGTGATTAAATTACGTGTGCTCACGGCTGCATGTTTTCACATAATGAAAGAAGAGTAAAAGTTTTGTCAAGCCTCTCACACCCACAAAACCGAACTCCTAAAAAACTCTTTATATATAATAATAGGAATACTAGGCTAATTCTTGATCGAGTAAAAAAAGTGTACACTATAAATAATTACGTTCCACACAATTGGACAATTAATTGGTATCACTTTGGCAGGTCCGTGGGTTCTTGAACAATAAATTTTATACAATTGGGACAAGCCATTCATGTTTTCTGAGGAACTGTAAATTCGATTCTGTGTAGTATTAAATACTACACAAAGTAGATGGAGGGTTAATTATTGCTCTAGAAATGGAGGAATGGGAAGGGAATTAGTGAACTTAAGTGAAAGTGATCACATGTTCTCTTGACAATTAATACTCTCCCATTTCTAAATTATGACATCTTTATATGTTTGAAGACAAGATTTAATTATATATACACTTGGGCCCTCTAACACTAAAGTTTTAGAACAACTGATTTAATATAATATCAGAGTTCAAAAAATTTCAAAACGAGCAATCAATAATCTGAATATGTTTGTATAATCAAGTTGGTCAATCATTTTTTCTCAATTTATAATATAGTCAATACATTCGATCTTTCTTATGACATAGTTGATTGGAGATAAGTCTCGATCAACTTCAACTTAGAGAAACTTCTTTCTGCAAATGCAATAATAACTGGTATAGTCAACAGACTTCATATATATAATTCAACACATCAATTGTTGTTTTTGTTTCTCTTGGTAAAGAACACTTTAAGATTGTCAATTCTAAAAATAAATCATATTCATCAATATCAGAACAATCATTCTCTGTCAAGACCGTGCACTGGCATACCGGTGGATGCCATGCAGGACTCCCCATGTAGCATCTAACTAGACCGAGACTCCCCGAAGGCAGGCTGCTCTCTCGGTGAGGTGGTCTTAGATTAGACTATCGTATTAGAGTGATAGCCGCCTTCTTGTAGCCTTAGAAGAGTATGAATCTTGTATGAATAGAACCACGAGTGATCTCGACTATCATATATGTGATTTGTCAGTGAAGGGACCCATTGAATTATGGGACCCGAATGGTATTCTAATAGATTCTCATCTGTTTCATTGTATGTACGGATTCTTTTGTCACAAGACTTTAACAAACTATCGTCATCAACATACTTTAACCTCTCCAAAGTCACGTTTCCAACCCAGTTATTGCCAAACATGTGCAAACAATAGCATTATTCTTAAACCTTGTAAACACAAATACTGTACTACATTTGAATTTACTATATGGATATTAATTCGTATATCTCAAATACAAACATTGTAAATCACAAGGCACGTTTGCCAGCATTGAATTGGGGACTTAAAATTGAAATTCAGAACGATTATAATCCATTAAAGCAAAGATTTGAAGACCCATATTTTAAATTTTGTCTTCTTTTACCCCATAAGTGACTATTTTGTAGTGATTTTACATGTTTATCCCATTCAAAATTAATAGGTATTACTATATTAAAATCATGTATGATCATAATTCTTCTTTTATTGTGCTCTACTAAAGATAGTAAATATAAATGAATTTTTGAGTTAAAATCAAGCGGTAGTTATACTTTACTTTACATACATAATTTTCACTTAGGGTTTTTACCAAATTGTCTGCCAGAAACAACCCGAGCAGAAAGCCACTGTTCTAAAGTATCGTCCATCGTTTGCTCAGAAAACTATTGAATAATCCTTAGATCTTCCTGTGAGTTAAACCGAATACTCAACTATATATATAGGCTTGGCTCATTCCTTTGTTCTTTTAAATATACATTAAACCGAAAGTCTTAGTTTGACTCCTCCGATAATTTAATATAGATTCATTTTGCTAGAAATATTATGAATCGAAGGTCTAAACGAGTTACACATTTTGTGAGTTATTGTTTCACAATCTCTACACTCTAGAGAATGATTCTCATTTAACTAAATATTTCATTTAAAGACGCATATTCTTATGCCCATTAGACTCTGGAAACCAACATTCTAAATTTAGACAATTTTTCACATGGTCTATTTTTTCTCTTGTTACATCAATTTGACATGTCTTATCAAATTGTATTTGAAACTAACTTTTTAAAACAAGATTTTGGTCATGTGACATTTTTTTTTTTTTTAACAATCTACTTGACCATTGGAAATGCTCTTACTATTTACAAAATTAATGATGGTTACAAATAATAATCTTAAAAAATACGGATTCACTCCTCCCATACAATTTTTGAAGAAATTATAATATGGGTCCTTAGATATGTGTCAACATATATATTTGCATTCTAAGAAACATTGATGCGAACACACCCACACATTATTTTTAAAAAAAAAGTAAGGCACAAACATGTCAAGTTGAATTCTTTAAAATTTTATATTTATTTATTACATCTTTACTTTTATACTTTTTAAAATAGGACGTGACACATGTCATGTCGGACACTTGTCTGAAAAGTGTTCCCAAAGTATCCTTCGAGTTTTTTGATAATTTAAAAACTACATGTGACTTGTCAGATACATATCTTCGACACAACATAACACGTATCAATTACGGATATGTCGGTCCCTAATAAAAATGTACGTGCTTCATAGGTTACATTCAATCACCAAAAACATTACAAATGTTCAATGTAGTAGCTCATAACTCCACAGGTCGTAGAACTAAAATACTTGGTTTCAAAGGCAATGGAATTTCCATAAATCAACCAAACAATAATTTTTTTCATTGTGTGAGGTTGAGGGAAAACATTTATAACAATTAATTGCAAATGGAAAAGGGAAAGAATTAAGGGATGTAAATTATTTGTCTCTCTTATTTTGGTGAGAGGAAGGAATTGGAAAGTAGAAGTGTAAGGGAAATAATAAAAAGTGAAATTACCATTTGTCCCCAAAAGTTTTTAATAAAATAATATAATATAACAACAATAAATTTTACTACATAATTTTTTTCCAGAAAACTCTCTCGACAGCCTTTTTTCTCTCGAAACAACCAATAATTAAAGTCTCGTTTGGTTTGCGTTTCAGTTTTGAGTTTCTGAATTTATTTTCAACTTTTGGTTTTGAAGGTCTGTATTAATATTGCTGAAAATGCATTTGGTTCGTCATTCTGAAAATCTATTTTTCAAAACACAAAATTGAAAAATACGTTTTGTTTGAAATTTTGAGAAATTGTTTTATAATTAATATTTTATTCAATGAATTTGATTATTCAGTAAAATAGAATAATTTTACGATAATATATACATTTTATAGTTGCTGAATGTTACCATATTTTTTTTCACTACAATAATAAAATATAAACAAATAATAAATTGACTTGGCAAAAAATAGGAAATAAAAAAATAAAAATTAATGATGTAGACTGAGAATTTTTATCGGTTTTCATTTAAATAATTTTTTTAGAATATTTATTTAAATGCTCATTTCTTGTGTTTTGAGTGTTTTCATTGAAAAACATTGAAAAACATTGAAAACATCAAAAATATGGTTTGAGTTTTATGTTATAAGTTCAACTTCGTTTCCAAAAATATATTTTTAAAAATACAAGATCAAACAAGTTTTAGTGTTTTACAAAACTAAAAACTAAAAATAACAAATCTAACGGGGCCTAACTTTTTTACAATAAAATTTATCATCGTCAACTATGAATAATTTGTTTAGCCCTTAAACCTTCTAGCTAAAAGCTTTCTAGTTCTTGGGTTAATTTCAGTTTTTGGTCACTAAACTTCCAATGAAATCTCAATTTGACCATTTAATTTTAATTTGCCTCAATCAAATCATTGAATTTCAATTTACTATTCAATTAGTCAATCAATTAGCCCATTACTAAAATCCACATCAAAATACTATGTGAATATTAGAAATTGACAGTAATTTGCCGTGTCATACTTTTTACAACATAATTAGTTGGCATGTTTGGCTAACGGAGGATTAGGATGTTAATTTTAGTGAATAAGTCTAACAAAATAACTAATATTGAAAGTAAACCGTTCCAATTTCGGATGCCAGCAGGGCCTCTGACTCTTTTACTAGAGGCTTCTATATCGAATCTTTGCTAGATTTTTCCATTCGGTCATTGCTAACCTGATCGTAGACCACCCTTTTAGCCTTCTTACTCGTTAATATGCATGTGATGATTCCTCATCTTAACTGGCATCGATTCTTGCCTATCATTGATTCAATAGTGGCAGCAGGCTAGCCACCTCGGTCATTCTTCTATGAAATATTGATTCTATCAATTATTTCATTTTAGAATCAAATCTCCTCTGAATAAGTAAGGCCATGTGATAAGATACCACAATTTTTGGTGTTCTATGATTCACCTCTGAATAATGAGTAGGTAGTTCGATTCTTTTTATTTTTCTCTTCATAGTAAACTGATGGGGGATGCAGAGCAATATGTTGAATTACTATATAATGAAGAGTTGTTAAACTATAGGACTTCTTGTTCAAGTAGGAATATTTTGGTTTCTCTCATTCCTTCTCTTCGATAATAATAGGGATTTAAAATGATACAATTGCGACAAATTAAAGTTAGATGGCCTAATTGAGATTTCACTAAGAGTACAATGACCAAAAATGAAATTAATCCTAGTTCATTCAATGTCGATAATTCTTGTTTTTTGTTGAGAGGACTCAACCTCCTTACGGTTACGGTATATAATCCAAATTGGTATAAGGGTTCTTTTGAGATTATTTTAGACGTTTGGTAAATTTTTAAAAAGTGATTATAAAAGAATTTGTATGATAGATTTTGAGAAGTAGTAAAATGATAGTTTTTTAGGTTGTGTTTGATTGCAAGTGGAAAATTTGGGTGGAAAGAAAATATTTTCCATGGAAATGAATTACCAAGAAAATTTGGATTGGAAAATGTTAACAAATTTTCCATGAAAAATAAATGGGTTGGAAAAGGTTAACAAATTTTCCATGGAAAATAAATTCTCCTGGGAACAAAGAAAATATTTTCCTTGAAAACAAGGAAAATATGGCCAAAAGTCCATGGAAAAACAAAAGTTCCAATCAAACGAAAGATGGAAAATAGGTGAGAAAATGCATTTTCCATAGAAAATTTTGCCAATCAAACATACCAAAGCTGGAAAAGGGGTGGAAAATTTTCATTTTCCATGGAAAATTTTAGGAATCAAACACACCCTTAGATTTAACTTTTAGCTTTTCTACTTATTTATTATTAAAATACCAATTTTCACCTTAATTAATTAAAGTAGTTTCTTATATGTCACAAATTTATATTAGTATTTCAATTATAATGCATCTCCACAAATAATTGTAATTTAAATTTAAATTTAATTGAATTTTGTACAATATTACTATACTTTTATTTTTGAGTAATGCTATTTGCAGTCACTACCGGTAGTCATTATACGTGTCATTATTCAATTGATTGAATTATTCATAATTAATGGCTATAAATATATTACTTAATTATAGTAAATAATTCAATCAATTGAATAATGACATGTATGATGACTACCGATAGTGAAGACTGCAAATAACATTATTCTTTATTTTTTAATTTTTATAAATTTTAAGATTTAATAGATGTATATTATTTTTATTTTAAAATAATTATGGTAAATGCATTGTCTTAAAAAAATATTCGATAATATTACATATTGTTATAAAAGTAAAAATAAATTTTACAATATTACTCATGATGATGATGATGGTGATGATGATGATGATAATAATAATAATAATAATAATAATAATAATACTAATAATAAATTACATTATTATAATCAATGTCCATATTAGTAATTTTATACCGTCATAGCAATAATCATGTTTGTTTACCAAACGCTTAAATGCTGATTTTGAAACATACAACATTTCTAAAACAAGAGTTTACCAAATACTTATCTGATTATTTCCACAACTGATTCTTTATGCAGCACAGTAAAAATTGATTCTCTTAAAAACACAGAAATACTAAACCAAGCCTGAATCAAAATCTAAAAATTATGTGGAATAATATCATGTGAAATAGGTAAGAACTGTCTAAAATAATAATCCTACATTGAAAAAGGATAGTCGAACATGAAATATGATTAATATACATCTAAAACACAAGGTTTTAAAATGCGTAATGCGCGGCGAGACGGCAAGGTCGCGCATTGAGCCTAGACGCTTTTAAGCGTGGCAATGCGCGGTCGATGCGTAAAAATGAACGATGCGGGGCGAGTCGCAAAGCCCAGTCAAGCTTAGGCGTGCCTAAGCGCACGCCTAAACGAGCATTTTAGAACACTGCTAAAACATATTTGACACGCTAAATTAATTACATCGCATTTAAAGAAAAATAAAATATTAAAATTTAACTATTTTGATTTGGCAACAATATGTTCAAGCTTCCACTCCCACAATAGCCGTTATTAATATGATTGCGTACTATTCATCTAAGAATATGTACATCCACATGCACTCAAATTGTACTAAGAATATCGACACATTTAGTACAAAACTAGATAAAATTGGACATACTTAAAGAATGACCACGTACAAAATGCTTGCCCATTACAAAGTACACTTTGAATCCAACTTACTAACTATATTTTATACATACATTTATTTTTGTATTAAATATATTGACATATATAGTATATTGAAGAAGAGAGACGTATGTTTACTTATTTTGATCCAACTTGTAGTATATATTAACACATTGCATCTTTGTCGCGGGATATTAATTGTGGCATTGCCAATATATCCCTCCGAGATGGGAATAAGGTGGCCTATGAGTTGGCATCTTTTACTGGTATAATTTATTGTTTTATTCGCCTCCACTTTGCGGTGATTTGTGATAACGAATATATTTTTCTTTTTCAGCGTACTAAACATTTTTCTTTACATGTATTTAAATTTCATACAAAAATATTTTCATAATTAATATTTAAACTTGGCATAACTAGACATGATATAATAAGAGCATCTCCAATGCTAGACATCTTCTAAAAAGTCTATGTGGCAAGAGAGAGAAAAGAAATGGGGAGAGATATTGTAGAATGAGGAAAGAGAAAAAAAAAAAAAAGAGAGAGAGAGACACAATGTAGCAACATTTATTGTAGAAGGTGTCTAGCAAGCCTTCTAGAAATGGACATCCTTTTGAACAACCTTCTACAATAAATGATGCCACATTAGTTTTGTCCCCTCCACCTCATCGCCACATCATCTAGACATTCAAAATAGAAGCTACCATTGGAGATGCTCTAAAAGATACATATAATATTCGTCCCTTGTCACGTTCACTTATTTGAGTGTACCAAACATTTCTTGTAATGAGTAGGTATTTAAAGAAGAGGAATGAATGAGGCGTTTGAAGTATTTCACCTGCGCCAACAACAACATTAAATTGAAGATGCTTTCAATTCAGTGTTGGGGCGTGAACCCATTTATTAGGATTTTAAATGTTGCTTGCTGCTCTATACCGACACCTTGTTCAAGAATCAAGTGTGTAGAAGAATAGATTAATTAGAAACCACAAAATACTTAACTATCACTAGGGGTGACAATGGGTCTGAGTCGCTCACCGACCTCGCAGGTCGGCCCGGGCCTAGAGCCAATCTGAGCAGCATATACAGACCACAACTGAATCTTTGTGAGCTTCTTCCTCCTCGTCTCTTTCATTTTGTTCTTCCTCGCAATGATATTGCGATCTCCTTAGAATATTTTTACGCATAACCCTCATATTCTATCCTTTCACTTTTGTACTTGGCCTCCTTTTTCTTACTTCCAAATAAGATTGTTACTAGCCGTGGTGATCTGGAAGCTGGCACTGCTAACTCAAATCATCATATTTGTTGGGAAAATCGTGTGCCACCAGAATTGTTATTTCATTTTCTGATTTAAGTGAAACACGCTTTTGCAAGTGGAGGCAAGTGATCTGATGATTACACGTGGAGGCATCTCAACCCTTGGATGTAAATGGCGTCTGATATACTCCTTCCCTGGCTTCTGGATTCTTCACTTCTGGCAGAGAAATTAGGGTTCCTTCGTGAAAAGCTCTTCGTCTTCTCTGTGTCTTCTTGTCTCTGAAATCTCTGGAAATCTTCTACTCATTCTTTTTCTTTTGTCAAAAGATCATCAGTTGATGATTCTTGGTGATAGATAAAAGTCTTCTGACTTTTATACTTAGTTGCCGAATCAAACTGAGATGTGTTGTTCTTATGTGAACAGTAACTGAGGGTGATTTCTGAATGTTTGTGGTTTCTTGAGAGTTTAAACCTTGGCGGTTTAAAGGGAAGTCTGTAATACTATGATACACTTTGTACTTGGTTGCCGATTGGTTATTTTAATGGTACTTGGAGCATATTCCACGTTGTGGATGCTCAACAGAGGATGTAGGTGTTAGATTTGGTCACCGAACCTCTGGGGCTTAGGCCGAAAAATTCCTTGTGTTCTTTACAGTTTTATGTTTGTTTCTGTTACTTAGATTTGTTGAATGATAATCTTCTTGAAAGTTACTAATGGTTCTTGACCTTACAGTGGTATCAGAGCTTTGGATTTTACTTTCGAATAAGAGGATCTTTGAAAATCTTCAACGTTCTGTACAGATTTAGGTATCTTTGGGTGAGATCTAACCTTTCTTTTAACTATTCTTGTTAAATAGATAGGTTTATTTGTGTTTTGTTTCCCTAAAATTTACTCCGTTCACAAGAAACCCCCTGGAGACTAATCTTTGTCCAAAGGCTCCATAAGAGGCCTTGGGAATCTGAGATAAATCCAGTACGGGTGTGATCCTGGAGTTGTTTTCTGCTGGAGACAAAACTTATGTGATCTGTATTGAGTAGCATGTTCATATTGTGTATATGATCTGCTAAACTTGACTATAATCTGAAAATCTTCTTTGTGAATATATTCTCTTATAGTTTGCTAAGTAAACTTTCTGTAAAGTGTTTTTTTCAAATTTGTGAAACATGTCTTCAACAAGATTTGAGTTGAATATCTTTGATGGGAAGGGGGATATCAATATGTGGGGTCAAAAATTAAAAGCTATTTTGATGCAACAAAAATGTGCTAAAGCTCTTAATGATTCTTGGCCTAATGATATGCCTGAAACTAAGAAGTCTGAATTGGAAGAAATTGCCTAGAGTACTATCTTTTTACACTTATCTGATAATGTGATAAGAACCATAGGAGAGACTAGTACTGCTGCTGAACTGTGGACCAAATTACAGACACATTATGTGTCAAAAACTATTCCAAACAAATGTTATCTTTTAAAACAATTCTTTTCCTTTAAAATGGACTCTTCCCTTGACTTGGATGAAAATCTGAACAGATTTACAAAACTATCCCAAGACCTTGCCAATTGTGATGAAAAGCTTTCACAAGATCAATTGGCTGTGGTTCTCCTGAATTCAATTAGTGATAGGCACAAAGATTTGAAAAATGCTCTAGAGTATGGAAGGGATACCTTAACCACTGACATTATTATTAGTGCCCTTAGAAACAAGGATCTAGAGCTCAAATCTGAAAATAGGGAGAACTTGAGAGGTGAGACCTTAGTGGTTAAAGGGAAAAACTCTGAAAAATCTGGTTTCCATTTCAAGAAAGACCAATCTGAGGGAAAAAAGAAAGGTCAGGGTAAAGGAAAAAATAAGAATAATGCAAAAGGGAAAAAATGCTATTTCTGTGGAAAAACAGGGCATTTTATTAAAGATTGCTTCAAGAGACAAAATGAGCTAAAAGACAAGAGTACAAAGGAAGGTACTGCTGTTTTAGCCTATAATAATGAAGAATCTGAAAATGGTGTTGTTCTTGTAAATTCTGAAAGACACCTAAATCAGGAATGGATCCTTGATTCAGGCTGTACCTTTCATATGTGCCCAAATAAAAACTGGTTCACCAATTTTCAGAATTCTGATGGGGGCCATGTAGTTATGGGAAATGATATGACCTGTGACATTAAGGGAATAGGCAGTGTGAGTGTAGTTTTAGAAAATAGAACCAATCTGATTCTCCATAATACCAGACTAGTACCTGATCTTGAGAGGAACCTTATATCCTTAGGAGTTCTTGATGATATGGAGTTTGATATTAGGATTGGAAAGGGACAAATTAATATCTTCAAAGATGGTGATTTAATCATCAAATCTGAGAAGAAACATGGTTTATATTTTCTAAAAACCAAGTCAATCCACAGTTTAACATCAGCTACTTCAGATAAAAGTTTATCTCTCTCAAAACTATGGCATGAAAGACTTGGTCATATAGGCAATAAAGGTCTTAATTCTCTTCAGAAACAAGGTGTCTTTGAGAATGTAAATCTGTGTGATATTACTTCATGTGAAACTTGCATATTAGGAAAGCAGGTAAAGCTTCCCTTTTCAAAGGGAACTCACAAGTCTGAAAAAATTCTTGATTATCTGCATGCTGATTTGTGGGGACCTGCTTCTGTGTGTACTCAATCTGGTTTTAGATATTATCTGTTAATCATTGATGATTTCTCTAGAAAATCTTGGGTTTTCTTGTTAAAAACTAAAGATGAAACCTTTTCTGTTTTTAAAACTTGGAAAACTCAAATTGAAAATCAAGTTGATCTTAAGATTAAGACCTTAAGAACAGATAATGGACTTGAATTCTGCAATTATGAATTTAATGAATTCTGTCACTTGCATGGTATTGTTAGACACAGAACTGTTACCTATACTCCTCAGCAAAATGGGGTTGCTGAAAGGATGAACTGAACTCTTCTAAATAAGGTAAGATGCATGCTCTTAACTTCTGGTCTGCCTAAACTTTTCTGGGGTGAAACTGTTTTAACTGCTGCTTATCTATGTAATAGAAGTCCCTCCAGTGCTTTAAACTTTAAAGTCCCAGAATCTGTTTGGACCAAAAGACCTGTAGACTACTCTCATCTTAAAGTCTTTGGTTGTGCTGCTTATGCTCACCAAAATATAGGAAAATTAGAGCCGAGGTCTCTAAGGTGTGTTTTATTAGGATATGGAGAAAACACAAAAGGATATAGACTTTGGGTAAAAGAAGAGAGAGGGTTTAAGGTAATAATTAGAAGAGATGTTGTCTTTAATGAGTCCTTAATGCCATGCTTAATGGATACCACTTCTAATCTGAAAGATAGAGATGTTAGGATTGAGGTGGAGTCTCCCAGTTTAGGGGTTGGAGAAGATATGGGAGAAAGAGAAAATATAAATCATCAAGATATAACTTTTCAAAATGAAGAAGAATCTGTAGAAGGTGATCCTGATACAGCAACTCTGCCTATTGATGAGTATCAACTCACAAGAGATAGACAGAGAAGGCAGATCAGACCACCTGCTAGATTCAATGATGATAATTTTGTTTCTTTTCTCACATATCAGGAAGTGCTAGAAAGTGAGCCTCTCTCTTATGATGAGGCAGTGAACTGTAAAGACTCTTTAAACTGGAAAGCTGCAATGGAGGAAGAAATGTCTTCCTTAATGCAGAACAATACCTGGATTTTGGTTGAAAAACCTAAAAATCAGAAGGTAGTGGATTGTAAATGGATTTACAAGTTGAAAGAAAGTGAAGGTAGTATTAACAAAGTCAGGTTTAAGGCCAGACTTGTTGCTAAGGGTTTTACACAAAGAGAGGGTGTTGATTATTCTGAAATTTTTTCACCTGTGGTAAAACATACTACTATTAGAATCATCTTGTCTCTGGTAACTCAATTTGGGTGGGAGTTGGATCAGTTAGATGTGAAAACTGCCTTCCTGTATGGTGAGTTAGATGAAACTATTTACATGAATCAACCCTTAGGTTTTAAGAAAAAGGGTAAGTCTGACCTGGTCTGTCTTTTAAAGAAGTCCTTATATGGTCTGAAACAGGCTCCTAGACAATGGTACATAAGATTTGATACTTTTGTACAAAATCTGGGATTTCAAAGGAGCAAATATGATTCATGTCTTTACTGTAAAGGCTCTGGAGGTGCAAATTCTATTTATCTTTTATTGTATGTTGATGATATGTTACTTGCTAGTCATGATAAAGATGAAATTAAAAGTATAAAGGATAAACTGAATTCTGAGTTTGACATGAAAGATTTAGGATCTGCAAAAAGAATTTTAGGAATGCAAATTAGAAGGGATAAGAAGAATGACATGCTTATTTTGAATCAACAATCTTATGTGATAAAAATTCTTGAGAAATTTGCTATGTCTGATGCTAAGCCTGTTAGTTTACCTCTTGCAAATCATTTTAAGTTGTCATCTGATTATTGTCCAAATACAAAAGAAGAATATGATAGAATGGAAAATGTTCCTTATGCTAACGTGATTGGATCTGTGATGTATCTGATGATTTGTTCTAGACCTGATCTTGCTTATAGCATTAGTGTATTGAGTCGATTCATGTCTAACCCTGGTGAATGCCATTGGGAAGCACTTAAGTGGTTTCTCAAATATCTGAAAGGCACTTCAAATATGGGTCTGATCTTCAGAAAATGCAAAGAAGGTATAACCCTTAGAGGTTATACAGACTCTGACTTTGCAGGTGATAAGGATAATAGGAGATCCACATCTGCTTATTTCTTTACATTGTGTGGAACTGTAATCAGTTGGAAATCTCAACTTCAAAAGGTAGTTGCCCTATCCTCTACTGAAGCTGAATTTATTGCTGCTGCTAATGCAGTAAAGGAAGGTATATGGCTTGAAGGTTTATTAAAGGAATTTGGTTTTGTTGATGAAAATGTTATTGTATTCTCTGATAATCAAAGTGCCATACATTTGAGTAAAAATCCTATGTTTCATGATAGATCAAAACACATAGATGTTAAATATCATTTCATAAGAGACATTATTTCAAAAGGCATTTTGAAACTTGAGAAAATTGCTACTCAATTCAATCCCTCTAATATGGGAACAAAAGTAATTCCTTTGAATAAGTTTAAGAATTGTCTAAAGATTCTTTCAATTGATCAGGTTGAGTCTGATTGATTTGTTTTCCCTCCATTTAATTTGTTTTAATTTTCTTAACAGGTACTGAGCAATGAAACAGTAAGGAAATGTTCTAAGTGTCTGAAAGATAACCAATTCCTGGTAGCAAGGTGGAGCTGTTGGGAAAATCGTGTGCCACCAGAATTGTTATTTCATTTTCTGATTTAAGTGAAACACGCTTTTGCAAGTGGAGGCAAGTGATCTGATGCTTACACGTGGAGGCATCTCAACCCTTGGATGTAAATGGCGTCTGATATACTCCTTCCCTGGCTTCTGGATTCTTCACTTCTGGCAGAGAAATTAGGGTTCCTTCGTGAAAAGCTCTTCGTCTTCTCTGTGTCTTCTTGTCTCTGAAATCTTTGAAAATCTTCTACTCATTCTTTTTCTTTTGTCAAAAGATCATCAGTTGATGTTTCTTGGTGATAGATAAAAGTCTTCTGACTTTTATACTTAGTTGCCGAATCAAACTGAGATGTGTTGTTCTTATGTGAACAGTAACTGAGGGTGATTTCTAAATGTTTGTGGTTTCTTGAGAGTTTAAACCTTGGTGGTTTAAAGGGAAGTCTGTAATACTGTGATACACTTTGTACTTGGTTGCCGATTGGTTATTTTAATGGTACTTGGAGCATATTCCACGTTGTGGATGCTCAACAGAGGATGTAGGTGTTAGATTTGGTCACCGAACCTCTGGGGCTTAGGCCGAAAAATTCCTTGTGTTCTTTACAGTTTTATGTTTGTTTCTGTTACTTAGATTTGTTGAATGATAATCTTCTTGAAAGTTACTAATAGTTCTTGACCTTACAATATTTTTCCCTTCACTATGTACAAGTGCATTCCGCTTTCTTAATTAAGGTTATGGCTTGTCATGATGATCCCTAGCTAGCAAGCAAACAATGAACCCTCGTATTCTTTCCCTTTAATTTTGTACTTGATTCCTCTTAGCTGAAAGTTGAATCTTCATTAGATCTCACCCAAATTACTTCATCTATCTTCATGAGAAGAAGTTTGGTTTGCTAATGTTTCTCAAATGATCCACATGTTAGGATTAGTCGTCAATGAATTCATTAAACTACTCAGGTATATAACGATGCAAATATCTAGAGCACACTCCACCACTTAACTAATAACACGTCGTGCAAGCCTCCTACTGGTGCCCGCTTCTCACTTAAGAATATGACCTAAGTGGTACGGAAATGAAAACAAAAAACGCTATGTGGAACTATACGAGAAAAATATAATTCTTAAAAAAATAGAACATAGAACCTTGTGAGAGCATTTTATAAAATGGAAAATAGCATATTTGGTCTCCAACCTTTCAAATACGTAAAGAATATACTCATAATATTTAAAAATGGCATTGGACATCCCCAATGTTTGAAGAAATAGGCATGGTATGTTTTTTATGATGAAATTGTTCTCCCCTTTAAAGAAAAAAAAAAAAAAAAAAAAAAAAAATTTGAAAAAAAATGAATAGAAAAATAATCACTACTATCTTCTTTATCAAACCTCAAAATCTAAAATCCACCACCACCCAAAATATCCAAAATCCACCATCTCAAAAAGAATGGGAATCTCATTTTATTAAATGATTGTGGAGCTTTTCGAGCATCGATTCTCTTATTCCTTTAAATTTTTTCATTTCCTTTTCCAATGCTTTCTCTATAAATTCCATAAACCATTTCCAGCTTCAGTTGTAATATGCTTTCCAGTTAATAGTTTGATGATAGTTAAAAGTTTGATGTATTCAAAACACTGCAATGAGAAGCCGGTTTCATATTTTCGTCATTTTTAGTTCCAGCTTCAGGGACTGCTCCTTTAACTCACCTTCTAGTTAAGATTTGAGGATCTCCAATGTTATCCCAAAATCAACTTTTGCTCGCTTCTTTCAATAAAATTTACAATTGTAAAATGCAATTCTTCTTTTTGAAGCATTGGACTCTAATTTTTGTCGTTGATCCAATGAATTGTGGATTATTTCATGTAAAATAGACCATTGAGATATTTTATGATGACTTTCCTTCGTTCTGCATTTTGCGTTTGAACCATTTCAATTGCTGCTTGAATATACAAAAAGAATGGGAATATCAAACCGAACATTATAGATTTTGGGATTTTTGGAGTTCGAAAGTGGTGATGGACATGTAAACTTGAGGTTTGAGATGGTGAATTTTTGGGAGTGGTGGTGAATTTTGAATTTTGGGAATTGATTAAAAAAATAATCTATTTTTTATTTTTTAAAGATATATTTGGTTATTTTCTCTATTCTTTTTTTTCTTTTTTCTTGTTTGTTGTTTGTTGTTTTTTATTATTTAAAAAGAAGACTACTTCATCATAAAAAAGCTATCATGCCTATTTCTTCAAATGTTAAAGATTTCTGATACTATTTTTAAAAGTTAAAGATATATAACTTACGTTTTTAAAAAGTTGGGAACCAAGTATACTATTTTCCCTTTATAAAACATTATAACTTATTTTTTCTTTTAATTTTCAAAAATATTTTTAACATAAACTCAAGCTATAGTCACTTGCAATATCTTGTACTGCAAGAGTTAAAGTCTGCAATTTGTTAATTTTTAGATAAAAGCCATTAATTCTTAGCAGAACCCAAAAAACAAAGCCATCCATTATTTTGTAATTATTTTATTTTATTTCTATGAAATATCAATTTGAAAAAATAAAAAAATAAGTTTTGACGACAAAACAGGCTAGTTGTATTTCACAAAGTTTAGAGAGCCCAGCTGTATTTTCCTTTTCCAGTCCCAACTATGCAAAAACTTTTGGGAATACCTAAGGCTCAATGCCACGTACAAATTACTTTCCTCCAAACATACATAAAGTATATTATATATTTTATACAATTTGTCCCTTCCAAGATATTTTTCTATGGAAAGTTTTCACCTTGATATTCTGGTTTTTGTCGTGCCTCTGATACAAAAGATCGATCCACGAGCAGAGGTTCACCTCGTAGTCAACCAGAGCTCCCCCAAAATCGATTCATAAGCTGTGAGGCCAGCAATTTATGCATCAAACTTAAGGCTATATAAAGGTTTGATTCTGCCAAACATCAAAATAAGCAAAGAAAAGCCGAGAAACGGCCACCTTATTATTAAGTGCAGAGACTAGAAACTTTTCAGTCTAATAGGCCACATAAAGAGTGAAAGAAGCAAAATATTAAGATCACTCAAAACTTAGCAAAATTATACTCGAATAGATTTTCTTCAGTGTCTTTGTTCATTTCATAACAATGCAGTGCAAATAGTGAAAATGCATAATATGTTGCCACGCATCTTGAATACATTGAGAGAAAAAGTAGCCAAGTTTTTGGATAAAACATTTGTATGCTATTAAAGAATTACATCGCAAACTCTTCCTCCACATTATCTCTACTACAAGAAATGCAACCTCATAGAACCTAAGAGGAGCCTATACATATATGCATGTGCACATAATCACGTGTACTCCCACAGTTCAAATTTAAAATTTTCCTTACTTTTTTGCCTTTTAGATAGTAACATCATTTGTGCCTTTTAGAAAATAACATCAGGCGGATTGCAACCTTTAAAATCAAAATATTATTCGGAATCAAAATCAACATGAACCATTGCTCTGGAAAATCAACAATATGAAGTTTGAAAAGATTAAATGTGACTTTCTATCCAAGAGGAAATATAATTACTGCAACAACATTCATTTGTTTCTGATTCAAAATTGCACCTCTGCCCCTAATACTAAACTCCAAGGACCCAATCAAGCTCAAAAGGACACAACCAGATTAAACTTCCCTTTCTAAGTGAAACACAGCATCACCAAGTCACGAGAAACAGCAGAAACCATCAGCCAGGTGTTCCACCACCCAGCAACCCTAAAGATCTAAAACTCAGAACATCCATGTCTGTTTTTTTATCACTTACTGAGCCCAATCCCTCCAACGTTATCTCATCTCATTTCCTGTGATGTAATAAGCACATAAGGTATGTTTAGTACAAATGCTAGTCTAGACTCGAAAGTATTGTAAACAAGATTTTAACTTCTTTTTAATACCATTCAGCATGTCCAGTCTACCCTACCAAACTAGCCAACATTGTGTACAAATAGAATGCTGATGGCAGTGTACCAGAGATTAGGATATCCATACCATGCTATTATAGCCTCATGTGAAAAGGTAAAATTAAGTACTTGAATAATCATAGGCTGCACATTCCTTGTGCTCTCCATTCATGCAGTCATGATACCCACGCATTCATGCACTGAAATATATTGAAAATGTAATGGGGAGTCGAGCCCACTCTGCACTCATTTACAAAGGTTAATGTGATCTTGACGATGAGAGAAGTTTGTAATCATACTGAACTAAGACAGACTTCGTATAACATAAGTAGCACAATAAGAAATCATAAATAAGAACCAGAAAAATCTATTCATTTTGATATCACATATGCAGACAAAGCAATCAAATATAGCAAATAGAAATAGAAACCTAAGGCTAACTTACCAGAATAGGATACTGTAGAATCCATCCAAATACTGGAATCTGATAAAGGAACACCTTGATAGAAGGCCAGAAACCACTGTGTAGAACAAAAAGGAATATACTTAAGAGCAGAAGATATAACACACAAAGGAATTCAATTAAGACCAAATATATTAACAATAAAGCAACTCAGCAAAATCTGGAACCTAACTTACCTAAAAAGGACAATGCAGCCATACATTTCCACAATTATACCAACTACTGGCCAACGAACAAATATAAAGAATATCCCAAGTAGAAATGCAATTGAACCCTAGAGGAGAGGAAGAATGAGAGAGAAGAGAGGGTGAGTAAAATATGAAACATCCATCTTCATTCAAACAGATAGTTCACATACTTTAACACAAGCATGCTGTTTCTGGAGCAAACTAAATTCAACTGCCAGGATTTCTTACCCAACAAATATGTATGAAGTTCCGCCTTGGTACAGGCAAAAGACATGTAATTCGGAATAGCTACAACTAACTTGAAAGGCAATTACTGACGGACTAAACTCATATACAAAATTTGTTTAAATGACCTGATAAATGGAAAGTGGATCAAGACACTTACATTCAGATTAATGGAAACACTTGTTATATTAGCAAGTATCATGTTAGATATTACCAAGTATTACAACAAAAGGGCAATTGTTTAGCACTGTGATGAAGCTTTCATACTGACATTGCTACTGCTATTCAATGATAAAACAGGGCAGTCACTTTCCAGGAACACTAAAAGACAACTAAAAACCTCACAAAATTTCCCATAACATGGGCAAGAACGGAAAATGGCCCTCATTAATCCCATGTAGTCAATTAGATTCGGAAAGGCTGCATAAGAGAAGCACCAAGGTAGGTCGAAATTCTAGACATGTGGAGTTCACAAGTTGATCTAAAAGCTAACAGATATTTTATACATTCAGTCACAAGTACCTTATAGTTACTTCTGTTTGTGAACAAGTTCAATGTGGAACGCCAACCAAGTAAAAGGGCTACGCCAACCAACCAAAATATCTAATCAAAAAAATTTATAGATAACACTTAGTTGACTTTCTACTGAAAAAAGTAAAATATATAAATAAGAACAGTGTCTTACATTTCCAAGAGCCAGCAAACCTCTGTCGAAAAAGAGAAGTATCCCAAGAAAGGTGAAAAGGATACCAAAACCAACGAGACCCAGCCCAATCTCTGCAAATATTAACCAATATTACCACTGTTAAAGACCAGACTTGAATTAATGTAACAAGAGCAAAAGAATGAAAATCAATAATGACACGTTTAAATAGAAACATATACACCAGCTGAAGAGAACATCAACTCTACCAGTAGTAGGTCTCAAGTGAGTATCTAGAGAAAGCGGGTTGCTAATAAATCCTCAACTAGGTAAGACTAACAATCCAAGTTTTTCAGTTTATCAGAGTAGATACACTACAGAAGTCAGATTGTGTGTGCATCTGTTTTCAAGGTATGTTTTGATTCAAGTTATCACAACTGAACTCAATAAATGCTCACAGATATTGCAAGCCTACTAAGCTATCCAAATTAAAGAGAAGGTAAGATATCTCCACAGAAATGGAGAGAAGAATGAATTAACTCAAGGATTCAATGGTTCAGTCCGATGGACCTACATCCAACACTGGGGACCTCCCAATAAATCGGCGCCAGCAGGGGCTAACCTTTATTAACACAAAAGCAGAAGCAACCCCTTTTCACTAGGTGGTTTGGTTAACCAAGTTAAAGCAAAAGCATCAACTGACTCATTATTATGATAAAGTTTGCCAAGTACTTTTTTAAAGAGAAAAACACGATTGCACTAGAGTTCATTTCTTGTCTATCACTTCCACCTCAATCAAATGCTTCTAAAGAGGTTGATTTTATAATGATTTCACACAGAAAATAAAACGTATACTACATAGAAAATCACTCAATTAATAGGCTATGAAGAGTGTGAAATTTGAAATTTTAGAGAGCAAGTTTAAAATACTCAAGAGTTGTATCATTGTTGAAAAAAATCAATGTTCTAAAGAGCTAAGAAGTATTTCCAGATAGATATCAAAAAGCAGCCATTAAGTCCCCTGGGTCTTGTATACTCGTTGTTGTTGACTAGCCAATACATGATTCAAGATTCAGGAATCAACATATAAATGACATTTTAGTTATTAACCAATCACAAGTGAAAAATAACATGTGAATACATTATAATGACATTTAAATTTTCGAAAGGTCTCTGATCAAAAATGGAAATGACAAATCTAAATTTGTTTTTAATGTCTAAATCTTGATTTTTGTACTTGAGCTTGTTATTCAACAAATCAAAGTCTTTTAGATTCGCGAAATTAATAGAGCCCAAAACTTGTTACTTACCATAGGTTTAAGACATTCTAGAAGTCTAAAACAGTTTCTTTAGTCCACATCAGCTTTGATCTAGAAGTCAGAAAGTTGTTCTTGAATGCCTTGAACTTAATTTTAGACTATTAAAAATATATGTAAACATCTAAATCTTGTTAAACTTTGGAATTCAACAATCTTGTAAACATCTGGGTTTATGTATTGGACTGTTCAAAAGTATCACTCAAAATAGCTTTAAGTTGGCATAGACAGAATAATGACTTTAGGCCAAGGAGAAAAAAAAATAATGATTCTAACTTCACCCAACCTAAATGATAATTCTTAGGAGGAAATGAAGTGGTTCAGTGAGCTCTTGAAGGCATCTTTAGGCCAAGGAGAAGAAAAACATAAAAAGGTTTTGCTGCTACATATCCAAAGCAAATAGGACAAGGAACGGTATAAAGCGAACATGGACAAGAAGTGAAGGCTGGATCGAAGCAAGAACATGAATGTAGGAGGCTAGAAGATTTGGGAAACTGAACAATGCAAGGAAACACAACTGCTAGAGCAGGAAATTAACTGCTCTTTCTAGTTGACATGCTTTTTAAAGTTCTTTTGTCAGCTAAGTTTAGCATAATGTTGAGTGGTCTGTGTATGTTACACACAATCTTGTTAATGCTTTTATCTTTGATATCAACACGTGGGGATGTTGTCCCCTTATAGCATACTTCTAGTAACATTTTGACCTAACAAAGAAAACATAGAATAAAGAAAACTTCTTAAACATCAATAGACTTCCATGCCCTTCCTATAGGCACTATAATTTACTCTCCTCGCCTGTTTCCTTAGTATCAGATGATGTTAATAGGATCAACATGGAACTGGAAATTATGAGACAGAATATGTAAAAGATTGTGAATAAGATAATAATTTAAAGAACATTGTCCCTCTCTCTTCAATAATATAACTTATAATGCCTAAAGGCTAAAGCAGATGATACTGAAATGAAAGGGTGAGACATAACTATTTGAGCATTGTATTTAGAGCATCTACAACAGCTTATGTATATTTAAAGATCATCTTTAGCATTTTAAAGAGCATTATTAAATTTAAAGAGTAATTTTTTTTAAACATTCCAATAACCTCCTTATTTCCATACTCTTTATTTTACTTTTTTCAAGAAGCATTTAATATATTTCCCTCTCCTCTCTTTATATCATATATTTCCCTCCCAATTTGTATATGTTATCTAATTAAAACCAAGTATTGAAAATTGAATTAGAGAGTGAGTTTGGCTCTCCAAATAGAGAGAGTTAAACTCACTCTCTAAATTAAAATGTTAAATTAGAGAGTCTATTGGAGCAAAATTTTAAGCGTTGACTTTTTAAATTAAAAAGTAATCTATGTTTAAAGAGCTTGTTGGAGATGCTCCAAAATTTTAAGCGTTGGTTTTTTAAATTAAAGAGTAATCTATGTTTAAAGAGCTTGTTGGAGATGCTCTTAGTGGCCTAAAAAGGTTTGACACTGGTTTGCACAAGTTGAAATCATTAGTTCTTGTTATTTGATCAATCAACCCCTTACAACCAATTTGGGAGAAGGACATTACTTGCGTTCTCACTATATCTAAAAGACCAATCATCCTTGTTAGGGGTCCATAAAGGTCGTAACTACTCAAAGAAATCCTATGGCAAATTTCCACCACCTAAAATACCCAGAGGGAATATCTGAAAGTCAAGCTTGATAATCATTCCTACATTTCCAAGACATAATTTGACATGCAAGTGCAAAGAATGACTACTACCTTTTTACTAAGTCCAAAATGAATAATCTAACTTCACCCGAACCTAATAATCTAGTAAATTGCCCCCAACTCCACATAAATTATGTGGGACTCGTAATATGTCATTTCTCGTAATATAAAACCATCCATTTTTCAACAAATTGGTTCGATAAACAAAGATATAAAAAGTGGAATAACAAAAGAAAAAGTATTGGTTTGGGAATTGTCGATTAAAAGTTGCAAATTACATATGAACAAATTAAAACAACATAGAAACTAATACGAGGATAATGTCATAAACCTCATAACAAGTATCATGGATAGACTAATTATTCTTCACGTGTTCTGTGAATTTGAACTGTTAAACTGAAAAGAAAATCAAGAAAATGATTGATGAACATGTGTTCATTTAGAAACAAATTAGATGGTCAGCATGGTGAATCTAGATCATTGATGAAAAATTGTGATATCCAACAAAATGATTGCAAAATCACTAAAGGAAAGGAGAATCTGGATAAATTCCTTGGTGACCAAAACTTACCCCTTGGACACGAGTAATAATAGGTACCACTATGGATAAGCAAGTGCACATGCACACAATAGAAAATATAATAGATGAAATAAAGTTTGGAAGCTAAACAGGGTCGTCACTAACATTGTGGGACCCAGAAAAAATCGGTACCAATTTAAAGATATATTCCTTTAGTAGGTAATTGATTGGGAAGAAAAAATCAATGCAGAATACCCTCATGCAAGTCTTAAAGAACAAGTAGGCTGCTCGTGGTAGCTACATAATGAAACTTCCAAACATATGGCAGGCAACAAGGACCTCTTCAACAACTTCACTTCCAAAGAAATAGGAACAATCAATTTTGGTTAGGGAAAACTAAGTATCCTCAATAATATTGATGAATTTCCTTTTTCCATTACATGATGTTTTATTTAATGAAGGGTTTACATATAATTTGCTACACATGACTAAGTCATATGACTATTTTTTCAAACTGAATTCCATAAAGATATGTAGTTGATTGAAAAGGAAGAAGAAATTGTGTTTTAAAGCATTTAGATATCAAAATATTTTTACACCCTGAACAATAATATTTCAAATTCACTACGCTGAGTGATGTTAAATATACAACTAGAACGTACAAACTACCCTTACCCACTTATGTGTGATGCCACATCACTGGTTTCAAGACTTTACCAGAACTGTTACATAAAGGGAAAAAGAACCCAAAAAAACACCATGTCATTGTCTCCCCCGCCAACTTCTTCAATCTCTAGGCCTACAAGCACCCTACTACTGAAAGTACTATCACCATCAATCTTCAGCACAATCAAGCAGCAAAATCAATATTTTCTCAAGTCAGAACACCACCCAAATAATCAACCTCCATAACAACACCATCCATATCACCACTACCACACAAACTGAAAACCTACAACATCACACTATCACAAAGCAAAGTTTAAAACTACATTCACTACATTCAGATGTGATATAGGAGTTCTACCTCTATAAATTAGATGTATTAGAGCTTTGATCTGATATTTAGTGGTGAATTAGTAATTATAGTGGTAGAATCATGCTGATTAGGAGTGAGGTGATAAGTAATCTCCAGTGTGGGAATTAGTGGAGCCGGCAGTGGTGGGGCTCTGTTTATACCTTGTTGGTGACAAACTGAGCAACTAGCGAACGTGGTGGTGGTGGATGGTGCCTTGACTACTTTCTGATGGCATTTGCGGCGGTGGGTTTTAGAGTGGAGTTTGGCTTGAACATTACAGAACTCTGATGGTTAATTATTTTAGTGCTTGTTTGATTCCCATTATAATGGGTTTTTTGTTTCCCATTATTTGACTTTTGGGAAAAAATGACCAAAATGCCATTTTTCTTTCCAAAGTAGCTGCAATATTTGACTAGAAAAAAGAGACATTTTGGTCATTTTTTCTCAAAAGTCAAATAATGGGAAACAAAAAACCTATTAAAATGGGAATCAAACAAGCCATTTTTCAATTAATCGTAATGGCTTCTTAAGTTGTCATTTAGGTGGGACATGATGACCGTGTGTGACCCCCCAGAGGTAAGTAAGGTTTACTTTGTACACTTCAATGAATCATTCAACATTAAACTAATAATACCCCACTACAAAACCCATATCCTAATTCTGAAATTTCCAAAGCATATAAAAAGGAATATAAAATGTTTGGTCCAGCTTGTATGCGAAAAAACATGCATCTACTCACTGATCAACATGACAAGAAGATCTAAAAACTAGTGTATGACCCAAATATTTTTTGGGCAACCCAAAGACCTAATTCATAACAATTCAACTCTCGTACAAAATTTATCAAACAAATGACAACAATTATCCAGTTTAATATTACCTGTCATGAAAAGAAATGACAAACAGGTTTAAAACCAAAAATTTCTTCCAAACAGAATGACTCTGACAGCGTGCTTATGAGTAACTTTATCTAGGGAGTTTTCTCTACTACGGGAAAAAAAAAGTACTTAAACGTCCATGTGTCACTACATCTTCAATTTCTCCCCACACAAAATCATTTCCACCAAAATTTGCTTACCGCTTCAATCCATCTCCATGATTCGATCATCTCCCTCGACCAATCATCTCCAAAATCTATTCACCGCCTTAATCCATCATCATAATAGAGCCTATGGTAGGATCCCACCGCAAAGAAGCGGTATACTAGTCATAGGACATCAAAAGAGGACTAAAATAAATGCTTCCATTTCACGCAAAAACTTATTAACGTATGAAGAAACTGAATCTTAAATGATTCTTCAATTTAACCTAAAGATATAATTCCATTTATTCTCCAATTAGACTCAGCTCTTCTTTACCCTCGTATACCTCCTTCGCAGTGTAGCATTTGCTTCAGTCCAAATAGTGTGATTGAAAATTAACATACAGTCATACAGAAAAGCACTGAGTACATCAGTCACAGAATCTAATTACCATTTGAGAAATTAATATATTGCAATACTCAAACGGAACAACTGGATATAATAATCCTAATGCGTAAATTAGAAGAACCCCACAATAGCCACATTACAGCAAAGAAAACAAGAAAGGGGTAAAGGAAAAAACCAATACTCACTTTTTTGTTCAGTTAATTCATAAGCCATCCTGTTGATGCTATAATTCCTTCGGTGACCAAGTCGAAAAGGGCTTCCCAAACTGCAATATTCAACTAGTAATTGTCAAAAATAAAAAGTAGCTATTACATTCTCCTTGTCCAGGTAGATTAGTGATTCTTGTTTCCATTTGAGAGCTCAAGGATTGGTACCTCCTGCCCCACTCTCCCCTAAAAAAAAAAAAAAAAAAAAAAAAAAAAAAACAGAAAAGTTCGAAAGAAATACCTAAAAAGAGAGAGAAAACCCTACCAAACCGAAGTTGACTTTATGTATTTTGTAAGATTTTGAATCTTATGTGAATTTATACTTCCCTCGATTTGTTCATCTCACAAGTTAGCCGCTGGACTGGACCCAGTTTCACCTTATTTCCAAATTTACTAGTTTGAGCACATGCGAGCACGTATCTTGTTAATTAACAACCTAATAGTTTTTATTATATTTTTATTTTACAAATTGATTTAATATTAATAATTTAAGTAAAAAAAAATTAAATATTAAAAAATTTGGCGTTTGAAATTTAAATATAAAGATACTTATAACTTAAAACCTAATTTATTAAAATTCATTACAATAGATCACTCAAACATGTGATAAAATTGAATTCAATTTAGGGTAATTAGCACGTTTCGTCCTTATTCTTTGGGTCTATTATACAAATCATCCTTATCGTTTAAATTTTGACATTTGAGTCCTTAAATCACCTATTCTTTGCGCCAATCATCCCTACCGTCTAAATCTGTCAATTTTTATCGTTAAATCAGCGCGTACAGTGCACTCTCTCAATTTCTGAAGGACAATTTCGTCAAATCATAAATTCTACTGTTACCCACCACTACCATTAAGAAACTCACACTTCTAGCACCCTAACCAATCATCACCATCACTACCAGCCACTACCATCACCGCCATTGTGACACAATTCAACTCCTTCAGCATCGTTGAAGCCGCCGACGAGGATGATGAAGTCGAGTCGGCGCTGTCCGAGAGACCCAATGAGGACAGCTCGCAAGACTCGCCGTCGGATGACTGGTCACTCCGTTTGGATCCATCACGGCTAATTTTGCCCTGGCGCGGCTTCGACTCGCACTTTTCCTTTCCCATCATATCGCGAAAAACTAACAACAGGGGTTTTATTCTAGATCGCGGAAATTAGATAAATCATAAACCGCAGCAGCAATGTTGAGGACGCCATGGAAGCGGCCGGAAGGGCGATGAAGTTGTACGTCTGTAAAGGCGGGGGTTCCGGTGAGTGTCTCGGCGGCAGAATAGTTGATACAGTCTTCAAATCCTGCACAGAGATCAAGAATGTCTATCTCCTTCTCCATTAATATGCGAATTGAATTGCTGTCCTAAATCTTGCCCTCTCTCTTTAGCAATACATATATTAGTATATCTATATTTTATTCGTTGACATTCTTGAACTGTTTCTTGGTTTGCATTTGATTCAATAATTGGAAAATTCCATCAAGAAAGAAATGATTGAGGAAGTCCCTGAGGTACTCGGCCGCGAAGATTTCGACCAAAACGGTGGAGGTGTCGTCGGAGATGAAGTCATTCCATACTCGAAAAACAAACTTATCGTTCCAAGTAGGCGGGGCCTCAGGGCCAGGTAGTAGGCGGTGATGGTGGTGGGTGGTTAGGGTGCTAGAAGTGTAGGTTTCTTGGTGGTAGTGGTGGGTAACAGTATAATTTGTATTCCTTCTCGAAGACTAAGTTCATTCTTTTATAATATTCTGATCAGGTAAAGAAAGTTGAATGTTTTTGTATTAAAAAATTTCACATTTGTTCTAGAATAAAACTCCGGGCATGAGTATCTACAACAACATATGTACATTAATTTCAATTTTTTTCCAAATAACTTAAATAAAATATAAAGAGAGTGTTGAATTGAGTTTACACCATAAAAGATTTTGGTTTTCAAGAATGACAAACTATGCTTATTCGGTAAGTGTACCAATTTAATCATCACGGTGTTTAGTGGTAGAATAATAAGTTCATAAAAATCTTCTTTGTTGCTTTAGATGAAGTTATGGAGATAATCAATGAGTTAATTGATCAAATCGTTTTATGTTTGAATTTAAACTCTTAAAACAACATAATTTCTAAAAGTAAATAAATCTATTTGCAATTGTTAATTAAACATGATAGTGGAAGTTGTATATATTTGATACAAGTTAGAGATTGTGGGCAAAAAATGTGTGAAAAAGTAAACAAGTCAATATACATATTAATTACAATTAAAATTGTTTCATAACCACATGTGTGTCAGTGTGTAAAAAGTAGCATTTTAAATACAAATTTTTAAAACACTAAACAGAGTTTGCATTGCTATAGTACAAACAAGTCATTTTCAAAATAATACTCTAGAGTTGCATTAATATTAAAAAAAAATGACAATAAAATTATATACGCCATTTTGTTATTTATTTAAGGATCATTTGCGCCAATTTTCTTAAAAATTAAGTTAAAATGTGAAGAATCCAATTAGAGCTCTAATATTTGTAGTTAATAAACGAATAACACAATTAATAAAAGTATTTGAATATCAAATTTATGACAAAATTATTATTTTTATGTTGTAACAATAAAATAAAATTTTTAAATTTAAATAATAAAATTACTTAATAATAATAAAATAATTTTATTTAACATATCTATTAATAACTATGAGCTTAAATTTTAGTTATTTTATAATAGTTCGTAAAATATACAAAATAATTTAATAAAATATCAATTTGGTCAATAAAGTGTCAATTAAAAAAAAGGAACTATTAGTTTTTTTTTTATATAAAAAATAAAAATTATCGGACCCATTTGCTCCTTTTGCAAATATTAGAAATCTAATTACCATTTTCTCTAATTAAAACTAAGGGCATATTTATCTTTTTCATCAAATAAAGACTAATTGTGAACCAAAACACATATGTTTAGAGGTATTCTGTGTAAAAAAACAAATGTAGGGATGATATTTGTAGTGAGGACAAAGGTAAGCGAACATTTGCGCCAATTTCTCTTTTGGTTGACTATTTTGAATAGTAAACCAAACATTCACACTTTTAATATAGGTAAGATATCAATTTGGTCAATAAAGTGTCAATTAAAAAAAAAAAGAACTCATTTGTTTTTGTTTTTTTTTTTTTATAAAAAAATATAAATTATCGGACCCATTTACTCCTTTTGCAAATATTAGAAATCCAATTACTATTTTCTCTAATTAAAACTAAGGGCATATTTATTTTTTTCAATCAAATAAAGACTAATTGTGTACCAAAACACATATTTTTACATGTATTTTGTATAAAAAAAACAAATGTTAGGGATGATATCTGTACTGAGGACAAAGGTAGGGACCATTTGCTCCAATTTCTCTTTTGGTTGACCATTTTGAATAGTAAACCAAACATTCACACTTTTAATATAGGTAGGAATTATTGAACCATACACAGAACCTAACGATTTAGTTGATTTAGTTCGGTTTTTAATTTTTTATAATTCCAACGACTATTTTCATTTGCTTAACATTTGAAATAACAGTAATGAATCTAATAAATTATATCTTTCAAACTTCAATCCATTCATATAAAAAAAATAACATATCGAATTTTGACCACAATATTCCATCTTAATACAAAATAACAAATCTAGTCTAAATTTAAAACACAAAAACAAAATGTCTAATAAAAATCATTCATCAACATACACCAATGTTTCGATTTTTTGGATTCTAGGACTAGAACCGATAACTGAACTATAACTAATCGGTTCTCACTTCTAATACTACTCATTTTAAATTTAAGAAGAATCGGTCGGGTCAGTTCAATTCCCTTTCGGGTGGATAGTTTTGTCCACCCATAGGAATTCTTGTAAAATATACTGGAGAAAGGGTAAGTTTCACGTGCAACTTTACCGCTGAACTTTAGTTTAGTTTCACATTTTCAAATTTCACCTCCAGTCTCTTATGTGACTCGCCTTCAAAGATTGATTAATTGGTTGACATATTGTAACGAATCTATCACATAATCACTTAGTAACTTGCCAACTTACCACTACTCTACGTCTCTACTTACCTTCATGCAACGTCAAAAAAATGTTAAAATACAAAAACAAATTATTTAATTTAAAGACATTGTAATAGCTTTCATTTTACTATTTTTATTTTCAAAGTATCATATAGTGATTACATAAAAAATCAATTCTAGTATGACTGTTAATTAAACAATTTCATTCAAATTGAGGAACGTCATGACAAAGTGTTGAAATTTAAAACTAACTTCAAGTTTAACAACCTAATTAAAACAAATATAAATTTAGTAAATTAGTGAAATTTTACTGAAAACAACGCTAGCAAAATTTACACATTGGACAAAAAAAAAATTGATATTAATATTTTTTGTTATTAATTGATCTATTTTATCAAATATGTATTTTTTTATTTTTTTAAATAATCAAAAATGATATTTTTATACGACTTGTATTCTACTCACAACTGTTTTTAATCAATCATAAGAGAATTTTTATTAGACAAAATATATATTTTTTTTTATTTTTTTACCCCTATTATTTGTACTTTTCTTTTTATTTTCTTTTCATTTGCTTTAAATACTAATTTCATGTTTTTAATTTGTAATAATTTTGTTACATACTTGATTTTATATTAAAATTCTACAATTACTTTCAATATTTTAAATTATAAATATAATAAATGTAACACACATTTTTTATAAAAAAATATAATAAATGCAACAATAAGTGTTACAAAAATAAAAATATTTTTTTAGAATAAAAAAATAAAATAATATTTTCCAAATTCCTTAATTTCCTATGTGAAACTATCCATTTTAGATTTAGAGAGGACCATTTTTTCATGCATCAAGTCACGGCCCGGCCTCTTGCTTGTGGGTCTAGGCGGGCTGGGTAAGCCAGCCCACTTTGATATGCCTATACTCTATACTAAGAGAAAGTGTCAAAAAAACAAACTATTTCCCAAAATGTAGTCAATTCTTTTTTTTTTAAATACTAGTGAGCGCAC